>OZ005744.1:44490753-44962316 GCA_963930735.1 Dioctria linearis
TGCATCTGAAAGCCAGCACTCATGCGCGTCCAACAAGCCACCAACTGTCAAGAAGCGACAGCTAGTTCCTTAGTTATGACGTCATTCATACAGCACCTGTAATTTGACATTTTGTCGTCAACTTACAAAAACCTGCTTATCTCGAAAACTACCTTACCGATCCGGATCCGGTTTTTTGCATCCGAAAGCCAGCACTCATGCGCGTCCAACAAGCCATCAACTGTCAAGAAATGACAGCTAGTTCCTTAGTTATGACGTCATTCATACAGGACCTGTAATTGGACATTTTGTCGACAACATACAAAAACCTGCGTATCTCGAAAACTGCCTAACCGATCCGGATCTGGTTTTTTGAATCTGACAGCCAGCACTCATCTGCGTTCAAAAAGCCATCAACTGTCAAGAAGTGACAGCTAATTCCTTAGTTATGACGTCATTCATACAGCACCTGTAACTGGAAATTTTGTCGTCAACTTACAAAAACCTGCTTATCTCGAAAACTACCTTACCGATCGGGATACGGTTTTTTGCATCTGAAAGCCAGCACTCATGCGCGTCCAACAAGCCACCAACTGTCAAGAAGTGACACCTAGTTCCTTAGTTATGACGTCATTCATACAGCACCTGTAACTGGAAATTTTGTCGTCAACTTACAAAAACCTGCTTATCTCGAAAACTACTTTACCGATCCGGATCCGGTTTTTTGCATCCGGAAGCCAGCGCTCATGCGCGTCCAACAAGCCATCAACTGTCAAGAAGTGACAGCTAGTTCCTTAGTTATGACGTCGTTCATACAGACATTTTGTCGTCAACTTACAAAAACCTGCTTATCTCGAAAACTACCCTACCGATCCGGATCCGGTTTTTTGCATCTGAAAGCCAGCGCTCATGCGCGTCCAACAAGCCATAAACTGTCAAGAAGTGACAGCTAGTTCCTTAGTTATGACGTCATTCATACAGCACCTGTAACTGGAAATTTTGTCGTCAACTTACAAAAACCTGCTTATCTCGAAAACTACCTTACCGATCCGGATCCGGTTTTTTGCATCTGAAAGCCAGCACTCATGCGCGTCCAACAAGCCATCAACTGTCAAGAAGTGACAGCTAGTTCCTTAGTTATGACGTCATTCATACAGACATTTTGTCGTCAACTTACAAAAACCTGCTTATCTCGAAAACTACCTTACCGATTCGGATCCGGTTTTTTGCATCTGAAAGCCAGCGCTCATGCGCGTCCAACAAGCCATAAACTGTCAAGAAGTGACAGCTAGTTCCTTAGTTATGACGTCATTCATACAGCACCTGTAATTTGACATTTTGTCGACAACATACAAAAACCTGCGTATCTCGAAAACTGCCTTACCGATCCGGATCCGGTTTTTTGCATCTGACAGCCAGCACTCATCTGCGTTCAAAAAGCCATCAACTGTCAAGAAGCGACAGCTAGTTCCTTAGTTATGACGTCATTCATACAGCACCTGTAATTTGACATTTTGTCGTCAACTTACAAAAACCTGCTTATTTCGAAAACTACCTTACCGATCCGGATCCGGTTTTTTGCATCTTAAAGCCAGCACTTATGCGCGTCCAACAAGCCATCAACTGTCAAGAAGTGACAGCTAGTTCCTTAGTTATGACGTCATTCATACAGGACCTGTAATTGGACATTTTGTCGACAACTTACAAAAACCTGCGTATTTCGAAAACTACCTTACCGATCCGGATCCAGTTTTTTGCATCCGAAAGCCAGCACTCATGCGCGTCCAACAAGTCATCAGCTGTCAAGAAGTGACAGCTAGTTCCTTAGTTATGACGTCATTTATACAGCACCTGTAACTGGACATTTTGTTGACAACATACACAAACCTGCGTATGTAGAAAACTACCTTACCGATCCGGATCCGTTTTTTTGCATCTGAAAGCCAGCACTCATCTGCGTTCAAAAAGCCATCAACTGTCAAGAAGCGTCAGCTAGTTCCTTAGTTATGACGTCATTCATACAGCACCTGTAATTTGACATTTTGTCGTCAACTTACAAAAACCTGCTTATCTCGAAAACTACCTTACCGATCCGGATCCGGTTTTTTGCATCCGAAAGCCAGCACTCATGCGCGTCCAACAAGCCATCAACTGTCAAGAAATGACAGCTAGTTCCTTAGTTATGACGTCATTCATACAGGACCTGTAATTGGACATTTTGTCGACAACATACAAAAACCTGCGTATCTCGAAAACTGCCTAACCGATCCGGATCTGGTTTTTTGAATCTGACAGCCAGCACTCATCTGCGTTCAAAAAGCCATCAACTGTCAAGAAATGACAGCTAGTTCCTTAGTTATGACGTCATTCATTCAGCACCTATAACTGGAAATTTTGTCGTCAACTTACAAAAACCTGCTTATCTCGAAAACTACCTTACCGATCCGGATCCGGTTTTTTGCATCTGAAAGCCAGCACTCATCTGCGATCAAAAAGCCATCAACTGTCAAGAAGCGACAGCTAGTTCCTTAGTTATGACGTCATTCATACAGCACCTGTAACTGGAAATTTTGTCGTCAACTTACAAAAACCTGCTTATCTCGAAAACTACCTTACCGATCCGGATCCGGTTTTTTGCATCTGAAAGCCAGCACTCATGCGCGTCCAACAAGCCATCAACTGTCAAGGAGTGACACCTAGTTCCTTAGTTATGACGTCATTCATACAGCACCTGTAACTGGAAATTTTGTCGTCAACTTACAAAAACCTGCTTATCTCGAAAACTACCTTACCGATCCGGATCCGGTTTTTTGCATCTGAAAGCCAGCACTCATGCGCGTCCAACAAGCCATCAACTGTCAAGAAGTGACACCTAGTTCCTTAGTTATGACGTCATTCATACAGCACCTGTAACTGGAAATTTTGTCGTCAACTTATCAAAACCTGCTTATCTCGAAAACTACCTTACCGATCCGAATCCGGTTTTTTGAATCTGACAGCCAGCACTCATCTGCGTTCAAAAAGCCATCAACTGTCAAGAAATGACAGCTAGTTCCTTAGTTATGACGTCATTCATTCAGCACCTATAACTGGAAATTTTGTCGTCAACTTACAAAAACCTGCTTATCTCGAAAACTACCTTACCGATCCGGATCCGGTTTTTTGCATCTGAAAGCCAGCACTCATCTGCGATCAAAAAGCTATCAACTGTCAAGAAGCGACAACTAGTTCCTTAGTTATGACGTCATTCATACAGCACCTGTAACTGGAAATTTTGTCGTCAACTTACAAAAACCTGCTTATCTCGAAAACTACCTTACCGATCCGGATCCGGTTTTTTGCATCTGAAAGCCAGCACTCATGCGCGTCCAACAAGCCATCAACTGTCAAGGAGTGACACCTAGTTCCTTAGTTATGACGTCATTCATACAGCACCTGTAACTGGAAATCTTGTCGTCAACTTACAAAAACCTGCTTATCTCGAAAACTACCTTACCCATCCGGATCCGGTTTTTTGCATCTGAAAGCCAGCACTCATGCGCGTCCAACAAGCCATCAACTGTCAAGAAGTGACACCTAGTTCCTTAGTTATGACGTCATTCATACAGCACCTGTAACTGGAAATTTTGTCGTCAACTTATCAAAACCTGCTTATCTCGAAAACTACCTTACCGATCCGAATCCGGTTTTTTGCATCCGAAAGCCAGCACTCATGCGCGTCCAACAAGCCATCAACTGTCAAGAAATGACAGCTAGTTCCTTAGTTATGACGTCATTCATACAGCACCTGTAATTTGACATTTTGTCGTCAACTTACAAAAACCTGCTTATTTCGAAAACTACCTTACCGATCCGGATCCGGTTTTTTGCATCTTAAAGCCAGCACTTATGCGCGTCCAACAAGCCATCAACTGTCAAGAAGTGACAGCTAGTTCCTTAGTTATGACGTCATTCATACAGGACCTGTAATTGGACATTTTGTCGACAACTTACAAAAACCTGCGTATTTCGAAAACTACCTTACCGATCCGGATCCAGTTTTTTGCATCCGAAAGCCAGCACTCATGCGCGTCCAACAAGTCATCAGCTGTCAAGAAGTGACAGCTAGTTCCTTAGTTATGACGTCATTTATACAGCACCTGTAACTGGACATTTTCTCGACAACATACACAAACCTGCGTATGTAGAAAACTACCTTACCGATCCGGATCCGTTTTTTTGCATCTGAAAGCCAGCACTCATCTGCGTTCAAAAAGCCATCAACTGTCAAGAAGCGTCAGCTAGTTCCTTAGTTATGACGTCATTCATACAGCACCTGTAATTTGACATTTTGTCGTCAACTTACAAAAACCTGCTTATCTCGAAAACTACCTTACCGATCCGGATCCGGTTTTTTGCATCCGAAAGCCAGCACTCATGCGCGTCCAACAAGCCATCAACTGTCAAGAAATGACAGCTAGTTCCTTAGTTATGACGTCATTCATACAGGACCTGTAATTGGACATTTTGTCGACAACATACAAAAACCTGCGTATCTCGAAAACTGCCTAACCGATCCGGATCTGGTTTTTTGAATCTGACAGCCAGCACTCATCTGCGTTCAAAAAGCCATCAACTGTCAAGAAATGACAGCTAGTTCCTTAGTTATGACGTCATTCATTCAGCACCTATAACTGGAAATTTTGTCGTCAACTTACAAAAACCTGCTTATCTCGAAAACTACCTTACCGATCCGGATCCGGTTTTTTGCATCTGAAAGCCAGCACTCATCTGCGATCAAAAAGCCATCAACTGTCAAGAAGCGACAGCTAGTTCCTTAGTTATGACGTCATTCATACAGCACCTGTAACTGGAAATTTTGTCGTCAACTTACAAAAACCTGCTTATCTCGAAAACTACCTTACCGATCCGGATCCGGTTTTTTGCATCTGAAAGCCAGCACTCATGCGCGTCCAACAAGCCATCAACTGTCAAGGAGTGACACCTAGTTCCTTAGTTATGACGTCATTCATACAGCACCTGTAACTGGAAATTTTTTCGTCAACTTACAAAAACCTGCTTATCTCGAAAACTACCTTACCGATCCGGATCCGGTTTTTTGCATCTGAAAGCCAGCACTCATGCGCGTCCAACAAGCCATCAACTGTCAAGAAGTGACACCTAGTTCCTTAGTTATGACGTCATTCATACAGCACCTGTAACTGGAAATTTTGTCGTCAACTTATCAAAACCTGCTTATCTCGAAAACTACCTTACCGATCCGAATCCGGTTTTTTGCATCCGAAAGCCAGCACTCATGCGCGTCCAACAAGCCATCAACTGTCAAGAAATGACAGCTAGTTCCTTAGTTATGACGTCATTCATACAGCACCTGTAATTTGACATTTTGTCGACAACATACAAAAACCTGCGTATCTCGAAAACTGCCTTACCGATCCGGATCCGGTTTTTTGCATCTGACAGCCAGCACTCATCTGCGTTCAAAAAGCCATCAACTGTCAAGAAGCGACAGCTAGTTCCTTAGTTATGACGTCATTCATACAGCACCTGTAACTGGAAATTTTGCGTCAACTTACAAAAACCTGCTTATCTCGAAAACTACCTTACCGATCCGGATCCGGTTTTTTGCATCTGAAAGCCAGCACTCATGCGCGTCCAACAAGCCATCAACTGTCAAGAAGTGACACCTAGTTCCTTAGTTATGACGTCATTCATACAGCACCTGTAACTGGAAATTTTGTCGTCAACTTACAAAAACCTGCTTATCTCGAAAACTACCTTACCGATCCGGATCCGGCTTTTTGCACCTGAAAGCCAGCACTCATGCGCGTCCAACAAGCCATCAACTGTCAAGAAGTGACAGCTAGTTCCTTAGTTATGACGTCATTCATACAGACATTTTGTCGTCAACTTACAAAAACCTGCTTATCTCGAAAACTACCTTACCGATCCGGATCCGGTTTTTTGCATCTGAAAGCCAGCGCTCATGCGCGTCCAACAAGCCATAAACTGTCAAGAAGTGACAGCTAGTTCCTTAGTTATGACGTCATTCATACAGCACCTGTAATTTGACATTTTGTCGACAACATACAAAAACCTGCGTATCTCGAAAACTGCCTTACCGATCCGGATCCGGTTTTTTGCATCTGACAGCCAGCACTCATCTGCGTTCAAAAAGCCATCAACTGTCAAGAAGCGACAGCTAGTTCCTTAGTTATGACGTCATTCATACAGCACCTGTAATTTGACATTTTGTCGTCAACTTACAAAAACCTGCTTATTTCGAAAACTACCTTACCGATCCGGATCCGGTTTTTTGCATCTTAAAGCCAGCACTTATGCGCGTCCAACAAGCCGTCAACTGTCAAGAAGTGACAGCTAGTTCCTTAGTTATGACGTCATTCATACAGGACCTGTAATTGGACATTTTGTCGACAACTTACAAAAACCTGCGTATCTCGAAAACTACCTTACCGATCCGGATCCGGTTTTTTGCATCCGAAAGCCAGCACTCATGCGCGTCCAACAAGTCATCAGCTGTCAAGAAGTGACAGCTAGTTCCTTAGTTATGACGTCATTCATACAGGACATGTAATTGGACATTTTGTTGACAACTTACAAAAACCTGCGTATCTCGAAAACTACTTTACCGATCCGGATCCGGGTTTTGCATCTGAAAGCCAGCACTCATGCGCGTCCAACAAGCCATCAACTGTCAAGAAGTGACAGCTAGTTCCTTAGTTATGACGTCATTCATACAGACATTTTGTCGTCAACTTACAAAAACCTGCTTATCTCGAAAACTACCTTACCGATCCGGATCCGGTTTTTTGCATCTGAAAGCCAGCGCTCATGCGCGTCCAACAAGCCATAAACTGTCAAGAAGTGACAGCTAGTTCCTTAGTTATGACGTCATTCATACAGCACCTGTAATTTGACATTTTGTCGACAACATACAAAAACCTGCGTATCTCGAAAACTGCCTTACCGATCCGGATCCGGTTTTTTGCATCTGACAGCCAGCACTCATCTGCGTTCAAAAAGCCATCAACTGTCAAGAAGCGACAGCTAGTTCCTTAGTTATGACGTCATTCATACAGCACCTGTAATTTGACATTTTGTCGTCAACTTACAAAAACCTGCTTATTTCGAAAACTACCTTACCGATCCGGATCCGGTTTTTTGCATCTTAAAGCCAGCACTTATGCGCGTCCAACAAGCCGTCAACTGTCAAGAAGTGACAGCTAGTTCCTTAGTTATGACGTCATTCATACAGGACCTGTAATTGGACATTTTGTCGACAACTTACAAAAACCTGCGTATCTCGAAAACTACCTTACCGATCCGGATCCGGTTTTTTGCATCCGAAAGCCAGCACTCATGCGCGTCCAACAAGTCATCAGCTGTCAAGAAGTGACAGCTAGTTCCTTAGTTATGACGTCATTCATACAGGACATGTAATTGGACATTTTGTTGACAACTTACAAAAACCTGCGTATCTCGAAAACTACTTTACCGATCCGGATCCGGGTTTTGCATCTGAAAGCCAGCACTCATGCGCGTCCAACAAGCCATCAGCTGTCAAGAAGTGACAGCTAGTTCCTTAGTTATGACGTCATTCATTCAGCACCTATAACTGGAAATTTTGTCGTCAACTTACAAAAACCTGCTTATCTCGAAAACTACCTTACCGATCCGGATCCGGCTTTTTGCATCCGAAAACCAGCACTCATGCGCGTCCAACAAGCCATCAACTGTCAAGAAGTGACAGCTAGTTCCTTAGTTATGACGTCATTCATGCAGCACCTGTAACTGGACATTTTGTCGTCAACTTACAAAAACCTGCTTATCTCGAAAACCACCTATCCGATCCGGATCTTGCATCTGAAAGCCAGCACTCATGTGCGTCCAAAAAGCCATCAACTGTCAAGAAGTGACAGCTAGTTCCTTAGTTATGACGTCATTCATACAGCACCTGTAACTGGAAATTTTGTCGTCAACTTACAAAAACCTGCTTATCTCGAAAACTACCTTACCGATCCGGATCCGGTTTTTTGCATCTGAAAGCCAGCACTCATGCGCGTCCAACAAGCCATCAACTGTCAAGAAGTGACACCTAGTTCCTTAGTTATGACGTCATTCATACAGCACCTGTAACTGGAAATTTTGTCGTCAACTTATCAAAACCTGCTTATCTCGAAAACTACCTTACCGATCCGAATCCGGTTTTTTGCATCCGAAAGCCAGCACTCATGCGCGTCCTACAAGCCATCAACTGTCAAGAAATGACAGCTAGTTCCTTAGTTATGACGTCATTCATTCAGCACCTATAACTGGAAATTTTGTCGTCAACTTACAAAAACCTGCTTATCTCGAAAACTACCTTACCGATCCGGATCCGGTTTTTTGCATCTGAAAGCCAGCACTCATGCGCGTCCAACAAGCCATCAACTGTCAAGAAGTGACACCTAGTTCCTTAGTTATGACGTCATTCATACAGCACCTGTAACTGGAAATTTTGTCGTCAACTTATCAAAACCTGCTTATCTCGAAAACTACCTTACCGATCCGAATCCGGTTTTTTGCATCCGAAAGCCAGCACTCATGCGCGTCCAACAAGCCATCAACTGTCAAGAAATGACAGCTAGTTCCTTAGTTATGACGTCATTCATACAGCACCTGTAATTTGACATTTTGTCGACAACATACAAAAACCTGCGTATCTCGAAAACTGGCTTACCGATCCGGATCCGGTTTTTTGCATCTGACAGCCAGCACTCATCTGCGTTCAAAAAGCCATCAACTGTCAAGAAGCGACAGCTAGTTCCTTAGTTATGACGTCATTCATACAGCACCTGTAACTGGAAATTTTGTCGTCAACTTACAAAAACCTGCTTATCTCGAAAACTACCTTACCGATCCGGATCCGGTTTTTTGCATCTGAAAGCCAGCACTCATGCGCGTCCAACAAGCCATCAACTGTCAAGAAGTGACACCTAGTTCCTTAGTTATGACGTTATTCATACAGCACCTGTAACTGGAAATTTTGTCGTCAACTTACAAAAACCTGCTTATCTCGAAAACTACCTTACCGATCCGGATCCGGCTTTTTGCATCTGAAAGCCAGCACTCATGCGCGTCCAACAAGCCATCAACTGTCAAGAAGTGACAGCTAGTTCCTTAGTTATGACGTCATTCATACAGACATTTTGTCGTCAACTTACAAAAACCTGCTTATCTCGAAAACTACCTTACCGATCCGGATCCGGTTTTTTGCATCTGAAAGCCAGCGCTCATGCGCGTCCAACAAGCCATAAACTGTCAAGAAGTGACAGCTAGTTCCTTAGTTATGACGTCATTCATACAGCACCTGTAACTGGAAATTTTGTCGTCAACTTACAAAAACCTGCTTATCTCAAAAACTACCTTACCGATCCGGATCCGGTTTTTTGCATCTGAAAGCCAGCACTCATGCGCGTCCAACAAGCCATCAACTGTCAAGAAGTGACAGCTAGTTCCTTAGTTATGACGTCATTCATACAGACATTTTGTCGTCAACTTACAAAAACCTGCTTATCTCGAAAACTACCTTACCGATCCGGATCCGGTTTTTTGCATCTGAAAGCCAGCGCTCATGCGCGTCCAACAAGCCATAAACTGTCAAGAAGTGACAGCTAGTTCCTTAGTTATGACGTCATTCAAACAGCACCTGTAATTTGACATTTTGTCGACAACATACAAAAACCTGTGTATCTCGAAAATTGCGTTACCGATCCGGATCCGGTTTTTTGCATCTGACAGCCAGCAC
The DNA here is from genome assembly GCA_963930735.1 of Dioctria linearis. Lineage (NCBI taxonomy): Eukaryota > Metazoa > Arthropoda > Insecta > Diptera > Asilidae > Dioctria > Dioctria linearis. The sequence goes on from OZ005744.1 coordinate 44,500,541, forward strand.
TCATCTGCGTTCAAAAAGCCATCAACTGTCAAGAAGCGACAGCTAGTTCCTTAGTTATGACGTCATTCATACAGCACCTGTAATTTGACATTTTGTCGTCAACTTACAAAAACCTGCTTATTTCGAAAACTACCTTACCGATCCGGATCCGGTTTTTTGCATCTTAAAGCCAGCACTTATGCGCGTCCAACAAGCTATCAACTGTCAAGAAGTGACAGCTAGTTCCTTAGTTATGACGTCATTCATACAGCACCTGTAATTTGACATTTTGTCGTCAACTTACAAAAACCTGCTTATTTCGAAAACTACCTTACCGATCCGGATCCGGTTTTTTGCATCTGACAGCCAGCACTCATCTGCGTTCAAAAAGCCATCAACTGTCAAGAAGCGACAGCTAGTTCCTTAGTTATGACGTCATTCATACAGCACCTGTAATTTGACATTTTGTCGTCAACTTACAAAAACCTGCTTATTTCGAAAACTACCTTACCGATCCGGATCCGGTTTTTTGCATCTTAAAGCCAGCACTTATGCGCGTCCAACAAGCTATCAACTGTCAAGAAGTGACAGCTAGTTCCTTAGTTATGACGTCATTCATACAGCACCTGTAATTTGACATTTTGTCGACAACATACAAAAACCTGCGTATCTCGAAAACTGCCTTACCGATCCGGATCCGGTTTTTTGCATCTGACAGCCAGCACTCATCTGCGTTCAAAAAGCCATCAACTGTCAAGAAGCGACAGCTAGTTCCTTAGTTATGACGTCATTCATACAGCACCTGTAATTTGACATTTTGTCGTCAACTTACAAAAACCTGCTTATTTCGAAAACTACCTTACCGATCCGGATCCGGTTTTTTGCATCTTAAAGCCAGCACTTATGCGCGTCCAACAAGCCATCAACTGTCAAGAAGTGACAGCTAGTTCCTTAGTTATGACGTCATTCATACAGGACCTGTAATTGGACATTTTGTCGACAACTTACAAAAACCTGCGTATTTCGAAAACTACCTTACCGATCCGGATCCAGTTTTTTGCATCCGAAAGCCAGCACTCATGCGCGTCCAACAAGTCATCAGCTGTCAAGAAGTGACAGCTAGTTCCTTAGTTATGACGTCATTTATACAGCACCTGTAACTGGACATTTTCTCGACAACATACACAAACCTGCGTATGTAGAAAACTACCTTACCGATCCGGATCCGTTTTTTTGCATCTGAAAGCCAGCACTCATCTGCGTTCAAAAAGCCATCAACTGTCAAGAAGCGTCAGCTAGTTCCTTAGTTATGACGTCATTCATACAGCACCTGTAATTTGACATTTTGTCGTCAACTTACAAAAACCTGCTTATCTCGAAAACTACCTTACCGATCCGGATCCGGTTTTTTGCATCCGAAAGCCAGCACTCATGCGCGTCCAACAAGCCATCAACTGTCAAGAAATGACAGCTAGTTCCTTAGTTATGACGTCATTCATACAGGACCTGTAATTGGACATTTTGTCGACAACATACAAAAACCTGCGTATCTCGAAAACTGCCTAACCGATCCGGATCTGGTTTTTTGAATCTGACAGCCAGCACTCATCTGCGTTCAAAAAGCCATCAACTGTCAAGAAATGACAGCTAGTTCCTTAGTTATGACGTCATTCATTCAGCACCTATAACTGGAAATTTTGTCGTCAACTTACAAAAACCTGCTTATCTCGAAAACTACCTTACCGATCCGGATCCGGTTTTTTGCATCTGAAAGCCAGCACTCATCTGCGATCAAAAAGCCATCAACTGTCAAGAAGCGACAGCTAGTTCCTTAGTTATGACGTCATTCATACAGCACCTGTAACTGGAAATTTTGTCGTCAACTTACAAAAACCTGCTTATCTCGAAAACTACCTTACCGATCCGGATCCGGTTTTTTGCATCTGAAAGCCAGCACTCATGCGCGTCCAACAAGCCATCAACTGTCAAGGAGTGACACCTAGTTCCTTAGTTATGACGTCATTCATACAGCACCTGTAACTGGAAATTTTGTCGTCAACTTACAAAAACCTGCTTATCTCGAAAACTACCTTACCGATCCGGATCCGGTTTTTTGCATCTGAAAGCCAGCACTCATGCGCGTCCAACAAGCCATCAACTGTCAAGAAGTGACACCTAGTTCCTTAGTTATGACGTCATTCATACAGCACCTGTAACTGGAAATTTTGTCGTCAACTTATCAAAACCTGCTTATCTCGAAAACTACCTTACCGATCCGAATCCGGTTTTTTGAATCTGACAGCCAGCACTCATCTGCGTTCAAAAAGCCATCAACTGTCAAGAAATGACAGCTAGTTCCTTAGTTATGACGTCATTCATTCAGCACCTATAACTGGAAATTTTGTCGTCAACTTACAAAAACCTGCTTATCTCGAAAACTACCTTACCGATCCGGATCCGGTTTTTTGCATCTGAAAGCCAGCACTCATCTGCGATCAAAAAGCTATCAACTGTCAAGAAGCGACAGCTAGTTCCTTAGTTATGACGTCATTCATACAGCACCTGTAACTGGAAATTTTGTCGTCAACTTACAAAAACCTGCTTATCTCGAAAACTACCTTACCGATCCGGATCCGGTTTTTTGCATCTGAAAGCCAGCACTCATGCGCGTCCAACAAGCCATCAACTGTCAAGGAGTGACACCTAGTTCGTTAGTTATGACGTCATTCATACAGCACCTGTAACTGGAAATTTTGTCGTCAACTTACAAAAACCTGCTTATCTCGAAAACTACCTTACCGATCCGGATCCGGTTTTTTGCATCTGAAAGCCAGCACTCATGCGCGTCCAACAAGCCATCAACTGTCAAGAAGTGACACCTAGTTCCTTAGTTATGACGTCATTCATACAGCACCTGTAACTGGAAATTTTGTCGTCAACTTATCAAAACCTGCTTATCTCGAAAACTACCTTACCGATCCGAATCCGGTTTTTTGCATCCGAAAGCCAGCACTCATGCGCGTCCAACAAGCCATCAACTGTCAAGAAATGACAGCTAGTTCCTTAGTTATGACGTCATTCATACAGCACCTGTAATTTGACATTTTGTCGTCAACTTACAAAATCCTGCTTATTTCGAAAACTACCTTACCGATCCGGATCCGGTTTTTTGCATCTTAAAGCCAGCACTTATGCGCGTCCAACAAGCCATCAACTGTCAAGAAGTGACAGCTAGTTCCTTAGTTATGACGTCATTCATACAGGACCTGTAATTGGACATTTTGTCGACAACTTACAAAAACCTGCGTATTTCGAAAACTACCTTACCGATCCGGATCCAGTTTTTTGCATCCGAAAGCCAGCACTCATGCGCGTCCAACAAGTCATCAGCTGTCAAGAAGTGACAGCTAGTTCCTTAGTTATGACGTCATTTATACAGCACCTGTAACTGGACATTTTCTCGACAACATACACAAACCTGCGTATGTAGAAAACTACCTTACCGATCCGGATCCGTTTTTTTGCATCTGAAAGCCAGCACTCATCTGCGTTCAAAAAGCCATCAACTGTCAAGAAGCGTCAGCTAGTTCCTTAGTTATGACGTCATTCATACAGCACCTTTAATTTGACATTTTGTCGTCAACTTACAAAAACCTGCTTATCTCGAAAACTACCTTACCGATCCGGATCCGGTTTTTTGCATCCGAAAGCCAGCACTCATGCGCGTCCAACAAGCCATCAACTGTCAAGAAATGACAGCTAGTTCCTTAGTAATGACGTCATTCATACAGGACCTGTAATTGGACATTTTGTCGACAACATACAAAAACCTGCGTATCTCGAAAACTGCCTAACCGATCCGGATCTGGTTTTTTGAATCTGACAGCCAGCACTCATCTGCGTTCAAAAAGCCATCAACTGTCAAGAAATGACAGCTAGTTCCTTAGTTATGACGTCATTCATTCAGCACCTATAACTGGAAATTTTGTCGTCAACTTACAAAAACCTGCTTATCTCGAAAACTACCTTACCGATCCGGATCCGGTTTTTTGCATCTGAAAGCCAGCACTCATCTGCGATCAAAAAGCCATCAACTGTCAAGAAGCGACAGCTAGTTCCTTAGTTATGACGTCATTCATACAGCACCTGTAACTGGAAATTTTGTCGTCAACTTACAAAAACCTGCTTATCTCGAAAACTACCTTACCGATCCGGATCCGGTTTTTTGCATCTGAAAGCCAGCACTCATGCGCGTCCAACAAGCCATCAACTGTCAAGGAGTGACACCTAGTTCCTTAGTTATGACGTCATTCATACAGCACCTGTAACTGGAAATTTTGTCGTCAACTTACAAAAACCTGCTTATCTCGAAAACTACCTTACCGATCCGGATCCGGTTTTTTGCATCTGAAAGCCAGCACTCATGCGCGTCCAACAAGCCATCAACTGTCAAGAAGTGACACCTAGTTCCTTAGTTATGACGTCATTCATACAGCACCTGTAACTGGAAATTTTGTCGTCAACTTATCAAAACCTGCTTATCTCGAAAACTACCTTACCGATCCGAATCCGGTTTTTTGCATCCGAAAGCCAGCACTCATGCGCGTCCAACAAGCCATCAACTGTCAAGAAATGACAGCTAGTTCCTTAGTTATGACGTCATTCATACAGCACCTGTAATTTGACATTTTGTCGACAACATACAAAAACCTGCGTATCTCGAAAACTGCCTTACCGATCCGGATCCGGTTTTTTGCATCTGACAGCCAGCACTCATCTGCGTTCAAAAAGCCATCAACTGTCAAGAAGCGACAGCTAGTTCCTTAGTTATGACGTCATTCATACAGCACCTGTAACTGGAAATTTTGCGTCAACTTACAAAAACCTGCTTATCTCGAAAACTACCCTACCGATCCGGATCCGGTTTTTTGCATCTGAAAGCCAGCACTCATGCGCGTCCAACAAGCCATCAACTGTCAAGAAGTGACACCTAGTTCCTTAGTTATGACGTCATTCATACAGCACCTGTAACTGGAAATTTTGTCGTCAACTTACAAAAACCTGCTTATCTCGAAAACTACCTTACCGATCCGGATCCGGCTTTTTGCACCTGAAAGCCAGCACTCATGCGCGTCCAACAAGCCATCAACTGTCAAGAAGTGACAGCTAGTTCCTTAGTTATGACGTCATTCATACAGACATTTTGTCGTCAACTTACAAAAACCTGCTTATCTCGAAAACTACCTTACCGATCCGGATCCGGTTTTTTGCATCTGAAAGCCAGCGCTCATGCGCGTCCAACAAGCCATAAACTGTCAAGAAGTGACAGCTAGTTCCTTAGTTATGACGTCATTCATACAGCACCTGTAACTGGAAATTTTGTCGTCAACTTACAAAAACCTGCTTATCTCGAAAACTACCTTACCGATCCGGATCCGGTTTTTTGCATCTGAAAGCCAGCACTCATGCGCGTCCAACAAGCCATCAACTGTCAAGAAGTGACAGCTAGTTCCTTAGTTATGACGTCATTCATACAGACATTTTGTCGTCAACTTACAAAAACCTGCTTATCTCGAAAACTACCTTACCGATCCGGATCCGGTTTTTTGCATCTGAAAGCCAGCGCTCATGCGCGTCCAACAAGCCATAAACTGTCAAGAAGTGACAGCTAGTTCCTTAGTTATGACGTCATTCATACAGGACATGTAAATGGACATTTTGTTGACAACTTACAAAAACCTGCGTATCTCGAAAACTACTTTACCGATCCGGATCCGGGTTTTGCATCTGAAAGCCAGCACTCATGCGCGTCCAACAAGCCATCAGCTGTCAAGAAGTGACAGCTAGTTCCTTAGTTATGACGTCATTCATTCAGCACCTATAACTGGAAATTTTGTCGTCAACTTACAAAAACCTGCTTATCTCGAAAACTACCTTACCGATCCGGATCCGGCTTTTTGCATCCGAAAACCAGCACTCATGCGCGTCCAACAAGCCATCAACTGTCAAGAAGTGACGGCTAGTTCCTTAGTTATGACGTCATTCATGCAGCACCTGTAACTGGACATTTTGTCGTCAACTTACAAAAACCTGCTTATCTCGAAAACCACCTATCCGATCCGGATCCGGTTTTTTGCATCTTAAAGCCAGCACTCATGCGCATCTAAAAAGCCATCAACTGTCAAGAAGTGACAGCTAGTTCCTTAGTTATGACGTCATTCATACAGCACCTGTAACTGGAAATTTTGTCGTCAACTTATCAAAACGTGCTTATCTCGAAAACTACCTTACCGATCCGGATCCGGTTTTTTGCATCTGAAAGCCAGCACTCATCCGCGTCCAACAAGCCATCAACTGTCAAGAAGTGACAGCTAGTTCCTTAGTTATGACGTCATTCATACAGGACCTGTAATTGGACATTTTGTCGACAACATACACAAACCTGCGTATCTCGAAAACTACCTAACCGATCCGGATCCGGTTTTTTGCATCTGAAAGCCAGCACTCATGCGCGTCCAACAAGCCATCAACTGTCAAGAAGTGACAGGTAGTTCCTTAGTTATGACGTCATTCATACAGACATTTTGTCGTCAACTTACAAAAACCCGCGTATCTCGAAAATACCTTACCGATCCGGATCCGGTTTTTTGCATCTGAAAGCCAGCGCTCATGCGCGTCCAACAAGCCATAAACTGTCAAGAAGTGACAGCTAGTTCCTTAGTTATGACGTCATTCATACAGCACCTGTAACTGGAAATTTTGTCGTCAACATACAAAAACCTGCGTATCTCGAAAACTACCTTACCGATCCGGATCCGGTTTCTTGCATCTGAAAGCCAGCACTCATGTGCGTCCAAAAAGCCATCAACTGTCAAGAAGTGACAGCTAGTTCCTTAGTTATGACGTCATTCATACAGCACCTGTAACTGGAAATTTTGTCGTCAACTTACAAAAACCTGCTTATCTCGAAAACTACCTTACCGATCCGGATCCGGTTTTTGCATCTGAAAGCCAGCACTCATGCGCGTCCAACAAGCCATCAACTGTCAAGAAGTGACACCTAGTTCCTTAGTTATGACGTCATTCATACAGCACCTGTAACTGGAAATTTTGTCGTCAACTTATCAAAACCTGCTTATCTCGAAAACTACCTTACCGATCCGAATCCGGTTTTTTGCATCCGAAAGCCAGCACTCATGCGCGTCCTACAAGCCATCAACTGTCAAGAAATGACAGCTAGTTCCTTAGTTATGACGTCATTCATTCAGCACCTATAACTGGAAATTTTGTCGTCAACTTACAAAAACCTGCTTATCTCGAAAACTACCTTACCGATCCGGATCCGGTTTTTTGCATCTGAAAGCCAGCACTCATCTGCGTTCAAAAAGCCATCAACTGTCAAGAAGCGACAGCTAGTTCCTTAGTTATGACGTCATTCATACAGCACCTGTAACTGGAAATTTTGTCGTCAACTTACAAAAACCTGCTTATCTCGAAAACTACCTTACCGATCCGGATCCGGTTTTTTGCATCTGAAAGCCAGCACTCATGCGCGTCCAACAAGCCATCAACTGTCAAGGAGTGACACCTAGTTCCTTAGTTATGACGTCATTCATACAGGACATGTAATTGGACATTTTGTTGACAACTTACAAAAACCTGCGTATCTCGAAAACTACTTTACCGATCCGGATCCGGGTTTTGCATCTGAAAGCCAGCACTCATGCGCGTCCAACAAGCCATCAGCTGTCAAGAAGTGACAGCTAGTTCCTTAGTTATGACGTCATTCATTCAGCACCTATAACTGGAAATTTTGTCGTCAACTTACAAAAACCTGCTTATCTCGAAAACTACCTTACCGATCCGGATCCGGCTTTTTGCATCCGAAAACCAGCACTCATGCTCGTCCAACAAGCCATCAACTGTCAAGAAGTGACAGCTAGTTCCTTAGTTATGACGTCATTCATGCAGCACCTGTAACTGGACATTTTGTCGTCAACTTACAAAAACCTGCGTATCTCGAAAACTGGCTTACCGATCCGGATCCGGTTTTTTGCATCTGACAGCCAGCACTCATGCGCATCTAAAAAGCCATCAACTGTCAAGAAGTGACAGCTAGTTCCTTAGTTATGACGTCATTCATACAGCACCTGTAACTGGAAATTTTGTCGTCAACTTATCAAAACGTGCTTATCTCGAAAACTACCTTACCGATCCGGATCCGGTTTTTTGCATCTGAAAGCCAGCACTCATCCGCGTCCAACAAGCCATCAACTGTCAAGAAGTGACAGCTAGTTCCTTAGTTATGACGTCATTCATACAGGACCTGTAATTGGACATTTTGTCGACAACATACACAAACCTGCGTACCTCGAAAACTACCTAACCGATCCGGATCCGGTTTTTTGCATCTGAAAGCGAGCACTCATGCGCGTTCAACAAGCCATCAACTGTCAAGAAGTGACAGCTAGTTCCTTAGTTATGACGTCATTCATACAGACATTTTGTCGTCAACTTACAAAAACCCGCGTATCTCGAAAATACCTTACCGATCCGGATCCGGTTTTTTGCATCTGAAAGCCAGCGCTCATGCGCGTCCAACAAGCCATAAACTGTCAAGAAGTGACAGCTAGTTCCTTAGTTATGACGTCATTCATACAGCACCTGTAACTGGAAATTTTGTCGTCAACATACAAAAACCTGCGTATCTCGAAAACTACCTTACCGATCCGGATCCGGTTTCTTGCATCTGAAAGCCAGCACTCATGTGCGTCCAAAAAGCCATCAACTGTCAAGAAGTGACAGCTAGTTCCTTAGTTATGACGTCATTCATACAGCACCTGTAACTGGAAATTTTGTCGTCAACTTACAAAAACCTGCTTATCTCGAAAACTACCTTACCGATCCGGATCCGGTTTTTGCATCTGAAAGCCAGCACTCATGCGCGTCCAACAAGCCATCAACTGTCAAGAAGTGACAGCTAGTTCCTTAGTTATGACGTCATTCATACAGCACCTGTAACTGGAAATTTTGTCGTCAACATACAAAAACCTGCGTATCTCGAAAACTACCTTACCGATCCGGATCCGGTTTCTTGCATCTGAAAGCCAGCACTCATGTGCGTCCAAAAAGCCATCAACTGTCAAGAAGTGCCAGCTAGTTCCTTAGTTATGACGTCATTCATACAGCACCTGTAACTGGAAATTTTGTCGTCAACTTACAAAAACCTGCTTATCTCGAAAACTACCTTACCGATCCGGATCCGGTTTTTGCATCTGAAAGCTAGCACTCATGCGCGTCCAACAAGCCATCAACTGTCAAGAAGTGACACCTAGTTCCTTAGTTATGCCGTCATTCATACAGCACCTGTAACTGGAAATTTTGTCGTCAACTTATCAAAACCTGCTTATCTCGAAAACTACCTTACCGATCCGAATCCGGTTTTTTGCATCCGAAAGCCAGCACTCATGCGCGTCCTACAAGCCATCAACTGTCAAGAAATGACAGCTAGTTCCTTAGTTATGACGTCATTCATTCAGCACCTATAACTGGAAATTTTGTCGTCAACTTACAAAAACCTGCTTATCTCGAAAACTACCTTACCGATCCGGATCCGGTTTTTTGCATCTGAAAGCCAGCACTCATCTGCGTTCAAAAAGCCATCAACTGTCAAGAAGCGACAGCTAGTTCCTTAGTTATGACGTCATTCATACAGCACCTGTAACTGGAAATTTTGTCATCAACTTACAAAAACCTGCTTATCTCGAAAACTACCTTACCGATCCGGATCCGGTTTTTTGCATCTGAAAGCCAGCACTCATGCGCGTCCAACAAGCCATCAACTGTCAAGGAGTGACACCTAGTTCCTTAGTTATGACGTCATTCATACAGCACCTGTAACTGGAAATTTTGTCGTCAACTTACAAAAACCTGCTTATCTCGAAAACTACCTTACCGATCCGGATCCGGTTTTTTGCATCTGAAAGCCAGCACTCATGCGCGTCCAACAAGCCATCAACTGTCAAGAAGTGACACCTAGTTCCTTAGTTATGACGTCATTCATACAGCACCTGTAACTGGAAATTTTGTCGTCAACTTATCAAAACCTGCTTATCTCGAAAACTACCTTACCGATCCGAATCCGGTTTTTTGCATCCGAAAGCCAGCACTCATGCGCGTCCAACAAGCCATCAACTGTCAAGAAATGACAGCTAGTTCCTTAGTTATGACGTCATTCATACAGCACCTGTAATTTGACATTTTGTCGACAACATACAAAAACCTGCGTATCTCGAAAACTGGCTTACCGATCCGGATCCGGTTTTTTGCATCTGACAGCCAGCACTCATCTGCGTTCAAAAAGCCATCAACTGTCAAGAAGCGACAGCTAGTTCCTTAGTTATGACGTCATTCATACAGCACCTGTAACTGGAAATTTTGTCGTCAACTTACAAAAACCTGCTTATCTCGAAAACTACCTTACCGATCCGGATCCGGTTTTTTGCATCTGAAAGCCAGCACTCATGCGCGTCCAACAAGCCATCAACTGTCAAGAAGTGACACCTAGTTCCTTAGTTATGACGTTATTCATACAGCACCTGTAACTGGAAATTTTGTCGTCAACTTACAAAAACCTGCTTATCTCGAAAACTACCTTACCGATCCGGATCCGGCTTTTTGCATCTGAAAGCCAGCACTCATGCGCGTCCAACAAGCCATCAACTGTCAAGAAGTGACAGCTAGTTCCTTAGTTATGACGTCATTCATACAGACATTTTGTCGTCAACTTACAAAAACCTGCTTATCTCGAAAACTACCTTACCGATCCGGATCCGGTTTTTTGCATCTGAAAGCCAGCGCTCATGCGCGTCCAACAAGCCATAAACTGTCAAGAAGTGACAGCTAGTTCCTTAGTTATGACGTCATTCATACAGCACCTGTAACTGGAAATTTTGTCGTCAACTTACAAAAACCTGCTTATCTCAAAAACTACCTTACCGATCCGGATCCGGTTTTTTGCATCTGAAAGCCAGCACTCATGCGCGTCCAACAAGCCATCAACTGTCAAGAAGTGACAGCTAGTTCCTTAGTTATGACGTCATTCATACAGACATTTTGTCGTCAACTTACAAAAACCTGCTTATCTCGAAAACTACCTTACCGATCCGGATCCGGTTTTTTGCATCTGAAAGCCAGCGCTCATGCGCGTCCAACAAGCCATAAACTGTCAAGAAGTGACAGCTAGTTCCTTAGTTATGACGTCATTCAAACAGCACATGTAATTTGACATTTTGTCGACAACATACAAAAACCTGTGTATCTCGAAAACTGCGTTACCGATCCGGATCCGGTTTTTTGCATCTGACAGCCAGCACTCATCTGCGTTCAAAAAGCCATCAACTGTCAAGAAGCGACAGCTAGTTCCTTAGTTATGACGTCATTCATACAGCACCTGTAATTTGACATTTTGTCGGCAACTTACAAAAACCTGCTTATTTCGAAAACTGCCTTACCGATCCGGATCCGGTTTTTTGCATCTTAAAGCCAGCACTTATGCGCGTCCAACAAGCTATCAACTGTCAAGAAGTGACAGCTAGTTCCTTAGTTATGACGTCATTCATACAGCACCTGTAATTTGACATTTTGTCGTCAACTTACAAAAACCTGCTTATTTCGAAAACTACCTTACCGATCCGGATCCGGTTTTTTGCATCTTAAAGCCAGCACTTATGCGCGTCCAACAAGCTATCAACTGTCAAGAAGTGACAGCTAGTTCCTTAGTTATGACGTCATTCATACAGGACATGTAATTGGACATTTTGTTGACAACTTACAAAAACCTGCGTATCTCGAAAACTACCTTACCGATCCGGATCCGGGTTTTGCATCTGAAAGCCAGCACTCATGCGCGTCCAACAAGCCATAGCCTGTCAAGAAGTGACAGCTAGTTTCTTAGTTATGACGTCATTCATGCAGCACCTGTAACTGGACATTTTGTCGTCGACTTACAAAAACCTGCTTATCTCGAAAACTACCTATCCGATCCGGATCTGGTTTTTTTGCATCTGAAAGCCAGCACTCATGCGCATCTAAAAAGCCATCAACTGTCAAGAAGTGACAGCTAGTTCCTTAGTTATGACGTCATTCATACAGCACCTGTAACTGGAAATTTTGTCGTCAACTTATCAAAACCTGCTTATCTCGAAAACAATCTTACCGATCCGGATCCGGTTTTTTGCATTTGAAAGCCAGCACTCATGCGCGTCCAACAAGCCATCAACTGTCAAGAAGTGACAGCTAGTTCCTTAGTTATGACGTCATTCATACAGGACCTGTAATTGGACATTTTGTCGACAACATACAAAAACCTGCGTATCTCGAAAACTGCCTTACCGATCCGGATCCGCTTTTTTGCATCTGACAGCCAGCACTCATCTGCGTTCAAAAAGCCATCAACTGTCAAGAAGCGACAGCTAGTTCCTTAGTTATGACGTCATTCATACAGCACCTGTAACTGGAAATTTTGTCGTCAACTTACAAAAACCTGCTTATCTCGAAAACTACCTTACCGATCCGGATCCGGTTTTTTGCATCTGAAAGCCAGCACTCATGCGCGTCCAACAAGCCATCAACTGTCAAGGAGTGACACCTAGTTCCTTAGTTATGACGTCATTCATACAGCACCTGTAACTGGAAATTTTGTCGTCAACTTACAAAAACCTGCTTATCTCGAAAACTACCTTACCGATCCGGATCCGGTTTTTTGCATCTGAAAGCCAGCACTCATGCGCGTCCAACAAGCCATCAACTGTCAAGAAGTGACACCTAGTTCCTTAGTTATGACGTCATTCATACAGCACCTGTAACTGGAAATTTTGTCGTCAACTTATCAAAACCTGCTTATCTCGAAAACTACCTTACCGATCCGAATCCGGTTTTTTGCATCCGAAAGCCAGCACTCATGCGCGTCCAACAAGCCATCAACTGTCAAGAAATGACAGCTAGTTCCTTAGTTATGACGTCATTCATACAGCACCTGTAATTTGACATTTTGTCGACAACATACAAAAACCTGCGTATCTCGAAAACTGGCTTACCGATCCGGATCCGGTTTTTTGCATCTGACAGCCAGCACTCATCTGCGTTCAAAAAGCCATCAACTGTCAAGAAGCGACAGCTAGTTCCTTAGTTATGACGTCATTCATACAGCACCTGTAACTGGAAATTTTGTCGTCAACTTACAAATACCTGCTTATCTCGAAAACTACCTTACCGATCCGGATCCGGTTTTTTGCATCTGAAAGCCAGCACTCATGCGCGTCCAACAAGCCATCAACTGTCAAGAAGTGACACCTAGTTCCTTAGTTATGACGTTATTCATACAGCACCTGTAACTGGAAATTTTGTCGTCAACTTACAAAAACCTGCTTATCTCGAAAACTACCTTACCGATCCGGATCCGGCTTCTTGCATCTGAAAGCCAGCACTCATGCGCGTCCAACAAGCCATCAACTGTCAAGAAGTGATAGCTAGTTCCTTAGTTATGACGTCATTCATACAGACATTTTGTCGTCAAACTTACAAAAACCTGCTTATCTCGAAAACTACCTTACCGATCCGGATCCGGTTTTTTGCATCTGAAAGCCAGCGCTCATGCGCGTCCAACAAGCCATAAACTGTCAAGAAGTGACAGCTAGTTCCTTAGTTATGACGTCATTCATACAGCACCTGTAACTGGAAATTTTGTCGTCAACTTACAAAAACCTGCTTATCTCGAAAACTACCTTACCGATCCGGATCCGGTTTTTTGCATCTGAAAGCCAGCACTCATGCGCGTCCAACAAGCCATCAACTGTCAAGAAGTGACAGCTAGTTCCTTAGTTATGACGTCATTCATACAGACATTTTGTCGTCAACTTACAAAAACCTGCTTATCTCGAAAACTACCTTACCGATCCGGATCCGGTTTTTTGCATCTGAAAGCCAGCGCTCATGCGCGTCCAACAAGCCATAAACTGTCAAGAAGTGACAGCTAGTTCCTTAGTTATGACGTCATTCATACAGCACCTGTAATTTGACATTTTGTCGACAACATACAAAAACCTGCGTATCTCGAAAACTGCCTTACCGATCCGGATCCGGTTTTTTGCATCTGACAGCCAGCACTCATCTGCGTTCAAAAAGCCATCAACTGTCAAGAAGCGACAGCTAGTTCCTTAGTTATGACGTCATTCATACAGCACCTGTAATTTGACATTTTGTCGGCAACTTACAAAAACCTGCTTATTTCGAAAACTGCCTTACCGATCCGGATCCGGTTTTTTGCATCTTAAAGCCAGCACTTATGCGCGTCCAACAAGCTATCAACTGTCAAGAAGTGACAGCTAGTTCCTTAGTTATGACGTCATTCATACAGCACCTGTAATTTGACATTTTGTCGGCAACTTACAAAAACCTGCTTATTTCGAAAACTGCCTTACCGATCCGGATCCGGTTTTTTGCATCTTAAAGCCAGCACTTATGCGCGTCCAACAAGCTATCAACTGTCAAGAAGTGACAGCTAGTTCCTTAGTTATGACGTCATTCATACAGCACCTGTAATTTGACATTTTGTCGTCAACTTACAAAAACCTGCTTATTTCGAAAACTACCTTACCGATCCGGATCCGGTTTTTTGCATCTTAAAGCCAGCACTTATGCGCGTCCAACAAGCTATCAACTGTCAAGAAGTGACAGCTAGTTCCTTAGTTATGACGTCATTCATACAGGACATGTAATTGGACATTTTGTTGACAACTTACAAAAACCTGCGTATCTCGAAAACTACCTTACCGATCCGGATCCGGGTTTTTGCATCTGAAAGCAGCCAGCACTCATGCGCGTCCTACAAGCCATCAACTGTCAAGAAATGACAGCTAGTTCCTTAGTTATGACGTCATTCATTCAGCACCTATAACTGGAAATTTTGTCGTCAACTTACAAAAACCTGCTTATCTCGAAAACTACCTTACCGATCCGGATCCGGTTTTTTGCATCTGAAAGCCAGCACTCATCTGCGTTCAAAAAGCCATCAACTGTCAAGAAGCGACAGCTAGTTCCTTAGTTATGACGTCATTCATACAGCACCTGTAACTGGAAATTTTGTCGTCAACTTACAAAAACCTGCTTATCTCGAAAACTACCTTACCGATCCGGATCCGGTTTTTTGCATCTGAAAGCCAGCACTCATGCGCGTCCAACAAGCCATCAACTGTCAAGGAGTGACACCTAGTTCCTTAGTTATGACGTCATTCATACAGCACCTGTAACTGGAAATTTTGTCGTCAACTTACAAAAACCTGCTTATCTCGAAAACTACCTTACCGATCCGGATCCGGTTTTTTGCATCTGAAAGCCAGCACTCATCTGCGTTCAAAAAGCCATCAACTGTCAAGAAGCGACAGCTAGTTCCTTAGTTATGACGTCATTCATACAGCACCTGTAACTGGAAATTTTGTCGTCAACTTACAAAAACCTGCTTATCTCGAAAACTACCTTACCGATCCGGATCCGGTTTTTTGCATCTGAAAGCCAGCACTCATGCGCGTCCAACAAGCCATCAACTGTCAAGGAGTGACACCTAGTTCCTTAGTTATGACGTCATTCATACAGCACCTGTAACTGGAAATTTTGTCGTCAACTTACAAAAACCTGCTTATCTCGAAAACTACCTTACCGATCCGGATCCGGTTTTTTGCATCTGAAAGCCAGCACTCATGCGCGTCCAACAAGCCATCAACTGTCAAGAAGTGACACCTAGTTCCTTAGTTATGATGTCATTCATACAGCACCTGTAACTGGAAATTTTGTCGTCAACTTATCAAAACCTGCTTATCTCGAAAACTACCTTACCGATCCGAATCCGGTTTTTTGCATCCGAAAGCCAGCACTCATGCGCGTCCAACAAGCCATCAACTGTCAAGAAATGACAGCTAGTTCCTTAGTTATGACGTCATTCATACAGCACCTGTAATTTGACATTTTGTCGACAACATACAAAAACCTGCGTATCTCGAAAACTGCCCTACCGATCCGGATCCGGTTTTTTGCATCTGACAGCCAGCACTCATCTGCGTTCAAAAAGCCATCAACTGTCAAGAAGCGACAGCTAGTTCCTTAGTTATGACGTCATTCATACAGCACCTGTAACTGGAAATTTTGTCGTCAACTTACAAAAACCTGCTTATCTCGAAAACTACCTTACCGATCCGGATCCGGTTTTTTGCATCTGAAAGCCAGCACTCATGCGCGTCCAACAAGCCATCAACTGTCAAGAAGTGACACCTAGTTCCTTAGTTATGACGTTATTCATACAGCACCTGTAACTGGAAATTTTGTCGTCAACTTACAAAAACCTGCTTATCTCGAAAACTACCTTACCGATCCGGATCCGGCTTTTTGCATCTGAAAGCCAGCACTCATGCGCGTCCAACAAGCCATCAACTGTCAAGAAGTGACAGCTAGTTCCTTAGTTATGACGTCATTCATACAGACATTTTGTCGTCAACTTACAAAAACCTGCTTATCTCGAAAACTACCTTACCGATCCGGATCCGGTTTTTTGCATCTGAAAGCCAGCGCTCATGCGCGTCCAACAAGCCATAAACTGTCAAGAAGTGACAGCTAGTTCCTTAGTTATGACGTCATTCATACAGCACCTGTAACTGGAAATTTTGTCGTCAACTTACAAAAACCTGCTTATCTCGAAAACTACCTTACCGATCCGGATCCGGTTTTTTGCATCTGAAAGCCAGCACTCATGCGCGTCCAACAAGCCATCAACTGTCAAGAAGTGACAGCTAGTTCCTTAGTTATGACGTCATTCATACAGACATTTTGTCGTCAACTTACAAAAACCTGCTTATCTCGAAAACTACCTTACCGATCCGGATCCGGTTTTTTGCATCTGAAAGCCAGCGCTCATGCGCGTCCAACAAGCCATAAACTGTCAAGAAGTGACAGCTAGTTCCTTAGTTATGACGTCATTCATACAGCACCTGTAATTTGACATTTTGTCGACAACATACAAAAACCTGCGTATCTCGAAAACTGCCTTACCGATCCGGATCCGGTTTTTTGCATCTGACAGCCAGCACTCATCTGCGTTCAAAAAGCCATCAACTGTCAAGAAGCGACAGCTAGTTCCTTAGTTATGACGTCATTCATACAGCACCTGTAATTTGACATTTTGTCGTCAACTTACAAAAACCTGCTTATTTCGAAAACTACCTTACCGATCCGGATCCGGTTTTTTGCATCTTAAAGCCAGCACTTATGCGCGTCCAACAAGCCATCAACTGTCAAGAAGTGACAGCTAGTTCCTTAGTTATGACGTCATTCATACAGGACCTGTAATTGGACATTTTGTCGACAACTTACAAAAACCTGCGTATCTCGAAAACTACCTTACCGATCCGGATCCGGTTTTTTGCATCCGAAAGCCAGCACTCGTGCGCGTCCAACAAGTCATCAGCTGTCAAGAAGTGACAGCTAGTTCCTTAGTTATGACGTCATTCATACAGGACATGTAATTGGACATTTTGTTGACAACTTACAAAAACCTGCGTATCTCGAAAACTACCTTACCGATCCGGATCCGGGTTTTGCATCTGAAAGCCAGCACTCATGCGCGTCCAACAAGCCATAGCCTGTCAAGAAGTCACAGCTAGTTTCTTAGTTATGACGTCATTCATGCAGCACCTGTAACTGGACATTTTGTCGTCGACTTACAAAAACCTGCTTATCTCGAAAACTACCTATCCGATCCGGATCTGGTTTTTTGCATCTGAAAGCCAGCACTCATGCGCATCTAAAAAGCCATCAACTGTCAAGAAGTGACAGCTAGTTCCTTAGTTATGACGTCATTCATACAGCACCTGTAACTGGAAATTTTGTCGTCAACTTGTCAAAACCTGCTTATCTCGAAAACTATCTTACCGATCCGGATCCGGTTTTTTGCATTTGAAAGCCAGCACTCATGCGCGTCCAACAAGCCATCAACTGTCAAGAAGTGACAGCTAGTTCCTTAGTTATGACGTCATTCATACAGGACCTGTAATTGGACATTTTGTCGACAACATACAAAAACCTGCGTATCTCGAAAACTGCCTTACCGATCCGGATCCGGTTTTTTGCATCTGACAGCCAGCACTCATCTGCGTTCAAAAAGCCATCAACTGTCAAGAAGCGACAGCTAGTTCCTTAGTTATGACGTCATTCATACAGCACCTGTAACTGGAAATTTTGTCGTCAACTTACAAAAACCTGCTTATCTCGAAAACTACCTTACCGATCCGGATCCGGTTTTTTGCATCTGAAAGCCAGCACTCATGCGCGTCCAACAAGCCATCAACTGTCAAGAAGTGACACCTAGTTCCTTAGTTATGACGTCATTCATACAGCACCTGTAACTGGAAATTTTGTCGTCAACTTACAAAAACCTGCTTATCTCGAAAACTACCTTACCGATCCGGATCCGGCTTTTTGCATCTGAAAGCCAGCACTCATGCGCGTCCAACAAGCCATCAACTGTCAAGAAGTGACAGCTAGTTCCTTAGTTATGACGTCATTCATACAGCACCTGTAATTTGACATTTTGTCGTCAACTTACAAAAACCTGCTTATTTCGAAAACTACCTTACCGATCCGGATCCGGTTTTTTGCATCTTAAAGCCAGCACTTATGCGCGTCCAACAAGCCATCAACTGTCAAGAAGTGACAGCTAGTTCCTTAGTTATGACGTCATTCATACAGGACCTGTAATTGGACATTTTGTCGACAACTTACAAAAACCTGCGTATTTCGAAAACTACCTTACCGATCCGGATCCGGTTTTTTGCATCCGAAAGCCAGCACTCATGCGCGTCCAACAAGTCATCAGCTGTCAAGAAGTGACAGCTAGTTCCTTAGTTATGACGTCATTCATACAGGACATGTAATTGGACATTTTGTTGACAACTTACAAAAACCTGCGTATCTCGAAAACTACCTTACCGATCCGGATCCGGGTTTTGCATCTGAAAGCCAGCACTCATGCGCGTCCAACAAGCCATAGCCTGTCAAGAAGTGACAGCTAGTTTCTTAGTTATGACGTCATTCATGCAGCACCTGTAACTGGACATTTTGTCGTCGACTTACAAAAACCTGCTTATCTCGAAAACTACCTATCCGATCCGGATCCGGCTTTTTGCATCTGAAAGCCAGCACTCATGCGCGTCCAACAAGCCATCAACTGTCAAGAAGTGACAGCTAGTTCCTTAGTTATGACGTCATTCATACAGACATTTTGTCGTCAACTTACAAAAACCTGCTTATCTCGAAAACTACCATACCGATCCGGATCCGGTTTTTTGCATCTGAAAGCCAGCGCTCATGCGCGTCCAACAAGCCATAAACTGTCAAGAAGTGACAGCTAGTTCCTTAGTTATGACGTCATTCATACAGCACCTGTAACTGGAAATTTTGTCGTCAACTTACAAAAACCTGCTTATCTCGAAAACTACCTTACCGATCCGGATCCGGTTTTTTGCATCTGAAAGCCAGCACTCATGCGCGTCCAACAAGCCATCAACTGTCAAGAAGTGACAGCTAGTTCCTTAGTTATGACGTCATTCATACAGACATTTTGTCGTCAACTTACAAAAACCTGCTTATCTCGAAAACTACCTTACCGATCCGGATCCGGTTTTTTGCATCTGAAAGCCAGCGCTCATGCGCGTCCAACAATCCATAAACTGTCAAGAAGTGACAGCTAGTTCCTTAGTTATGACGTCATTCATACAGCACCTGTAATTTGACATTTTGTCGACAACATACAAAAACCTGCGTATCTCGAAAACTGCCTTACCGATCCGGATCCGGTTTTTTGCATCTGACAGCCAGCACTCATCTGCGTTCAAAAAGCCATCAACTGTCAAGAAGCGACAGCTAGTTCCTTAGTTATGACGTCATTCATACAGCACCTGTAATTTGACATTTTGTCGTCAACTTACAAAAACCTGCTTATTTCGAAAACTACCTTACCGATCCGGATCCGGTTTTTTGCATCTTAAAGCCAGCACTTATGCGCGTCCAACAAGCCATCAACTGTCAAGAAGTGACAGCTAGTTCCTTAGTTATGACGTCATTCATACAGGACCTGTAATTGGACATTTTGTCGACAACTTACAAAAACCTGCGTATTTCGAAAACTACCTTACCGATCCGGATCCGGTTTTTTGCATCCGAAAGCCAGCACTCATGCGCGTCCAACAAGTCATCAGCTGTCAAGAAGTGACAGCTAGTTCCTTAGTTATGACGTCATTCATACAGGACATGTAATTGGACATTTTGTTGACAACTTACAAAAACCTGCGTATCTCGAAAACTACCTTACCGATCCGGATCCGGGTTTTGCATCTGAAAGCCAGCACTCATGCGCGTCCAACAAGCCATAGCCTGTCAAGAAGTGACAGCTAGTTTCTTAGTTATGACGTCATTCATGCAGCACCTGCAACTGGACATTTTGTCGTCGACTTACAAAAACCTGCTTATCTCGAAAACTACCTATCCGATCCGGATCTGGATTTGGCATCTGAAAGCCAGCACTCATGCGCATCTAAAAAGCCATCAACTGTCAAGAAGTGACAGCTAGTTCCTTAGTTATGACGTCATTCATACAGCACCTGTAACTGGAAATTTTGTCGTCAACTTATCAAAACCTGCTTATCTCGAAAACTATCTTACCGATCCGGATCCGGTTTTTTGCATTTGAAAGCCAGCACTCATGCGCGTCCAACAAGCCATCAACTGTCAAGAAGTGACAGCTAGTTCCTTAGTTATGACGTCATTCATACAGGACCTGTAATTGGACATTTTGTCGACAACATACAAAAACCTGCGTATCTCGAAAACTGCCTTACCGATCCGGATCCGGTTTTTTGCATCTGACAGCCAGCACTCATCTGCGTTCAAAAAGCCATCAACTGTTAAGAAGTGACAGCTAGTTCCTTAGTTATGACGTCATTCATACAGCACCTATAACTGGAAATTTTGTCTTCAACTTACAAAAACCTGCTTATCTCGAAAACTACCTTACCGATCCGGATCCGGTTTTTTGCATCCGGAAGCCAGCACTCATGCGCGTCCAACAAGCCATCAACTGTCAAGAAGTGACAGCTAGTTCCTTAGTTATGACGTCATTCATACAGGACCTGTAATTGGACATTTTGTCGACAACATACAAAAACCTGCGTATCTCGAAAACTGCCTTACCGATCCGGATCCGGTTTTTTGCATCTGACAGCCAGCACTCATCTGCGTTCAAAAAGCCATCAACTGTCAAGAAGCGACAGCTAGTTCCTTAGTTATGACGTCATTCATACAGCACCTGTAATTTGACATTTTGTCGTCAACTTACAAAAACCTGCTTATTTTGAAAACTACCTTACCGATCCGGATCCGGTTTTTTGCATCTGAAAGCCAGCACTCATGCGCATCTAAAAAGCCATCAACTGTCAAGAAGTGACAGCTAGTTCCTTAGTTATGACGTCATTCATACAGCACCTGTAACTGGAAATTTTGTCGTCAACTTATCAAAACCTGCTTATCTCGAAAACTACCTTACCGATCCGGATCCGGTTTTTTGCATCCGAAAGCCAGCACTCATGCGCGTCCAACAAGCCATCAACTGTCAAGAAGTGACAGCTAGTTCCTTAGTTATGACGTCATTCATACAGGCCCTGTAATTGGACATTTTGTCGACAACTTACAAAAACCTGCGTATCTCGAAAACTACCTTACCGATCCGGATCCGGTTTTTTGCATCCGAAAGCCAGCACTCATGCGCGTCCAACAAGTCATCAGCTGTCAAGAAGTGACAGCTAGTTCCTTAGTTATGACGTCATTCATACAGGACATGTAATTGGACATTTTGTTGACAACTTACAAAAACCTGCGTATCTCGAAAACTACCTTATCGATCCGGATCCGGGTTTTTGCATCTGAAAGCCAGCACTCATGCGCGTCCAACAAGCCATAGCCTGTCAAGAAGTGATAGCTAGTTTCTTAGTTATGACGTCATTCATGCAGCACCTGTAACTGGACATTTTGTCGTCGACTTACAAAAACCTGCTTATCTCGAAAACTACCTATCCGATCCGGATCCGGTTTTTTGCATCTGAAAGCCAGCACTCATGCGCATCTAAAAAGCCATCAACTGTCAAGAAGTGACAGCTAGTTCCTTAGTTATGACGTCATTCATACAGCACCTGTAACTGGAAATTTTGTCGTCAACTTATCAAAACCTGCTTATCTCGAAAACTACCTTACCGATCCGGATCCGGTTTTTTGCATCCGAAAGCCAGCACTCATGCGCGTCCAACAAGCCATCAACTGTCAAGAAATGACAGCTAGTTCCTTAGTTATGACGTCATTCATACAGGACCTGTAATTGGACATTTTGTCGACAACATACAAAAACCTGCGTATCTCGAAAACTGCCTAACCGATCCGGATCTGGTTTTTTGAATCTGACAGCCAGCACTCATCTGCGTTCAAAAAGCCATCAACTGTCAAGAAGTGACAGCTAATTCCTTAGTTATGACGTCATTCATACAGCACCTGTAACTGGAAATTTTGTCGTCAACTTACAAAAACCTGCTTATCTCGAAAACTACCTTACCGATCCGGATACGGTTTTTTGCATCTGAAAGCCAGCACTCATGCGCGTCCAACAAGCCACCAACTGTCAAGAAGTGACACCTAGTTCCTTAGTTATGACGTCATTCATACAGCACCTGTAACTGGAAATTTTGTCGTCAACTTACAAAAACCTGCTTATCTCGAAAACTACTTTACCGATCCGGATCCGGTTTTTTGCATCCGGAAGCCAGCACTCATGCGCGTCCAACAAGCCATCAACTGTCAAGAAGTGACAGATAGTTCCTTAGTTATGACGTCATTCATACAGGACCTGTAATTTGACATTTTGTCGACAACATACAAAAACCTGCGTATCTCGAAAACTGCCTTAGAGATCCGGATCCGGTTTTTTGCATCTGACAGCCAGCACTCATCTGCGTTCAAAAAGCCATCAACTGTCAAGAAGCGACAGCTAGTTCCTTAGTTATGACGTCATTCATACAGCACCTGTAATTTGACATTTTGTCGTCAACTTACAAAAACCTGCTTATTTCGAAAGCTACCTAACCGATCCGGATCCGGTTTTTTGCATCTTAAAGCAAGCACTTATGCGCGTCCAACAAGCCATCAACTGTCAAGAAGTGACAGCTAGTTCCTTAGTTATGACGTCATTCATACAGGACCTGTAATTGGACATTTTGTCGACAACTTACAAAAACCTGCGTATCTCGAAAACTACCTTACCGATCCGGATCCGGTTTTTTGCATCCGAAAGCCAGCACTCATGCGCGTGCAACAAGTCGTCAACTGTCAAGAAGTGACAGCTAGTTCCTTAGTTATGACGTCATTCATACAGGACATGTAATTGGACATTTTGTTGACAACTTACAAAAACCTGCGTATCTCGAAAACTAGCTTACCGATCCGGATCCGGTTTTTTGCATCTGAAAGCCAGCACTCATGCGCGTCCAACAAGCCATAGCCTGTCAAGAAGTGACAGCTAGTTCCTTAGTTATGACGTCATTCATGCAGCACCTGTAACTGGACATTTTGTCGTCAACTTACAAAAACCTGCTTATCTCGAAAACTACCTATCCGATCCGGATCCGGTTTTTTCATCTTAAAGCCAGCACTCATGCGCATCTAAAAAGCCATCAACTGTCAAGAAGTGACAGCTAGTTCCTTAGTTATGACGTCATTCATACAGCACCTGTAACTGGAAATTTTGTCGTCAACTTACAAAAACCTGCTTATTTCGAAAACTAACTTACCGATCCGGATCACGTTTTTTGCATCCGAAAGCCAGCACTCATGCGCGTCCAACAAGCCATCAACTGTCAAGAAGTGACAGCTAATTCCTTAGTTATGACGTCATTCATACAGCACCTGTAACTGGAAATTTTGTCGTCAACTTACAAAAACCTGCTTATCTCGAAAACTACCTTACCGATCCGGATCCGGTTTCTTGCATCTGAAAGCCAGCACTCATGTGCGTCCAAAAAGCCATCAACTGTCAAGAAGTGACAGCTAGTTCCTTAGTTATGACGTCATTCATACAGCACCTGTAACTGGAAATTTTGTCGTCAACTTACAAAAACCTGCTTATCTCGAAAACTACCTTACCGATCCGGATCCGGTTTTTTGCATCTGAAAGCCAGCACTCATGCGCGTCCAACAAGCCATCAACTGTCAAGAAGTGACACCTAGTTCCTTAGTTATGACGTCATTCATACAGCACCTGTAACTGGAAATTTTGTCGTCAACTTATCAAAACCTGCTTATCTCGAAAATTACCTTACCGATCCGAATCCGGTTTTTTGCATCCGAAAGCCAGCACTCATGCGCGTCCTACAAGCCATCAACTGTCAAGAAATGACAGCTAGTTCCTTAGTTATGACGTCATTCATTCAGCACCTATAACTGGAAATTTTGTCGTCAACTTACAAAAACCTGCTTATCTCGAAAACTACCTTACCGATCCGGATCCGGTTTTTTGCATCTGAAAGCCAGCACTCATCTGCGATCAAAAAGCCATCAACTGTCAAGAAGCGACAGCTAGTTCCTTAGTTATGACGTCATTCATACAGCACCTGTAACTGGAAATTTTGTCGTCAACTTACAAAAACCTGCTTATCTCGAAAACTACCTTACCGATCCGGATCCGGTTTTTTGCATCTGAAAGCCAGCACTCATGCGCGTCCAACAAGCCATCAACTGTCAAGGAGTGACACCTAGTTCCTTAGTTATGACGTCATTCATACAGCACCTGTAACTGGAAATTTTGTCGTCAACTTACAAAAACCTGCTTATCTCGAAAACTACCTTACCGATCCGGATCCGGTTTTTTGCATCTGAAAGCCAGCACTCATGCGCGTCCAACAAGCCATCAACTGTCAAGAAGTGACACCTAGTTCCTTAGTTATGACGTCATTCATACAGCACCTGTAACTGGAAATTTTGTCGTCAACTTATCAAAACCTGCTTATCTCGAAAACTACCTTACCGATCCGAATCCGGTTTTTTGCATCCGAAAGCCAGCACTCATGCGCGTCCAACAAGCCATCAACTGTCAAGAAATGACAGCTAGTTCCTTAGTTATGACGTCATTCATACAGCACCTGTAATTTGACATTTTGTCGACAACATACAAAAACCTGCGTATCTCGAAAACTGCCTTACCGATCCGGATCCGGTTTTTTGCATCTGACAGCCAGCACTCATCTGCGTTCAAAAAGCCATCAACTGTCAAGAAGCGACAGCTAGTTCCTTAGTTATGACGTCATTCATACAGCACCTGTAACTGGAAATTTTGCGTCAACTTACAAAAACCTGCTTATCTCGAAAACTACCTTACCGATCCGGATCCGGTTTTTTGCATCTGAAAGCCAGCACTCATGCGCGTCCAACAAGCCATCAACTGTCAAGAAGTGACACCTAGTTCCTTAGTTATGACGTCATTCATACAGCACCTGTAACTGGAAATTTTGTCGTCAACTTACAAAAACCTGCTTATCTCGAAAACTACCTTACCGATCCGGATCCGGCTTTTTGCATCTGAAAGCCAGCACTCATGCGCGTCCAACAAGCCATCAACTGTCAAGAAGTGACAGCTAGTTCCTTAGTTATGAAGTCATTCATACAGACATTTTGTCGTCAACTTACAAAAACCTGCTTATCTCGAAAACTACCTTACCGATCCGGATCCGGTTTTTGCATCTGAAAGCCAGCGCTCATGCGCGTCCAACAAGCCATAAACTGTCAAGAAGTGACAGCTAGTTCCTTAGTTATGACGTCATTCATACAGCACCTGTAACTGGAAATTTTGTCGTCAACTTACAAAAACCTGCTTATCTCGAAAACTACCTTACCGATCCGGATCCGGTTTTTTGCATCTGAAAGCCAGCACTCATGCGCGTCCAACAAGCCATCAACTGTCAAGAAGTGACAGCTAGTTCCTTAGTTATGACGTCATTCATACAGACATTTTGTCGTCAACTTACAAAAACCTGCTTATCTCGAAAACTACCTTACCGATCCGGATCCGGTTTTTTGCATCTGAAAGCCAGCGCTCATGTGCGTCCAACAAGCCATAAACTGTCAAGAAGTGACAGCTAGTTCCTTAGTTATGACGTCATTCATACAGCACCTGTAATTTGACATTTTGTCGACAACATACAAAAACCTGCGTATCTCGAAAACTGCCTTACCGATCCGGATCCGGTTTTTTGCATCTGACAGCCAGCACTCATCTGCGTTCAAAAAGCCATCAACTGTCAAGAAGCGACAGCTAGTTCCTTAGTTATGACGTCATTCATACAGCACCTGTAATTTGACATTTTGTCGTCAACTTACAAAAACCTGCTTATTTCGAAAACTACCTTACCGATCCGGATCCGGGTTTTGCATCTGAAAGCCAGCACTCATGCGCGTCCAACAAGCCATCAGCTGTCAAGAAGTGACAGCTAGTTCCTTAGTTATGACGTCATTCATTCAGCACCTATAACTGGAAATTTTGTCGTCAACTTACAAAAACCTGCTTATCTCGAAAACTACCTTACCGATCCGGATCCGGCTTTTTGCATCCGAAAACCAGCACTCATGCGCGTCCAACAAGCCATCAACTGTCAAGAAGTGACAGCTAGTTCCTTAGTTATGACGTCATTCATGCAGCACCTGTAACTGGACATTTTGTCGTCAACTTACAAAAACCTGCTTATCTCGAAAACCACCTATCCGATCCGGATCCGGTTTTTTGCATCTTAAAGCCAGCACTCATGCGCATCTAAAAAGCCATCAACTGTCAAGAAGTGACAGCTAGTTCCTTAGTTATGACGTCATTCATACAGCACCTGTAACTGGAAATTTTGTCGTCAACTTATCAAAACCTGCTTATCTCGAAAACTACCTTACCGATCCGGATCCGGTTTTTTGCATCTGAAAGCCAGCACTCATGCGCGTCCAACAAGCCATCAACTGTCAAGAAGTGACAGCTAGTTCCTTAGTTATGACGTCATTCATACAGGACCTGTAATTGGACATTTTGTCGACAACATACACAAACCTGCGTATCTCGAAAACTACCTAACCGATCCGGATCCGGTTTTTTGCATCTGAAAGCCAGCACTCATGCGCGTCCAACAAGCCATCAACTGTCAAGAAGTGACAGCTAGTTCCTTAGTTATGACGTCATTCATACAGACATTTTGTCGTCAACTTACAAAAACCCGCGTATCTCGAAAATACCTTACCGATCCGGATCCGGTTTTTTGCATCTGAAAGCCAGCGCTCATGCGCGTCCAACAAGCCATAAACTGTCAAGAAGTGACAGCTAGTTCCTTAGTTATGACGTCATTCATACAGCACCTGTAACTGGAAATTTTGTCGTCAACATACAAAAACCTGCGTATCTCGAAAACTACCTTACCGATCCGGATCCGGTTTCTTGCATCTGAAAGCCAGCACTCATGTGCGTCCAAAAAGCCATCAACTGTCAAGAAGTGACAGCTAGTTCCTTAGTTATGACGTCATTCATACAGCACCTGTAACTGGAAATTTTGTCGTCAACTTACAAAAACCTGCTTATCTCGAAAACTACCTTACCGATCCGGATCCGGTTTTTTGCATCTGAAAGCCAGCACTCATGCGCGTCCAACAAGCCATCAACTGTCAAGAAGTGACACCTAGTTCCTTAGTTATGACGTCATTCATACAGCACCTGTAACTGGAAATTTTGTCGTCAACTTATCAAAACCTGCTTATCTCGAAAACTACCTTACCGATCCGAATCCGGTTTTTTGCATCCGAAAGCCAGCACTCATGCGCGTCCTACAAGCCATCAACTGTCAAGAAATGACAGCTAGTTCCTTAGTTATGACGTCATTCATTCAGCACCTATAACTGGAAATTTTGTCGTCAACTTACAAAAACCTGCTTATCTCGAAAACTACCTTACCGATCCGTATCCGGTTTTTTGCATCTGAAAGCCAGCACTCATCTGCGTTCAAAAAGCCATCAACTGTCAAGAAGCGACAGCTAGTTCCTTAGTTATGACGTCATTCATACAGCACCTGTAACTGGAAATTTTGTCGTCAACTTACAAAAACCTGCTTATCTCGAAAACTACCTTACCGATCCGGATCCGGTTTTTTGCATCTGAAAGCCAGCACTCATGCGCGTCCAACAAGCCATCAACTGTCAAGGAGTGACACCTAGTTCCTTAGTTATGACGTCATTCATACAGCACCTGTAACTGGAAATTTTGTCGTCAACTTACAAAAACCTGCTTATCTCGAAAACTACCTTACCGATCCGGATCCGGTTTTTTGCATCTGAAAGCCAGCACTCATGCGCGTCCAACAAGCCATCAACTGTCAAGAAGTGACACCTAGTTCCTTAGTTATGATGTCATTCATACAGCACCTGTAACTGGAAATTTTGTCGTCAACTTATCAAAACCTGCTTATCTCGAAAACTACCTTACCGATCCGAATCCGGTTTTTTGCATCCGAAAGCCAGCACTCATGCGCGTCCAACAAGCCATCAACTGTCAAGAAATGACAGCTAGTTCCTTAGTTATGACGTCATTCATACAGCACCTGTAATTTGACATTTTGTCGACAACATACAAAAACCTGCGTATCTCGAAAACTGCCTTACCGATCCGGATCCGGTTTTTTGCATCTGACAGCCAGCACTCATCTGCGTTCAAAAAGCCATCAACTGTCAAGAAGCGACAGCTAGTTCCTTAGTTATGACGTCATTCATACAGCACCTGTAACTGGAAATTTTGTCGTCAACTTACAAAAACCTGCTTATCTCGAAAACTACCTTACCGATCCGGATCCGGTTTTTTGCATCTGAAAGCCAGCACTCATGCGCGTCCAACAAGCCATCAACTGTCAAGAAGTGACACCTAGTTCCTTAGTTATGACGTTATTCATACAGCACCTGTAACTGGAAATTTTGTCGTCAACTTACAAAAACCTGCTTATCTCGAAAACTACCTTACCGATCCGGATCCGGCTTTTTGCATCTGAAAGCCAGCACTCATGCGCGTCCAACAAGCCATCAACTGTCAAGAAGTGACAGCTAGTTCCTTAGTTATGACGTCATTCATACAGACATTTTGTCGTCAACTTACAAAAACCTGCTTATCTCGAAAACTACCTTACCGATCCGGATCCGGTTTTTTGCATCTGAAAGCCAGCGCTCATGCGCGTCCAACAAGCCATAAACTGTCAAGAAGTGACAGCTAGTTCCTTAGTTATGACGTCATTCATACAGCACCTGTAACTGGAAATTTTGTCGTCAACTTACAAAAACCTGCTTATCTCGAAAACTACCTTACCGATCCGGATCCGGTTTTTTGCATCTGAAAGCCAGCACTCATGCGCGTCCAACAAGCCATCAACTGTCAAGAAGTGACAGCTAGTTCCTTAGTTATGACGTCATTCATACAGACATTTTGTCGTCAACTTACAAAAACCTGCTTATCTCGAAAACTACCTTACCGATCCGGATCCGGTTTTTTGCATCTGAAAGCCAGCGCTCATGCGCGTCCAACAAGCCATAAACTGTCAAGAAGTGACAGCTAGTTCCTTAGTTATGACGTCATTCATACAGCACCTGTAATTTGACATTTTGTCGACAACATACAAAAACCTGCGTATCTCGAAAACTGCCTTACCGATCCGGATCCGGTTTTTTGCATCTGACAGCCAGCACTCATCTGCGTTCAAAAAGCCATCAACTGTCAAGAAGCGACAGCTAGTTTCTTAGTTATGACGTCATTCATACAGCACCTGTAATTTGACATTTTGTCGTCAACTTACAAAAACCTGCTTATTTCGAAAACTACCTTACCGATCCGGATCCGGTTTTTTGCATCTTAAAGCCAGCACTTATGCGCGTCCAACAAGCCATCAACTGTCAAGAAGTGACAGCTAGTTCCTTAGTTATGACGTCATTCATACAGGACCTGTAATTGGACATTTTGTCGACAACTTACAAAAACCTGCGTATCTCGAAAACTACCTTACCGATCCGGATCCGGTTTTTTGCATCCGAAAGCCAGCACTCGTGCGCGTCCAACAAGTCATCAGCTGTCAAGAAGTGACAGCTAGTTCCTTAGTTATGACGTCATTCATACAGGACATGTAATTGGACATTTTGTTGACAACTTACAAAAACCTGCGTATCTCGAAAACTACCTTACCGATCCGGATCCGGGTTTTGCATCTGAAAGCCAGCACTCATGCGCGTCCAACAAGCCATAGCCTGTCAAGAAGTCACAGCCAGTTTCTTAGTTATGACGTCATTCATGCAGCACCTGTAACTGGACATTTTGTCGTCGACTTACAAAAACCTGCTTATCTCGAAAACTACCTATCCGATCCGGATCTGGTTTTTTGCATCTGAAAGCCAGCACTCATGCGCATCTAAAAAGCCATCAACTGTCAAGAAGTGACAGCTAGTTCCTTAGTTATGACGTCATTCATACAGCACCTGTAACTGGAAATTTTGTCGTCAACTTGTCAAAACCTGCTTATCTCGAAAACTATCTTACCGATCCGGATCCGGTTTTTTGCATTTGAAAGCCAGCACTCATGCGCGTCCAACAAGCCATCAACTGTCAAGAAGTGACAGCTAGTTCCTTAGTTATGACGTCATTCATACAGGACCTGTAATTGGACATTTTGTCGACAACATACAAAAACCTGCGTATCTCGAAAACTGCCTTACCGATCCGGATCCGGTTTTTTGCATCTGACAGCCAGCACTCATCTGCGTTCAAAAAGCCATCAACTGTCAAGAAGCGACAGCTAGTTCCTTAGTTATGACGTCATTCATACAGCACCTGTAACTGGAAATTTTGTCGTCAACTTACAAAAACCTGCTTATCTCGAAAACTACCTTACCGATCCGGATCCGGTTTTTTGCATCTGAAAGCCAGCACTCATGCGCGTCCAACAAGCCATCAACTGTCAAGAAGTGACACCTAGTTCCTTAGTTATGACGTCATTCATACAGCACCTGTAACTGGAAATTTTGTCGTCAACTTACAAAAACCTGCTTATCTCGAAAACTACCTTACCGATCCGGATCCGGCTTTTTGCATCTGAAAGCCAGCACTCATGCGCGTCCAACAAGCCATCAACTGTCAAGAAGTGACAGCTAGTTCCTTAGTTATGACGTCATTCATACAGCACCTGTAATTTGACATTTTGTCGTCAACTTACAAAAACCTGCTTATTTCGAAAACTACCTTACCGATCCGGATCCGGTTTTTTGCATCTTAAAGCCAGCACTTATGCGCGTCCAACAAGCCATCAACTGTCAAGAAGTGACAGCTAGTTCCTTAGTTATGACGTCATTCATACAGGACCTGTAATTGGACATTTTGTCGACAACTTACAAAAACCTGCGTATTTCGAAAACTACCTTACCGATCCGGATCCGGTTTTTTGTATCCGAAAGCCAGCACTCATGCGCGTCCAACAAGTCATCAGCTGTCAAGAAGTGACAGCTAGTTCCTTAGTTATGACGTCATTCATACAGGACATGTAATTGGACATTTTGTTGACAACTTACAAAAACCTGCGTATCTCGAAAACTACCTTACCGATCCGGATCCGGGTTTTGCATCTGAAAGCCAGCACTCATGCGCGTCCAACAAGCCATAGCCTGTCAAGAAGTGACAGCTAGTTTCTTAGTTATGACGTCATTCATGCAGCACCTGTAACTGGACATTTTGTCGTCGACTTACAAAAACCTGCTTATCTCGAAAACTACCTATCCGATCCGGATCCGGCTTTTTGCATCTGAAAGCCAGCACTCATGCGCGTCCAACAAGCCATCAACTGTCAAGAAGTGACAGCTAGTTCCTTAGTTATGACGTCATTCATACAGACATTTTGTCGTCAACTTACAAAAACCTGCTTATCTCGAAAACTACCATACCGATCCGGATCCGGTTTTTTGCATCTGAAAGCCAGCGCTCATGCGCGTCCAACAAGCCATAAACTGTCAAGAAGTGACAGCTAGTTCCTTAGTTATGACGTCATTCATACAGCACCTGTAACTGGAAATTTTGTCGTCAACTTACAAAAACCTGCTTATCTCGAAAACTACCTTACCGATCCGGATCCGGTTTTTTGCATCTGAAAGCCAGCACTCATGCGCGTCCAACAAGCCATCAACTGTCAAGAAGTGACAGCTAGTTCCTTAGTTATGACGTCATTCATACAGACATTTTGTCGTCAACTTACAAAAACCTGCTTATCTCGAAAACTACCTTACCGATCCGGATCCGGTTTTTTGCATCTGAAAGCCAGCGCTCATGCGCGTCCAACAATCCATAAACTGTCAAGAAGTGACAGCTAGTTCCTTAGTTATGACGTCATTCATACAGCACCTGTAATTTGACATTTTGTCGACAACATACAAAAACCTGCGTATCTCGAAAACTGCCTTACCGATCCGGATCCGGTTTTTTGCATCTGACAGCCAGCACTCATCTGCGTTCAAAAAGCCATCAACTGTCAAGAAGCGACAGCTAGTTCCTTAGTTATGACGTCATTCATACAGCACCTGTAATTTGACATTTTGTCGTCAACTTACAAAAACCTGCTTATTTCGAAAACTACCTTACCGATCCGGATCCGGTTTTTTGCATCTTAAAGCCAGCACTTATGCGCGTCCAACAAGCCATCAACTGTCAAGAAGTGACAGCTAGTTCCTTAGTTATGACGTCATTCATACAGGACCTGTAATTGGACATTTTGTCGACAACTTACAAAAACCTGCGTATTTCGAAAACTACCTTACCGATCCGGATCCGGTTTTTTGCATCCGAAAGCCAGCACTCATGCGCGTCCAACAAGTCATCAGCTGTCAAGAAGTGACAGCTAGTTCCTTAGTTATGACGTCATTCATACAGGACATGTAATTGGACATTTTGTTGACAACTTACAAAAACCTGCGTATCTCGAAAACTACCTTACCGATCCGGATCCGGGTTTTGCATCTGAAAGCCAGCACTCATGCGCGTCCAACAAGCCATAGCCTGTCAAGAAGTGACAGCTAGTTTCTTAGTTATGACGTCATTCATGCAGCACCTGCAACTGGACATTTTGTCGTCGACTTACAAAAACCTGCTTATCTCGAAAACTACCTATCCGATCCGGATCTGGATTTGGCATCTGAAAGCCAGCACTCATGCGCATCTAAAAAGCCATCAACTGTCAAGAAGTGACAGCTAGTTCCTTAGTTATGACGTCATTCATACAGCACCTGTAACTGGAAATTTTGTCGTCAACTTATCAAAACCTGCTTATCTCGAAAACTATCTTACCGATCCGGATCCGGTTTTTTGCATCTGACAGCCAGCACTCATCTGCGTTCAAAAAGCCATCAACTGTTAAGAAGTGACAGCTAGTTCCTTAGTTATGACGTCATTCATACAGCACCTATAACTGGAAATTTTGTCTTCAACTTACAAAAACCTGCTTATCTCGAAAACTACCTTACCGATCCGGATCCGGTTTTTTGCATCCGGAAGCCAGCACTCATGCGCGTCCAACAAGCCATCAACTGTCAAGAAGTGACAGCTAGTTCCTTAGTTATGACGTCATTCATACAGGACCTGTAATTGGACATTTTGTCGACAACATACAAAAACCTGCGTATCTCGAAAACTGCCTTACCGATCCGGATCCGGTTTTTTGCATCTGACAGCCAGCACTCATCTGCGTTCAAAAAGCCATCAACTGTCAAGAAGCGACAGCTAGTTCCTTAGTTATGACGTCATTCATACAGCACCTGTAATTTGACATTTTGTCGTCAACTTACAAAAACCTGCTTATTTTGAAAACTACCTTACCGATCCGGATCCGGTTTTTTGCATCTGAAAGCCAGCACTCATGCGCATCTAAAAAGCCATCAACTGTCAAGAAGTGACAGCTAGTTCCTTAGTTATGACGTCATTCATACAGCACCTGTAACTGGAAATTTTGTCGTCAACTTATCAAAACCTGCTTATCTCGAAAACTACCTTACCGATCCGGATCCGGTTTTTTGCATCCGAAAGCCAGCACTCATGCGCGTCCAACAAGCCATCAACTGTCAAGAAGTGACAGCTAGTTCCTTAGTTATGACGTCATTCATACAGGCCCTGTAATTGGACATTTTGTCGACAACTTACAAAAACCTGCGTATCTCGAAAACTACCTTACCGATCCGGATCCGGTTTTTTGCATCCGAAAGCCAGCACTCATGCGCGTCCAACAAGTCATCAGCTGTCAAGAAGTGACAGCTAGTTCCTTAGTTATGACGTCATTCATACAGGACATGTAATTGGACATTTTGTTGACAACTTACAAAAACCTGCGTATCTCGAAAACTACCTTATCGATCCGGATCCGGGTTTTTGCATCTGAAAGCCAGCACTCATGCGCGTCCAACAAGCCATAGCCTGTCAAGAAGTGATAGCTAGTTTCTTAGTTATGACGTCATTCATGCAGCACCTGTAACTGGACATTTTGTCGTCGACTTACAAAAACCTGCTTATCTCGAAAACTACCTATCCGATCCGGATCCGGTTTTTTGCATCTGAAAGCCAGCACTCATGCGCATCTAAAAAGCCATCAACTGTCAAGAAGTGACAGCTAGTTCCTTAGTTATGACGTCATTCATACAGCACCTGTAACTGGAAATTTTGTCGTCAACTTATCAAAACCTGCTTATCTCGAAAACTACCTTACCGATCCGGATCCGGTTTTTTGCATCCGAAAGCCAGCACTCATGCGCGTCCAACAAGCCATCAACTGTCAAGAAATGACAGCTAGTTCCTTAGTTATGACGTCATTCATACAGGACCTGTAATTGGACATTTTGTCGACAACATACAAAAACCTGCGTATCTCGAAAACTGCCTAACCGATCCGGATCTGGTTTTTTGAATCTGACAGCCAGCACTCATCTGCGTTCAAAAAGCCATCAACTGTCAAGAAGTGACAGCTAATTCCTTAGTTATGACGTCATTCATACAGCACCTGTAACTGGAAATTTTGTCGTCAACTTACAAAAACCTGCTTATCTCGAAAACTACCTTACCGATCCGGATACGGTTTTTTGCATCTGAAAGCCAGCACTCATGCGCGTCCAACAAGCCACCAACTGTCAAGAAGCGACAGCTAGTTCCTTAGTTATGACGTCATTCATACAGCACCTGTAATTTGACATTTTGTCGTCAACTTACAAAAACCTGCTTATCTCGAAAACTACCTTACCGATCCGGATCCGGTTTTTTGCATCCGAAAGCCAGCACTCATGCGCGTCCAACAAGCCATCAACTGTCAAGAAATGACAGCTAGTTCCTTAGTTATGACGTCATTCATACAGGACCTGTAATTGGACATTTTGTCGACAACATACAAAAACCTGCGTATCTCGAAAACTGCCTAACCGATCCGGATCTGGTTTTTTGAATCTGACAGCCAGCACTCATCTGCGTTCAAAAAGCCATCAACTGTCAAGAAGTGACAGCTAATTCCTTAGTTATGACGTCATTCATACAGCACCTGTAACTGGAAATTTTGTCGTCAACTTACAAAAACCTGCTTATCTCGAAAACTACCTTACCGATCGGGATACGGTTTTTTGCATCTGAAAGCCAGCACTCATGCGCGTCCAACAAGCCACCAACTGTCAAGAAGTGACACCTAGTTCCTTAGTTATGACGTCATTCATACAGCACCTGTAACTGGAAATTTTGTCGTCAACTTACAAAAACCTGCTTATCTCGAAAACTACTTTACCGATCCGGATCCGGTTTTTTGCATCCGGAAGCCAGCGCTCATGCGCGTCCAACAAGCCATCAACTGTCAAGAAGTGACAGCTAGTTCCTTAGTTATGACGTCGTTCATACAGACATTTTGTCGTCAACTTACAAAAACCTGCTTATCTCGAAAACTACCCTACCGATCCGGATCCGGTTTTTTGCATCTGAAAGCCAGCGCTCATGCGCGTCCAACAAGCCATAAACTGTCAAGAAGTGACAGCTAGTTCCTTAGTTATGACGTCATTCATACAGCACCTGTAACTGGAAATTTTGTCGTCAACTTACAAAAACCTGCTTATCTCGAAAACTACCTTACCGATCCGGATCCGGTTTTTTGCATCTGAAAGCCAGCACTCATGCGCGTCCAACAAGCCATCAACTGTCAAGAAGTGACAGCTAGTTCCTTAGTTATGACGTCATTCATACAGACATTTTGTCGTCAACTTACAAAAACCTGCTTATCTCGAAAACTACCTTACCGATTCGGATCCGGTTTTTTGCATCTGAAAGCCAGCGCTCATGCGCGTCCAACAAGCCATAAACTGTCAAGAAGTGACAGCTAGTTCCTTAGTTATGACGTCATTCATACAGCACCTGTAATTTGACATTTTGTCGACAACATACAAAAACCTGCGTATCTCGAAAACTGCCTTACCGATCCGGATCCGGTTTTTTGCATCTGACAGCCAGCACTCATCTGCGTTCAAAAAGCCATCAACTGTCAAGAAGCGACAGCTAGTTCCTTAGTTATGACGTCATTCATACAGCACCTGTAATTTGACATTTTGTCGTCAACTTACAAAAACCTGCTTATTTCGAAAACTACCTTACCGATCCGGATCCGGTTTTTTGCATCTTAAAGCCAGCACTTATGCGCGTCCAACAAGCCATCAACTGTCAAGAAGTGACAGCTAGTTCCTTAGTTATGACGTCATTCATACAGGACCTGTAATTGGACATTTTGTCGACAACTTACAAAAACCTGCGTATTTCGAAAACTACCTTACCGATCCGGATCCAGTTTTTTGCATCCGAAAGCCAGCACTCATGCGCGTCCAACAAGTCATCAGCTGTCAAGAAGTGACAGCTAGTTCCTTAGTTATGACGTCATTTATACAGCACCTGTAACTGGACATTTTGTTGACAACATACACAAACCTGCGTATGTAGAAAACTACCTTACCGATCCGGATCCGTTTTTTTGCATCTGAAAGCCAGCACTCATCTGCGTTCAAAAAGCCATCAACTGTCAAGAAGCGTCAGCTAGTTCCTTAGTTATGACGTCATTCATACAGCACCTGTAATTTGACATTTTGTCGTCAACTTACAAAAACCTGCTTATCTCGAAAACTACCTTACCGATCCGGATCCGGTTTTTTGCATCCGAAAGCCAGCACTCATGCGCGTCCAACAAGCCATCAACTGTCAAGAAATGACAGCTAGTTCCTTAGTTATGACGTCATTCATACAGGACCTGTAATTGGACATTTTGTCGACAACATACAAAAACCTGCGTATCTCGAAAACTGCCTAACCGATCCGGATCTGGTTTTTTGAATCTGACAGCCAGCACTCATCTGCGTTCAAAAAGCCATCAACTGTCAAGAAATGACAGCTAGTTCCTTAGTTATGACGTCATTCATTCAGCACCTATAACTGGAAATTTTGTCGTCAACTTACAAAAACCTGCTTATCTCGAAAACTACCTTACCGATCCGGATCCGGTTTTTTGCATCTGAAAGCCAGCACTCATCTGCGATCAAAAAGCCATCAACTGTCAAGAAGCGACAGCTAGTTCCTTAGTTATGACGTCATTCATACAGCACCTGTAACTGGAAATTTTGTCGTCAACTTACAAAAACCTGCTTATCTCGAAAACTACCTTACCGATCCGGATCCGGTTTTTTGCATCTGAAAGCCAGCACTCATGCGCGTCCAACAAGCCATCAACTGTCAAGGAGTGACACCTAGTTCCTTAGTTATGACGTCATTCATACAGCACCTGTAACTGGAAATTTTGTCGTCAACTTACAAAAACCTGCTTATCTCGAAAACTACCTTACCGATCCGGATCCGGTTTTTTGCATCTGAAAGCCAGCACTCATGCGCGTCCAACAAGCCATCAACTGTCAAGAAGTGACACCTAGTTCCTTAGTTATGACGTCATTCATACAGCACCTGTAACTGGAAATTTTGTCGTCAACTTATCAAAACCTGCTTATCTCGAAAACTACCTTACCGATCCGAATCCGGTTTTTTGAATCTGACAGCCAGCACTCATCTGCGTTCAAAAAGCCATCAACTGTCAAGAAATGACAGCTAGTTCCTTAGTTATGACGTCATTCATTCAGCACCTATAACTGGAAATTTTGTCGTCAACTTACAAAAACCTGCTTATCTCGAAAACTACCTTACCGATCCGGATCCGGTTTTTTGCATCTGAAAGCCAGCACTCATCTGCGATCAAAAAGCTATCAACTGTCAAGAAGCGACAACTAGTTCCTTAGTTATGACGTCATTCATACAGCACCTGTAACTGGAAATTTTGTCGTCAACTTACAAAAACCTGCTTATCTCGAAAACTACCTTACCGATCCGGATCCGGTTTTTTGCATCTGAAAGCCAGCACTCATGCGCGTCCAACAAGCCATCAACTGTCAAGGAGTGACACCTAGTTCCTTAGTTATGACGTCATTCATACAGCACCTGTAACTGGAAATCTTGTCGTCAACTTACAAAAACCTGCTTATCTCGAAAACTACCTTACCCATCCGGATCCGGTTTTTTGCATCTGAAAGCCAGCACTCATGCGCGTCCAACAAGCCATCAACTGTCAAGAAGTGACACCTAGTTCCTTAGTTATGACGTCATTCATACAGCACCTGTAACTGGAAATTTTGTCGTCAACTTATCAAAACCTGCTTATCTCGAAAACTACCTTACCGATCCGAATCCGGTTTTTTGCATCCGAAAGCCAGCACTCATGCGCGTCCAACAAGCCATCAACTGTCAAGAAATGACAGCTAGTTCCTTAGTTATGACGTCATTCATACAGCACCTGTAATTTGACATTTTGTCGTCAACTTACAAAAACCTGCTTATTTCGAAAACTACCTTACCGATCCGGATCCGGTTTTTTGCATCTTAAAGCCAGCACTTATGCGCGTCCAACAAGCCATCAACTGTCAAGAAGTGACAGCTAGTTCCTTAGTTATGACGTCATTCATACAGGACCTGTAATTGGACATTTTGTCGACAACTTACAAAAACCTGCGTATTTCGAAAACTACCTTACCGATCCGGATCCAGTTTTTTGCATCCGAAAGCCAGCACTCATGCGCGTCCAACAAGTCATCAGCTGTCAAGAAGTGACAGCTAGTTCCTTAGTTATGACGTCATTTATACAGCACCTGTAACTGGACATTTTCTCGACAACATACACAAACCTGCGTATGTAGAAAACTACCTTACCGATCCGGATCCGTTTTTTTGCATCTGAAAGCCAGCACTCATCTGCGTTCAAAAAGCCATCAACTGTCAAGAAGCGTCAGCTAGTTCCTTAGTTATGACGTCATTCATACAGCACCTGTAATTTGACATTTTGTCGTCAACTTACAAAAACCTGCTTATCTCGAAAACTACCTTACCGATCCGGATCCGGTTTTTTGCATCCGAAAGCCAGCACTCATGCGCGTCCAACAAGCCATCAAC
This sequence comes from Dioctria linearis, assembly GCA_963930735.1. Lineage (NCBI taxonomy): Eukaryota > Metazoa > Arthropoda > Insecta > Diptera > Asilidae > Dioctria > Dioctria linearis. The sequence goes on from OZ005744.1 coordinate 44,540,229, forward strand.
TGTCAAGAAATGACAGCTAGTTCCTTAGTTATGACGTCATTCATACAGGACCTGTAATTGGACATTTTGTCGACAACATACAAAAACCTGCGTATCTCGAAAACTGCCTAACCGATCCGGATCTGGTTTTTTGAATCTGACAGCCAGCACTCATCTGCGTTCAAAAAGCCATCAACTGTCAAGAAATGACAGCTAGTTCCTTAGTTATGACGTCATTCATTCAGCACCTATAACTGGAAATTTTGTCGTCAACTTACAAAAACCTGCTTATCTCGAAAACTACCTTACCGATCCGGATCCGGTTTTTTGCATCTGAAAGCCAGCACTCATCTGCGATCAAAAAGCCATCAACTGTCAAGAAGCGACAGCTAGTTCCTTAGTTATGACGTCATTCATACAGCACCTGTAACTGGAAATTTTGTCGTCAACTTACAAAAACCTGCTTATCTCGAAAACTACCTTACCGATCCGGATCCGGTTTTTTGCATCTGAAAGCCAGCACTCATGCGCGTCCAACAAGCCATCAACTGTCAAGGAGTGACACCTAGTTCCTTAGTTATGACGTCATTCATACAGCACCTGTAACTGGAAATTTTTTCGTCAACTTACAAAAACCTGCTTATCTCGAAAACTACCTTACCGATCCGGATCCGGTTTTTTGCATCTGAAAGCCAGCACTCATGCGCGTCCAACAAGCCATCAACTGTCAAGAAGTGACACCTAGTTCCTTAGTTATGACGTCATTCATACAGCACCTGTAACTGGAAATTTTGTCGTCAACTTATCAAAACCTGCTTATCTCGAAAACTACCTTACCGATCCGAATCCGGTTTTTTGCATCCGAAAGCCAGCACTCATGCGCGTCCAACAAGCCATCAACTGTCAAGAAATGACAGCTAGTTCCTTAGTTATGACGTCATTCATACAGCACCTGTAATTTGACATTTTGTCGACAACATACAAAAACCTGCGTATCTCGAAAACTGCCTTACCGATCCGGATCCGGTTTTTTGCATCTGACAGCCAGCACTCATCTGCGTTCAAAAAGCCATCAACTGTCAAGAAGCGACAGCTAGTTCCTTAGTTATGACGTCATTCATACAGCACCTGTAACTGGAAATTTTGCGTCAACTTACAAAAACCTGCTTATCTCGAAAACTACCTTACCGATCCGGATCCGGTTTTTTGCATCTGAAAGCCAGCACTCATGCGCGTCCAACAAGCCATCAACTGTCAAGAAGTGACACCTAGTTCCTTAGTTATGACGTCATTCATACAGCACCTGTAACTGGAAATTTTGTCGTCAACTTACAAAAACCTGCTTATCTCGAAAACTACCTTACCGATCCGGATCCGGCTTTTTGCACCTGAAAGCCAGCACTCATGCGCGTCCAACAAGCCATCAACTGTCAAGAAGTGACAGCTAGTTCCTTAGTTATGACGTCATTCATACAGACATTTTGTCGTCAACTTACAAAAACCTGCTTATCTCGAAAACTACCTTACCGATCCGGATCCGGTTTTTTGCATCTGAAAGCCAGCGCTCATGCGCGTCCAACAAGCCATAAACTGTCAAGAAGTGACAGCTAGTTCCTTAGTTATGACGTCATTCATACAGCACCTGTAATTTGACATTTTGTCGACAACATACAAAAACCTGCGTATCTCGAAAACTGCCTTACCGATCCGGATCCGGTTTTTTGCATCTGACAGCCAGCACTCATCTGCGTTCAAAAAGCCATCAACTGTCAAGAAGCGACAGCTAGTTCCTTAGTTATGACGTCATTCATACAGCACCTGTAATTTGACATTTTGTCGTCAACTTACAAAAACCTGCTTATTTCGAAAACTACCTTACCGATCCGGATCCGGTTTTTTGCATCTTAAAGCCAGCACTTATGCGCGTCCAACAAGCCGTCAACTGTCAAGAAGTGACAGCTAGTTCCTTAGTTATGACGTCATTCATACAGGACCTGTAATTGGACATTTTGTCGACAACTTACAAAAACCTGCGTATCTCGAAAACTACCTTACCGATCCGGATCCGGTTTTTTGCATCCGAAAGCCAGCACTCATGCGCGTCCAACAAGTCATCAGCTGTCAAGAAGTGACAGCTAGTTCCTTAGTTATGACGTCATTCATACAGGACATGTAATTGGACATTTTGTTGACAACTTACAAAAACCTGCGTATCTCGAAAACTACTTTACCGATCCGGATCCGGGTTTTGCATCTGAAAGCCAGCACTCATGCGCGTCCAACAAGCCATCAACTGTCAAGAAGTGACAGCTAGTTCCTTAGTTATGACGTCATTCATACAGACATTTTGTCGTCAACTTACAAAAACCTGCTTATCTCGAAAACTACCTTACCGATCCGGATCCGGTTTTTTGCATCTGAAAGCCAGCGCTCATGCGCGTCCAACAAGCCATAAACTGTCAAGAAGTGACAGCTAGTTCCTTAGTTATGACGTCATTCATACAGCACCTGTAATTTGACATTTTGTCGACAACATACAAAAACCTGCGTATCTCGAAAACTGCCTTACCGATCCGGATCCGGTTTTTTGCATCTGACAGCCAGCACTCATCTGCGTTCAAAAAGCCATCAACTGTCAAGAAGCGACAGCTAGTTCCTTAGTTATGACGTCATTCATACAGCACCTGTAATTTGACATTTTGTCGTCAACTTACAAAAACCTGCTTATTTCGAAAACTACCTTACCGATCCGGATCCGGTTTTTTGCATCTTAAAGCCAGCACTTATGCGCGTCCAACAAGCCGTCAACTGTCAAGAAGTGACAGCTAGTTCCTTAGTTATGACGTCATTCATACAGGACCTGTAATTGGACATTTTGTCGACAACTTACAAAAACCTGCGTATCTCGAAAACTACCTTACCGATCCGGATCCGGTTTTTTGCATCCGAAAGCCAGCACTCATGCGCGTCCAACAAGTCATCAGCTGTCAAGAAGTGACAGCTAGTTCCTTAGTTATGACGTCATTCATACAGGACATGTAATTGGACATTTTGTTGACAACTTACAAAAACCTGCGTATCTCGAAAACTACTTTACCGATCCGGATCCGGGTTTTGCATCTGAAAGCCAGCACTCATGCGCGTCCAACAAGCCATCAGCTGTCAAGAAGTGACAGCTAGTTCCTTAGTTATGACGTCATTCATTCAGCACCTATAACTGGAAATTTTGTCGTCAACTTACAAAAACCTGCTTATCTCGAAAACTACCTTACCGATCCGGATCCGGCTTTTTGCATCCGAAAACCAGCACTCATGCGCGTCCAACAAGCCATCAACTGTCAAGAAGTGACAGCTAGTTCCTTAGTTATGACGTCATTCATGCAGCACCTGTAACTGGACATTTTGTCGTCAACTTACAAAAACCTGCTTATCTCGAAAACCACCTATCCGATCCGGATCTTGCATCTGAAAGCCAGCACTCATGTGCGTCCAAAAAGCCATCAACTGTCAAGAAGTGACAGCTAGTTCCTTAGTTATGACGTCATTCATACAGCACCTGTAACTGGAAATTTTGTCGTCAACTTACAAAAACCTGCTTATCTCGAAAACTACCTTACCGATCCGGATCCGGTTTTTTGCATCTGAAAGCCAGCACTCATGCGCGTCCAACAAGCCATCAACTGTCAAGAAGTGACACCTAGTTCCTTAGTTATGACGTCATTCATACAGCACCTGTAACTGGAAATTTTGTCGTCAACTTATCAAAACCTGCTTATCTCGAAAACTACCTTACCGATCCGAATCCGGTTTTTTGCATCCGAAAGCCAGCACTCATGCGCGTCCTACAAGCCATCAACTGTCAAGAAATGACAGCTAGTTCCTTAGTTATGACGTCATTCATTCAGCACCTATAACTGGAAATTTTGTCGTCAACTTACAAAAACCTGCTTATCTCGAAAACTACCTTACCGATCCGGATCCGGTTTTTTGCATCTGAAAGCCAGCACTCATGCGCGTCCAACAAGCCATCAACTGTCAAGAAGTGACACCTAGTTCCTTAGTTATGACGTCATTCATACAGCACCTGTAACTGGAAATTTTGTCGTCAACTTATCAAAACCTGCTTATCTCGAAAACTACCTTACCGATCCGAATCCGGTTTTTTGCATCCGAAAGCCAGCACTCATGCGCGTCCAACAAGCCATCAACTGTCAAGAAATGACAGCTAGTTCCTTAGTTATGACGTCATTCATACAGCACCTGTAATTTGACATTTTGTCGACAACATACAAAAACCTGCGTATCTCGAAAACTGGCTTACCGATCCGGATCCGGTTTTTTGCATCTGACAGCCAGCACTCATCTGCGTTCAAAAAGCCATCAACTGTCAAGAAGCGACAGCTAGTTCCTTAGTTATGACGTCATTCATACAGCACCTGTAACTGGAAATTTTGTCGTCAACTTACAAAAACCTGCTTATCTCGAAAACTACCTTACCGATCCGGATCCGGTTTTTTGCATCTGAAAGCCAGCACTCATGCGCGTCCAACAAGCCATCAACTGTCAAGAAGTGACACCTAGTTCCTTAGTTATGACGTTATTCATACAGCACCTGTAACTGGAAATTTTGTCGTCAACTTACAAAAACCTGCTTATCTCGAAAACTACCTTACCGATCCGGATCCGGCTTTTTGCATCTGAAAGCCAGCACTCATGCGCGTCCAACAAGCCATCAACTGTCAAGAAGTGACAGCTAGTTCCTTAGTTATGACGTCATTCATACAGACATTTTGTCGTCAACTTACAAAAACCTGCTTATCTCGAAAACTACCTTACCGATCCGGATCCGGTTTTTTGCATCTGAAAGCCAGCGCTCATGCGCGTCCAACAAGCCATAAACTGTCAAGAAGTGACAGCTAGTTCCTTAGTTATGACGTCATTCATACAGCACCTGTAACTGGAAATTTTGTCGTCAACTTACAAAAACCTGCTTATCTCAAAAACTACCTTACCGATCCGGATCCGGTTTTTTGCATCTGAAAGCCAGCACTCATGCGCGTCCAACAAGCCATCAACTGTCAAGAAGTGACAGCTAGTTCCTTAGTTATGACGTCATTCATACAGACATTTTGTCGTCAACTTACAAAAACCTGCTTATCTCGAAAACTACCTTACCGATCCGGATCCGGTTTTTTGCATCTGAAAGCCAGCGCTCATGCGCGTCCAACAAGCCATAAACTGTCAAGAAGTGACAGCTAGTTCCTTAGTTATGACGTCATTCAAACAGCACCTGTAATTTGACATTTTGTCGACAACATACAAAAACCTGTGTATCTCGAAAATTGCGTTACCGATCCGGATCCGGTTTTTTGCATCTGACAGCCAGCACTCATCTGCGTTCAAAAAGCCATCAACTGTCAAGAAGCGACAGCTAGTTCCTTAGTTATGACGTCATTCATACAGCACCTGTAATTTGACATTTTGTCGTCAACTTACAAAAACCTGCTTATTTCGAAAACTACCTTACCGATCCGGATCCGGTTTTTTGCATCTTAAAGCCAGCACTTATGCGCGTCCAACAAGCTATCAACTGTCAAGAAGTGACAGCTAGTTCCTTAGTTATGACGTCATTCATACAGCACCTGTAATTTGACATTTTGTCGTCAACTTACAAAAACCTGCTTATTTCGAAAACTACCTTACGATCGGATCCGGTTTTTTGCATTCTGACAGCCAGCACTCATCTGCGTTCAAAAAGCCATCAACTGTCAAGAAGCGACAGCTAGTTCCTTAGTTATGACGTCATTCATACAGCACCTGTAATTTGACATTTTGTCGTCAACTTACAAAAACCTGCTTATTTCGAAAACTACCTTACCGATCCGGATCCGGTTTTTTGCATCTTAAAGCCAGCACTTATGCGCGTCCAACAAGCTATCAACTGTCAAGAAGTGACAGCTAGTTCCTTAGTTATGACGTCATCATACAGCACCTGTAATTTGACATTTTGTCGACAACATACAAAAACCTGCGTATCTCGAAAACTGCCTTACCGATCCGGATCCGGTTTTTTGCATCTGACAGCCAGCACTCATCTGCGTTCAAAAAAGCCATCAACTGTCAAGAAGCGACAGCTAGTTCCTTAGTTATGACGTCATTCATACAGCACCTGTAATTTGACATTTTGTCGTCAACTTACAAAAACCTAGCTTATTTCGAAAACTACCTTACCGATCCGGATCCGGTTTTTTGCATCTTAAAGCCAGCACTTATGCGCGTCCAACAAGCCATCAACTGTCAAGAAGTGACAGCTAGTTCCTTAGTTATGACGTCATTCATACAGGACCTGTAATTGGACATTTTGTCGACAACTTACAAAAACCTGCGTATTTCGAAAACTACCTTACCGATCCGGATCCAGTTTTTTGCATCCGAAAGCCAGCACTCATGCGCGTCCAACAAGTCATCAGCTGTCAAGAAGTGACAGCTAGTTCCTTAGTTATGACGTCATTTATACAGCACCTGTAACTGGACATTTTCTCGACAACATACACAAACCTGCGTATGTAGAAAACTACCTTACCGATCCGGATCCGTTTTTATGCATCTGAAAGCCAGCACTCATCTGCGTTCAAAAAGCCATCAACTGTCAAGAAGCGTCAGCTAGTTCCTTAGTTATGACGTCATTCATACAGCACTGTAATTTGACATTTTGTCGTCAACTTACAAAACCTGCTTATCTCGAAAACTACCTTACCGATCCGGATCCGGTTTTTTGCATCCGAAAGCCAGCACTCATGCCGTCCAACAAGCCATCAACTGTCAAGAAATGACAGCTAGTTCCTTAGTTATGACGTCATTCATACAGGACCTGTAATTGGACATTTTGTCGACAACATACAAAAACCTGCGTATCTCGAAAACTGCCTAACCGATCCGGATCTGGTTTTTTGAATCTGACAGCCAGCACTCATCTGCGTTCAAAAAGCCATCAACTGTCAAGAAATGACAGCTAGTTCTTAGTTATGACGTCATTCATTCAGCACCTATAACTGGAAATTTTGTCGTCAACTACAAAAAACCTGCTTATCTCGAAAACTACCTTACCGATCCGGATCCGGTTTTTTGCATCTGAAAGCCAGCACTCATCTGCGATCAAAAAGCCATCAACTGTCAAGAAGCGACAGCTAGTTCCTTAGTTATGACGTCATTCATACAGCACCTGTAACTGGAAATTTTGTCGTCAACTTACAAAAACCTGCTTATCTCGAAAACTACCTTACCGATCCGGATCCGGTTTTTTGCATCTGAAAGCCAGCACTCATGCGCGTCCAACAAGCCATCAACTGTCAAGGAGTGACACCTAGTTCCTTAGTTATGACGTCATTCATACAGCACCTGTAACTGAAATTTTGTCGTCAACTTACAAAAACCTGCTTATCTCGAAAACTACCTTACCGATCCGGATCCGGTTTTTTGCATCTGAAAGCCAGCACTCATGCGCGTCCAACAAGCCATCAACTGTCAAGAAGTGACACCTAGTTCCTTAGTTATGACGTCATTCATACAGCACCTGTAACTGGAAATTTTGTCGTCAACTTATCAAAACCTGCTTATCTCGAAAACTACCTTACCGATCCGAATCCGGTTTTTTGAATCTGACAGCCAGCACTCATCTGCGTTCAAAAAGCCATCAACTGTCAAGAAATGACAGCTAGTTCCTTAGTTATGACGTCATTCATTCAGCACCTATAACTGGAAATTTTGTCGTCAACTTACAAAAACCTGCTTATCTCGAAAACTACCTTACCGATCCGGATCCGGTTTTTTGCATCTGAAAGCCAGCACTCATCTGCGATCAAAAAGCTATCAACTGTCAAGAAGCGACAGCTAGTTCCTTAGTTATGACGTCATTCATACAGCACCTGTAACTGGAAATTTTGTCGTCAACTTACAAAAACCTGCTTATCTCGAAAACTACCTTACCGATCCGGATCCGGTTTTTTGCATCTGAAAGCCAGCACTCATGCGCGTCCAACAAGCCATCAACTGTCAAGGAGTGACACCTAGTTCGTTAGTTATGACGTCATTCATACAGCACCTGTAACTGGAAATTTTGTCGTCAACTTACAAAAACCTGCTTATCTCGAAAACTACCTTACCGATCCGGATCCGGTTTTTTGCATCTGAAAGCCAGCACTCATGCGCGTTCCAACAAGCCATCAACTGTCAAGAAGTGACACCTAGTTCCTTAGTTATGACGTCATTCATACAGCACCTGTAACTGGAAATTTTGTCGTCAACTTATCAAAACCTGCTTATCTCGAAAACTACCTTACCGATCCGAATCCGGTTTTTTGCATCCGAAAGCCAGCACTCATGCCCGTCCAACAAGCCATCAACTGTCAAGAAATGACAGCTAGTTCCTTAGTTATGACGTCATTCATACAGCACCTGTAATTTGACATTTTGTCGTCAACTTACAAAATCCTGCTTATTTCGAAAACTACCTTACCGATCCGGATCCGGTTTTTTGCATCTTAAAGCCAGCACTTATGCGCGTCCAACAAGCCATCAACTGTCAAGAAGTGACAGCTAGTTCCTTAGTTATGACGTCATTCATACAGGACCTGTAATTGGACATTTTGTCGACAACTTACAAAAACCTGCGTATTTCGAAAACTACCTTACCGATCCGGATCCAGTTTTTTGCATCCGAAAGCCAGCACTCATGCGCGTCCAACAAGTCATCAGCTGTCAAGAAGTGACAGCTAGTTCCTTAGTTATGACGTCATTTATACAGCACCTGTAACTGGACATTTTCTCGACAACATACACAAACCTGCGTATGTAGAAAACTACCTTACCGATCCGGATCCGTTTTTTTGCATCTGAAAGCCAGCACTCATCTGCGTTCAAAAAGCCATCAACTGTCAAGAAGCGTCAGCTAGTTCCTTAGTTATGACGTCATTCATACAGCACCTTTAATTTGACATTTTGTCGTCAACTTACAAAAACCTGCTTATCTCGAAAACTACCTTACCGATCCGGATCCGGTTTTTTGCATCCGAAAGCCAGCACTCATGCGCGTCCAACAAGCCATCAACTGTCAAGAAATGACAGCTAGTTCCTTAGTAATGACGTCATTCATACAGGACCTGTAATTGGACATTTTGTCGACAACATACAAAAACCTGCGTATCTCGAAAACTGCCTAACCGATCCGGATCTGGTTTTTTGAATCTGACAGCCAGCACTCATCTGCGTTCAAAAAGCCATCAACTGTCAAGAAATGACAGCTAGTTCCTTAGTTATGACGTCATTCATTCAGCACCTATAACTGGAAATTTTGTCGTCAACTTACAAAAACCCTGCTTATCTCGAAAACTACCTTACCGATCCGGATCCGGTTTTTTGCATCTGAAAGCCAGCACTCATCTGCGATCAAAAAGCCATCAACTGTCAAGAAGCGACAGCTAGTTCCTTAGTTATGACGTCATTCATACAGCACCTGTAACTGGAAATTTTGTCGTCAACTTACAAAAACCTGCTTATCTCGAAAACTACCTTACCGATCCGGATCCGGTTTTTTGCATCTGAAAGCCAGCACTCATGCGCGTCCAACAAGCCATCAACTGTCAAGGAGTGACACCTAGTTCCTTAGTTATGACGTCATTCATACAGCACCTGTAACTGGAAATTTTGTCGTCAACTTACAAAAACCTGCTTATCTCGAAAACTACCTTACCGATCCGGATCCGGTTTTTTGCATCTGAAAGCCAGCACTCATGCGCGTCCAACAAGCCATCAACTGTCAAGAAAGTGACACCTAGTTCCCTTAGTTATGACGTCATTCATACAGCACCTGTAACTGGAAATTTTGTCGTCAACTTATCAAAACCTGCTTATCTCGAAAACTACCTTACCGATCCGAATCCGGTTTTTTGCATCCGAAAGCCAGCACCTCATGCGCGTCCAACAAGCCATCAACTGTCAAGAAATGACAGCTAGTTCCTTAGTTATGACGTCATTCATACAGCACCTGTAATTTGACATTTTGTCGACAACATACAAAAACCTGCGTATCTCGGAAAAACTGCCTTACCGATCCGGATCCGGTTTTTTGCATCTGACAGCCAGCACTCATCTGCGTTCAAAAAGCCATCAACTGTCAAGAAGCGACAGCTAGTTCCTTAGTTATGACGTCATTCATACAGCACCTGTAACTGGAAATTTTGCGTCAACTTACAAGAAACCTGCTATATCTCGAAAACTACCCGTACCGATCCGGATCCGGTTTTTTTGCATCTGAAAGCCAGCACTCATGCGCGTCCAACAAGCCATCAACTGTCAAGAAGTGACACCTAGTTCCTTAGTTATGACGTCATTCATACAGCACCTGTAACTGGAAATTTTGTCGTCAACTTACAAAAACCTGCTTATCTCGAAAACTACCTTACCGATCCGGATCCGGCTTTTTTGCACCTGAAAGCCGAGCACTCATGCGCGTCCAACAAGCCATCAACTGTCCAAGAAGTGACAGCTAGGTTCCTTAGTTATGACGTCATTCATACAGACATGTTTGTCGTCAACTTACAAAAACCTGCTTATCTCGAGAAACTACCTTACCGATCCGGATCCGGTTTTTTGCATCTGAAAGCCAGCGCTCATGCGCGTCCAAACAAGCCATAAACTGTCAAGAAGTGACAGCTAGTTCCTTAGTTATTGACGTCATTCATACAGCACCTGTAACTGGAAATTTTGTCGTCAACTTACAAAAAACCTGCTTATCTCGAAAACTACCTTACCGATCCGGATCCGGTTTTTTGCATCTGAAAGCCAGCACTCATGCGCGTCCAACAAAGCCATCAACTGTCAAGAAGTGACAGCTAGTTCCTTAGTTATGACGTCATTCATACAGACATTTTGTCGTCAACTTACAAAAACCTGCTTATCTCGAAAAACTACCTTACCGATCCGGATCCGGTTTTTTGCATCTGAAAGCCAGCGCTCATGCGCGTCCAACAAGCCATAAACTGTCAAGAAGTGACAGCTAGTTCCTTAGTTATGACGTCATTCATACAGGACATGTAAATGGGACCATTTTGTTGACAACTTACAAAAACCTGCGTATCTCGAAAAACTACTTTACCGATCCGGATCCGGGTTTTTGCATCTGAAAGCCAGCACTCATGCGCGTCCAACAAGCCATCAGCTGTCAAGAAGTTGACAGCTAGTTCCTTAGTTATGACGTCATTCATTCAGCACCTATAACTGGAAATTTTGTCGTCAACTTACAAAAACCTGCTTATCTCGAAAACTACCTTACCGATCCGGATCCGGCTTTTTGCATCCGAAAACCAGCACTCATGCGCGTCCAACAAGCCATCAACTGTCAAGAAGTGACGGCTAGTTCCTTAGTTATGACGTCATTCATGCAGCACCTGTAACTGGACATTTTGTCGTCAACTTACAAAAACCTGCTTATCTCGAAAACCACCTATCCGATCCGGATCCGGTTTTTTGCATCTTAAAGCCAGCACTCATGCGCATCTAAAAAGCCATCAACTGTCAAGCAAGTGACAGCTAGTTCCTTAGTTATGACGTCATTCATACAGCACCTGTAACTGGAAATTTTGTCGTCAACTTATCAAAACGTGCTTATCTCGAAAACTACCTTACCGATCCGGATCCGGTTTTTTGGCATCTGAAAGCCAGCACTCATCCGCGCTCCCAACAAGCCATCAACTGTCAAGAAGTGACAGCTAGTTCCTTAGTTATGACGTCATTCATACAGGACCTGTAATTGGACATTTTGTCGACAACATACACAAACCCTGCGTATCTCGAAAACTACCTAACCGATCCGGATCCGGTTTTTTGCATCTGAAAGCCAGCACTCATGCGCGTCCAACAAGCCATCAACTGTCAAGAAGTGACAGGTAGTTCCTTAGTTATGACGTCATTCATACAGACATTTTGTCGTCAACTTACAAAAACCCGCGTATCTCGAATAATACCTTACCGATCCGGATCCGGTTTTTTGCATCTGAAAGCCAGCGCTCATGCGCGTCCAACAAGCCATAAACTGTCAAGAAGTGACAGCTAGTTCCTTAGTTATGACGTCATTCATACAGCACCTGTAACTGGAAATTTTGTCGTCAACATACAAAAACCTGCGTATCTCGAAAACTACCTTACCGATCCGGATCCGGTTTCTTGCATCTGAAAGCCAGCACTCATGTGCGTCCAAAAAGCCATCAACTGTCAAGAAGTGACAGCTAGTTCCTTAGTTATGACGTCATTCATACAGCACCTGTAACTGGAAATTTTGTCGTCAACTTACAAAAACCTGCTTATCTCGAAAACTACCTTACCGATCCGGATCCGGTTTTTGTGCATCTGAAAGCCAGCACTCATGCGCGTCCAACAAGCCATCAACTGTCAAGAAGTGACACCTAGTTCCTTAGTTATGACGTCATTCATACAGCACCTGTAACTGGAAATTTTGTCGTCAACTTATCAAAAACCTGCTTATCTCGAAAAACTACCTTACCGATCCGAATCCGGTTTTTTTGCATCCGAAAGCCAGCACTCATGCGCGTCCTACAAGCCATCAACTGTCAAGAAATGACAGCTAGTTCCTTAGTTATGACGTCATTCATTCAGCACCTATAAACTCGGAAAATCTTTTGTCGTCAACTTACAAAAAACCTGCTTATCTCGAAAACCTACCTTACCCGATCCGGATCCGGTTTTTTTGCATCTGAAAGCCAGCACTCATCCTGCGTTCAAAAAGCCATCAACTGTCAAGAAGCGACAGCTAGTTCCTTAGTTATGACGTCATTCATACAGCACCTGTAACTGGAAATTCTTTGTCGTCAACTTACAAAAAACCTGCTTATCTCGAAAACCTACCCTTACCGATCCGGATCCGGTTTTTTTGCATCTGAAAGCCAGCACTCATGCGCGTCCAACAAGCCATCAACTGTCAAGGAGTGACACCTAGTTCCTTAGTTATGACGTCATTCATACAGGACATGTAATTGGACATTTTGTTGAACAACTTACAAAAAACCTGCGTATCTCGAAAACTACTTTACCGATCCGGATCCGGGTTTTGCATCTGAAAAGCCAGCACTCATGCGCGTCCAACCAAGCCATCAGCTGTCAAGAAGTGACAGCTAGTTCCTTAGTTATGACCGTCATTCATTCAGCACCTATCAACTGGAAATTTTGTCCGTCAACTTACAAAAACCTGCTTATCTCGAAAACTACTCTTACCGATCCGGATCCGGCTTTTTTGCATCCGAAAACCAGCACTCCATGCTCGTCTCCAACAAAGCCATCAACTGTCAAGAAAGTGACAGCTAGTTCCTTAGTTATGACGTCATTCATGGCAGCACCTGTAACTGGACATTTCTGTCGTCAACTTACAAAAACCTGCGTATTCTCGAAAAACTGGCCTTACCGATCCGGATCCGGTTTTTTTGCATCTGACAGCCAGCACTCATGCGCATCTAAAAAGCCATCAACTGTCAAGAAGTGACAGCTAGTTCCCTTAGTTATGACGTCATTCATACAGCAACCTGTAACTGGAAAATTTTTGTCGTCAACTTATCAAAACGTGCTTTATCTCGAAAACTACCCTTACCCGATCCGGATCCGGTTTGTTTTGCATCTGAAAGCCCAGCACTCATCCGCGCGTCCAACAAGCCATCAACTGTCAAGAAGTGACAGCTAGTTCACTTAGTTATGACGTCACTTCATACAGGACCCTAGTAATTGGACATTTTTGTCGACAACATAACACAAACCTGCGTATCTCGAAAACTACTCCTAACCGATCCGGATCCGGTTTTTTTGCATCTGAAAAGCGAGCACTCATGCGCGGTTCAACAAGCCATCAACTGTCAAGAAGTGACAGCTAGTTCCTTAGTTATGACGTCATTCATACAGACATTTTTGTCGTCAACTTACAAAAACCCGCGTATCTCGAAAATACCTTACCGATCCGGATCCGGTTTTTTGCATCTGAAAAGCCAGCGCTCATGCGCGTCCAACAAGCCATAAACTGTCAAGAAGTGACAGCTAGTTCCTTAGTTATGACGTCATTCATACAGCACCTGTAACTGGAAATTTTTGTCGTCAACATACAAAAACCTGCGTATCTCGAAAACTACCTTACCGATCCGGATCCGGGTTTCTTGCATCTGAAAGCCAGCACTCATGTGCGTCCAAAAAGCCATCAACTGTCAAGAAGTGACAGCTAGTTCCTTAGTTATGACGTCATTCATACAGCACCTGTAACTGGAAATTTTGTCGTCAACTTACAAAAACCCTGCTTATCTCGAAAAACTACCCTTACCGATCCGGATCCGGTTTTTGCATCTGAAAGCCAGCACTCATGCGCGTCCAACAAGCCATCAACTGTCAAGAAGTGACAGCTAGTTCCTTAGTTATGACGTCATTCATACAGCACCTGTAACTGGAAATTTTGTCGTCAACATACAAAAACCTGCGTTATCTCGAAAACTACCTTACCGACTCGGATCCGGTTTCTTGGTTGCATCTGAAAGCCAGCACTCATGTTGCGTCCAAAAAAGCCATCAACTGTCAAGAAGTGCCAGCTAGTTCCTTAGTTTATGACGTCCTTCATACAGCACCTGTAACTGGAAATTTTGTCGTCAACTTACAAAAACCTGCTTCATCTCGAAAACTACCTTACCGATCCGGATCCGGTTTTTGCATCTGAAAGCTAGCACTCATGCGCGTCCAACAAGCCATCAACTGTCAAGAAGTGACACCTAGTTCTCTTAGTTATGCCCGTCATTCATACAGCACCTGTAACTGGAAATTTTTGTCGTCAACTTATCAAAACCTGCTTATCTCGAAAAACTACCTTACCGATCCGAATCCGGTTTTTTTGCATCCGAAAGCCAGCACTCATGCGCGTCCTACAAGCCATCAACTGTCAAGAAATGACAGCTAGTTCCTTAGTTATGACGTCATTCATTCAGCACCTATAACTGGAAATTTTGTCGTCAACTTACAAAAAACCTGCATATCTCGAAAACTACCTTACCGATCCGGATCCGGGTTTTTTTGCATCTGAAAGCCAGCACTCATCTGCGTTCAAAAAGCCATCAACTGTCAAGAAGCGACAGCTAGTTCCTTAGTTATGACGTCATTCATACAGCACCTGTAACTGGAAATTTTGTCATCAACTCTACAAAAACCTGCTTATCTCGAAAACTACCTTACCGATCCGGATCCGGTTTTTTTGCATCTGGAAAGCCAGCACTCATGCGCGTCCAACAAGCCATCAACTGTCAAGGGAGTGACACCTAGTTCCTTAGTTATGACGTCATTCATACAGCACCTGTAACTGGAAATTTTGTCGTCAACTTACAAAAACCTGCTTATCTCGAAAACTACCTTACCGATCCGAATCCGGTTTTTTGCATCTGAAAGCCAGCACTCATGCGCGTCCAACAAGCCATCAACTGTCAAGAAGTGACACCTAGTTCCTTAGTTATGACGTCATTCATACAGCACCTGTAACTGGGAAATTTTGTCGTCAACTTATCAAAACCTGCTTATCTCGAAAACTACCTTACCGATCCGAATCCGGTTTTTTGCATCCGAAAGCCAGCACTCATGCGCGTCCAACAAGCCATCAACTGTCAAGAAATGACAGCTAGTTCCTTAGTTATGACGTCATTCATACAGCACCTGTAATTTGACATTTTGTCGACAACATACAAAAACCTGCGTATCTCGAAAACTGGCTTACCGATCCGGATCCGGTTTTTTGCATCTGACAGCCAGCACTCATCTGCGTTCAAAAAAGCCATCAACTGTCAAGAAGCGACAGCTAGTTCCTTAGTTATGACGTCATTCATACAGCACCTGTAACTGGAAATTTTGTCGTCAACTTACAAAAACCTGCTTATCTCGAAAACTACCTTACCGATCCGGATCCGGTTTAACTACCTTACCGATCCGGATCCGGTTTTTTGCATCTGAAAGCCAGCACTCATGCGCGTCCAACAAGCCATCAACTGTCAAGAAGTGACACCTAGTTCCTTAGTTATGACGTTATTCATACAGCACCTGTAACTGGAAATTTTGTCGTCAACTTACAAAAACCTGCTTATCTCGAAAACTACCTTACCGATCCGGATCCGGCTTTTTGCATCTGAAAGCCAGCACTCATGCGCGTCCAACAAGCCATCAACTGTCAAGAAGTGACAGCTAGTTCCTTAGTTATGACGTCATTCATACAGACATTTTGTCGTCAACTTACAAAAACCTGCTTATCTCGAAAACTACCTTACCGATCCGGATCCGGTTTTTTGCATCTGAAAGCCAGCGCTCATGCGCGTCCAACAAGCCATAAACTGTCAAGAAGTGACAGCTAGTTCCTTAGTTATGACGTCATTCATACAGCACCTGTAACTGGAAATTTTGTCGTCAACTTACAAAAACCTGCTTATCTCAAAAACTACCTTACCGATCCGGATCCGGTTTTTTGCATCTGAAAGCCAGCACTCATGCGCGTCCAACAAGCCATCAACTGTCAAGAAGTGACAGCTAGTTCCTTAGTTATGACGTCATTCATACAGACATTTTGTCGTCAACTTACAAAAACCTGCTTATCTCGAAAACTACCTTACCGATCCGGATCCGGTTTTTTGCATCTGAAAGCCAGCGCTCATGCGCGTCCAACAAGCCATAAACTGTCAAGAAGTGACAGCTAGTTCCTTAGTTATGACGTCATTCAAACAGCACATGTAATTTGACATTTTGTCGACAACATACAAAAACCTGTGTATCTCGAAAACTGCGTTACCGATCCGGATCCGGTTTTTTGCATCTGACAGCCAGCACTCATCTGCGTTCAAAAAGCCATCAACTGTCAAGAAGCGACAGCTAGTTCCTTAGTTATGACGTCATTCATACAGCACCTGTAATTTGACATTTTGTCGGCAACTTACAAAAACCTGCTTATTTCGAAAACTGCCTTACCGATCCGGATCCGGTTTTTTGCATCTTAAAGCCAGCACTTATGCGCGTCCAACAAGCTATCAACTGTCAAGAAGTGACAGCTAGTTCCTTAGTTATGACGTCATTCATACAGCACCTGTAATTTGACATTTTGTCGTCAACTTACAAAAACCTGCTTATTTCGAAAACTACCTTACCGATCCGGATCCGGTTTTTTGCATCTTAAAGCCAGCACTTATGCGCGTCCAACAAGCTATCAACTGTCAAGAAGTGACAGCTAGTTCCTTAGTTATGACGTCATTCATACAGGACATGTAATTGGACATTTTGTTGACAACTTACAAAAACCTGCGTATCTCGAAAACTACCTTACCGATCCGGATCCGGGTTTTGCATCTGAAAGCCAGCACTCATGCGCGTCCAACAAGCCATAGCCTGTCAAGAAGTGACAGCTAGTTTCTTAGTTATGACGTCATTCATGCAGCACCTGTAACTGGACATTTTGTCGTCGACTTACAAAAACCTGCTTATCTCGAAAACTACCTATCCGATCCGGATCTGGTTTTTTGCATCTGAAAGCCAGCACTCATGCGCATCTAAAAAGCCATCAACTGTCAAGAAGTGACAGCTAGTTCCTTAGTTATGACGTCATTCATACAGCACCTGTAACTGGAAATTTTGTCGTCAACTTATCAAAACCTGCTTATCTCGAAAACAATCTTACCGATCCGGATCCGGTTTTTTGCATTTGAAAGCCAGCACTCATGCGCGTCCAACAAGCCATCAACTGTCAAGAAGTGACAGCTAGTTCCTTAGTTATGACGTCATTCATACAGGACCTGTAATTGGACATTTTGTCGACAACATACAAAAACCTGCGTATCTCGAAAACTGCCTTACCGATCCGGATCCGGTTTTTTGCATCTGACAGCCAGCACTCATCTGCGTTCAAAAAGCCATCAACTGTCAAGAAGCGACAGCTAGTTCCTTAGTTATGACGTCATTCATACAGCACCTGTAACTGGAAATTTTGTCGTCAACTTACAAAAACCTGCTTATCTCGAAAACTACCTTACCGATCCGGATCCGGTTTTTTGCATCTGAAAGCCAGCACTCATGCGCGTCCAACAAGCCATCAACTGTCAAGGAGTGACACCTAGTTCCTTAGTTATGACGTCATTCATACAGCACCTGTAACTGGAAATTTTGTCGTCAACTTACAAAAAACCTGCTTATCTCGAAAACTACCTTACCGATCCGGATCCGGTTTTTTGCATCTGAAAGCCAGCACTCATGCGCGTCCAACAAGCCATCAACTGTCAAGAAGTGACACCTAGTTCCTTAGTTATGACGTCATTCATACAGCACCTGTAACTGGAAATTTTGTCGTCAACTTATCAAAACCTGCTTATCTCGAAAACTACCTTACCGATCCGAATCCGGTTTTTTGCATCCGAAAGCCAGCACTCATGCGCGTCCAACAAGCCATCAACTGTCAAGAAATGACAGCTAGTTCCTTAGTTATGACGTCATTCATACAGCACCTGTAATTTGACATTTTGTCGACAACATACAAAAACCTGCGTATCTCGAAAACTGGCTTACCGATCCGGATCCGGTTTTTTGCATCTGACAGCCAGCACTCATCTGCGTTCAAAAAGCCATCAACTGTCAAGAAGCGACAGCTAGTTCCTTAGTTATGACGTCATTCATACAGCACCTGTAACTGGAAATTTTGTCGTCAACTTACAAATACCTGCTTATCTCGAAAACTACCTTACCGATCCGGATCCGGTTTTTTGCATCTGAAAGCCAGCACTCATGCGCGTCCAACAAGCCATCAACTGTCAAGAAGTGACACCTAGTTCCTTAGTTATGACGTTATTCATACAGCACCTGTAACTGGAAATTTTGTCGTCAACTTACAAAAACCTGCTTATCTCGAAAACTACCTTACCGATCCGGATCCGGCTTCTTGCATCTGAAAGCCAGCACTCATGCGCGTCCAACAAGCCATCAACTGTCAAGAAGTGATAGCTAGTTCCTTAGTTATGACGTCATTCATACAGACATTTTGTCGTCAACTTACAAAAACCTGCTTATCTCGAAAACTACCTTACCGATCCGGATCCGGTTTTTTGCATCTGAAAGCCAGCGCTCATGCGCGTCCAACAAGCCATAAACTGTCAAGAAGTGACAGCTAGTTCCTTAGTTATGACGTCATTCATACAGCACCTGTAACTGGAAATTTTGTCGTCAACTTACAAAAACCTGCTTATCTCGAAAACTACCTTACCGATCCGGATCCGGTTTTTTGCATCTGAAAGCCAGCACTCATGCGCGTCCAACAAGCCATCAACTGTCAAGAAGTGACAGCTAGTTCCTTAGTTATGACGTCATTCATACAGACATTTTGTCGTCAACTTACAAAAACCTGCTTATCTCGAAAACTACCTTACCGATCCGGATCCGGTTTTTTGCATCTGAAAGCCAGCGCTCATGCGCGTCCAACAAGCCATAAACTGTCAAGAAGTGACAGCTAGTTCCTTAGTTATGACGTCATTCATACAGCACCTGTAATTTGACATTTTGTCGACAACATACAAAAACCTGCGTATCTCGAAAACTGCCTTACCGATCCGGATCCGGTTTTTTGCATCTGACAGCCAGCACTCATCTGCGTTCAAAAAGCCATCAACTGTCAAGAAGCGACAGCTAGTTCCTTAGTTATGACGTCATTCATACAGCACCTGTAATTTGACATTTTGTCGGCAACTTACAAAAACCTGCTTATTTCGAAAACTGCCTTACCGATCCGGATCCGGTTTTTTGCATCTTAAAGCCAGCACTTATGCGCGTCCAACAAGCTATCAACTGTCAAGAAGTGACAGCTAGTTCCTTAGTTATGACGTCATTCATACAGCACCTGTAATTTGACATTTTGTCGGCAACTTACAAAAACCTGCTTATTTCGAAAACTGCCTTACCGATCCGGATCCGGTTTTTTGCATCTTAAAGCCAGCACTTATGCGCGTCCAACAAGCTATCAACTGTCAAGAAGTGACAGCTAGTTCCTTAGTTATGACGTCATTCATACAGCACCTGTAATTTGACATTTTGTCGTCAACTTACAAAAACCTGCTTATTTCGAAAACTACCTTACCGATCCGGATCCGGTTTTTTGCATCTTAAAGCCAGCACTTATGCGCGTCCAACAAGCTATCAACTGTCAAGAAGTGACAGCTAGTTCCTTAGTTATGACGTCATTCATACAGGACATGTAATTGGACATTTTGTTGACAACTTACAAAAACCTGCGTATCTCGAAAACTACCTTACCGATCCGGATCCGGGTTTTGCATCTGAAAGCCAGCACTCATGCGCGTCCAACAAGCCATAGCCTGTCAAGAAGTGACAGCTAGTTTCTTAGTTATGACGTCATTCATGCAGCACCTGTAACTGGACATTTTGTCGTCGACTTACAAAAACCTGCTTATCTCGAAAACTACCTATCCGATCCGGATCTGGTTTTTTGCATCTGAAAGCCAGCACTCATGCGCATCTAAAAAGCCATCAACTGTCAAGAAGTGACAGCTAGTTCCTTAGTTATGACGTCATTCATACAGCACCTGTAACTGGAAATTTTGTCGTCAACTTATCAAAACCTGCTTATCTCGAAAACTATCTTACCGATCCGGATCCGGTTTTTTGCATTTGAAAGCCAGCACTCATGCGCGTCCAACAAGCCATCAACTGTCAAGAAGTGACAGCTAGTTC
This sequence comes from Dioctria linearis, assembly GCA_963930735.1. Lineage (NCBI taxonomy): Eukaryota > Metazoa > Arthropoda > Insecta > Diptera > Asilidae > Dioctria > Dioctria linearis. The sequence goes on from OZ005744.1 coordinate 44,560,995, forward strand.
CTTAGTTATGACGTCATTCATACAGGACCTGTAATTGGACATTTTGTCGACAACATACAAAAAACCTGCGTATCTCGAAAACTGCCTTACCGATCCGGATCCGGTTTTTTGCATCTGACAGCCAGCACTCATCTGCGTTCAAAAAGCCATCAACTGTCAAGAAGCGACAGCTAGTTCCTTAGTTATGACGTCATTCATACAGCACCTGTAACTGGAAATTTTGTCGTCAACTTACAAAAACCTGCTTATCTCGAAAACTACCTTACCGATCCGGATCCGGTTTTTTGCATCTGAAAGCCAGCACTCATGCGCGTCCAACAAGCCATCAACTGTCAAGGAGTGACACCTAGTTCCTTAGTTATGACGTCATTCATACAGCACCTGTAACTGGAAATTTTGTCGTCAACTTACAAAAACCTGCTTATCTCGAAAACTACCTTACCGATCCGGATCCGGTTTTTTGCATCTGAAAGCCAGCACTCATGCGCGTCCAACAAGCCATCAACTGTCAAGAAGTGACACCTAGTTCCTTAGTTATGACGTCATTCATACAGCACCTGTAACTGGAAATTTTGTCGTCAACTTATCAAAACCTGCTTATCTCGAAAACTACCTTACCGATCCGAATCCGGTTTTTTGCATCCGAAAGCCAGCACTCATGCGCGTCCAACAAGCCATCAACTGTCAAGAAATGACAGCTAGTTCCTTAGTTATGACGTCATTCATACAGCACCTGTAATTTGACATTTTGTCGACAACATACAAAAACCTGCGTATCTCGAAAACTGGCTTACCGATCCGGATCCGGTTTTTTGCATCTGACAGCCAGCACTCATCTGCGTTCAAAAAGCCATCAACTGTCAAGAAGCGACAGCTAGTTCCTTAGTTATGACGTCATTCATACAGCACCTGTAACTGGAAATTTTGTCGTCAACTTACAAATACCTGCTTATCTCGAAAACTACCTTACCGATCCGGATCCGGTTTTTTGCATCTGAAAGCCAGCACTCATGCGCGTCCAACAAGCCATCAACTGTCAAGAAGTGACACCTAGTTCCTTAGTTATGACGTTATTCATACAGCACCTGTAACTGGAAATTTTGTCGTCAACTTACAAAAACCTGCTTATCTCGAAAACTACCTTACCGATCCGGATCCGGCTTCTTGCATCTGAAAGCCAGCACTCATGCGCGTCCAACAAGCCATCAACTGTCAAGAAGTGATAGCTAGTTCCTTAGTTATGACGTCATTCATACAGACATTTTGTCGTCAACTTACAAAAACCTGCTTATCTCGAAAACTACCTTACCGATCCGGATCCGGTTTTTTGCATCTGAAAGCCAGCGCTCATGCGCGTCCAACAAGCCATAAACTGTCAAGAAGTGACAGCTAGTTCCTTAGTTATGACGTCATTCATACAGCACCTGTAACTGGAAATTTTGTCGTCAACTTACAAAAACCTGCTTATCTCGAAAACTACCTTACCGATCCGGATCCGGTTTTTTGCATCTGAAAGCCAGCACTCATGCGCGTCCAACAAGCCATCAACTGTCAAGAAGTGACAGCTAGTTCCTTAGTTATGACGTCATTCATACAGACATTTTGTCGTCAACTTACAAAAACCTGCTTATCTCGAAAACTACCTTACCGATCCGGATCCGGTTTTTTGCATCTGAAAGCCAGCGCTCATGCGCGTCCAACAAGCCATAAACTGTCAAGAAGTGACAGCTAGTTCCTTAGTTATGACGTCATTCATACAGCACCTGTAATTTGACATTTTGTCGACAACATACAAAAACCTGCGTATCTCGAAAACTGCCTTACCGATCCGGATCCGGTTTTTTGCATCTGACAGCCAGCACTCATCTGCGTTCAAAAAGCCATCAACTGTCAAGAAGCGACAGCTAGTTCCTTAGTTATGACGTCATTCATACAGCACCTGTAATTTGACATTTTGTCGTCAACTTACAAAAACCTGCTTATTTCGAAAACTACCTTACCGATCCGGATCCGGTTTTTTGCATCTTAAAGCCAGCACTTATGCGCGTCCAACAAGCCATCAACTGTCAAGAAGTGACAGCTAGTTCCTTAGTTATGACGTCATTCATACAGGACCTGTAATTGGACATTTTGTCGACAACTTACAAAAACCTGCGTATCTCGAAAACTACCTTACCGATCCGGATCCGGTTTTTTGCATCCGAAAGCCAGCACTCATGCGCGTCCAACAAGTCATCAGCTGTCAAGAAGTGACAGCTAGTTCCTTAGTTATGACGTCATTCATACAGGACATGTAATTGGACATTTTGTTGACAACTGACAAAAACCTGCGTATCTCGAAAACTACCTTACCGATCCGGATCCGGGTTTTGCATCTGAAAGCCAGCACTCATGCGCGTCCAACAAGCCATAGCCTGTCAAGAAGTGACAGCTAGTTTCTTAGTTATGACGTCATTCATGCAGCACCTGTAACTGGACATTTTGTCGTCGACTTACAAAAACCTGCTTATCTCGAAAACTACCTATCCGATCCGGATCTGGTTTTTTGCATCTGAAAGCCAGCACTCATGCGCATCTAAAAAGCCATCAACTGTCAAGAAGTGACAGCTAGTTCCTTAGTTATGACGTCATTCATACAGCACCTGTAACTGGAAATTTTGTCGTCAACTTATCAAAACCTGCTTATCTCGAAAATTATCTTACCGATCCGGATCCGGTTTTTTGCATTTGAAAGCCAGCACTCATGCGCGTCCAACAAGCCATCAACTGTCAAGAAGTGACAGCTAGTTCCTTAGTTATGACGTCATTCATACAGGACCTGTAATTGGACATTTTGTCGACAACATACAAAAACCTGCGTATCTCGAAAACTGCCTTACCGATCCGGATCCGGTTTTTTGCATCTGACAGCCAGCACTCATCTGCGTTCAAAAAGCCATCAACTGTCAAGAAGCGACAGCTAGTTCCTCAGTTATGACGTCATTCATACAGCACCTGTAACTGGAAATTTTGTCGTCAACTTACAAAAACCTGCTTATCTCGAAAACTACCTTACCGATCCGGATCCGGTTTTTTGCATCTGAAAGCCAGCACTCATGCGCGTCCAACAAGCCATCAACTGTCAAGAAGTGACACCTAGTTCCTTAGTTATGACGTCATTCATACAGCACCTGTAACTGGAAATTTTGTCGTCAACTTATCAAAACCTGCTTATCTCGAAAACTACCTTACCGATCCGAATCCGGTTTTTTGCATCCGAAAGCCAGCACTCATGCGCGTCCAACAAGCCATCAACTGTCAAGAAATGACAGCTAGTTCCTTAGTTATGACGTCATTCATACAGCACCTGTAATTTGACATTTTGTCGACAACATACAAAAACCTGCGTATCTCGAAAACTGCCTTACCGATCCGGATCCGGTTTTTTGCATCTGACAGCCAGCACTCATCTGCGTTCAAAAAGCCATCAACTGTCAAGAAGCGACAGCTAGTTCCTTAGTTATGACGTCATTCATACAGCACCTGTAACTGGAAATTTTGTCGTCAACTTACAAAAACCTGCTTATCTCGAAAACTACCTTACCGATCCGGATCCGGTTTTTTGCATCTGAAAGCCAGCACTCATGCGCGTCCAACAAGCCATCAACTGTCAAGAAGTGACACCTAGTTCCTTAGTTATGACGTCATTCATACAGCACCTGTAACTGGAAATTTTGTCGTCAACTTACAAAAACCTGCTTATCTCGAAAACTACCTTACCGATCCGGATCCGGCTTTTTGCATCTGAAAGCCAGCACTCATGCGCGTCCAACAAGCCATCAACTGTCAAGAAGTGACAGCTAGTTCCTTAGTTATGACGTCATTCATACAGACATTTTGTCGTCAACTTACAAAAACCTGCTTATCTCGAAAACTACCTTACCGATCCGGATCCGGTTTTTTGCATCTGAAAGCCAGCGCTCATGCGCGTCCAACAAGCCATAAACTGTCAAGAAGTGACAGCTAGTTCCTTAGTTATGACGTCATTCATACAGCACCTGTAACTGGAAATTTTGTCGTCAACTTACAAAAACCTGCTTATCTCGAAAACTACCTTACCGATCCGGATCCGGTTTTTTGCATCTGACAGCCAGCACTCATCTGCGTTCAAAAAGCCATCAACTGTCAAGAAGCGACAGCTAGTTCCTTAGTTATGACGTCATTCGTACAGCACCTGTAATTTGACATTTTGTCGTCAACTTACAAAAACCTGGTTATTTCGAAAACTACCTTACCGATCCGGATCCGGTTTTTTGCATCTTAAAGCCAGCACTTATGCGCGTCCAACAAGCCATCAACTGTCAAGAAGTGACAGCTAGTTCCTTAGTTATGACGTCATTCATACAGGACCTGTAATTGGTCATTTTGTCGACAACTTACAAAAACCTGCGTATTTCGAAAACTACCTTACCGATCCGGATCCGGTTTTTTGCATCCGAAAGCCAGCACTCATGCGCGTCCAACAAGTCATCAGCTGTCAAGAAGTGACAGCTAGTTCCTTAGTTATGACGTCATTCATACAGGACATGTAATTGGACATTTTGTTGACAACTTACAAAAACCTGCGTATCTCGAAAACTACCTTACCGATCCGGATCCGGGTTTTGCATCTGAAAGCCAGCACTCATGCGCGTCCAACAAGCCATAGCCTGTCAAGAAGTGACAGCTAGTTTCTTAGTTATGACGTCATTCATGCAGCACCTGTAACTGGACATTTTGTCGTCGACTTACAAAAACCTGCTTATCTCGAAAACTACCTATCCGATCCGGATCCGGCTTTTTGCATCTGAAAGCCAGCACTCATGCGCGTCCAACAAGCCATCAACTGTCAAGAAGTGACAGCTAGTTCCTTAGTTATGACGTCATTCATACAGACATTTTGTCGTCAACTTACAAAAACCTGCTTATCTCGAAAAACTCATGCGCGTCCAACAAGCCATAGCCTGTCAAGAAGTGACAGCTAGTTTCTTAGTTATGACGTCATTCATGCAGCACCTGTAACTGGAAATTTTGTCGTCAACTTACAAAAACCTGCTTATCTCGAAAACCACCTTACCGATCCGGATCCGGTTTTTTGCATCTGAAAGCCAGCACTCATGCGCGTCCAACAAGCCATCAACTGTCAAGAAGTGACACCTAGTTCCTTAGTTATGACGTCATTCATACAGCACCTGTAACTGGAAATTTTGTCGTCAACTTATCAAAACCTGCTTATCTCGAAAACTACCTTACCGATCCGAATCCGGTTTTTTGCATCCGAAAGCCAGCACTCATGCGCGTCCAACAAGCCATCAACTGTCAAGAAATGACAGCTAGTTCCTTAGTTATGACGTCATTCATACAGCACCTGTAATTTGACATTTTGTCGACAACATACAAAAACCTGCGTATCTCGAAAACTGCCTTACCGATCCGGATCCGGTTTTTTGCATCTGACAGCCAGCACTCATCTGCGTTCAAAAAGCCATCAACTGTCAAGAAGCGACAGCTAGTTCCTTAGTTATGACGTCATTCATACAGCACCTGTAACTGGAAATTTGGTCGTCAACTTACAAAAACCTGCTTATCTCGAAAACTACCTTACCGATCCGGATCCGGTTTTTTGCATCTGAAAGCCAGCACTCATGCGCGTCCAACAAGCCATCAACTGTCAAGAAGTGACACCTAGTTCCTTAGTTATGACGTCATTCATACAGCACCTGTAACTGGAAATTTTGTCGTCAACTTACAAAAACCTGCTTATCTCGAAAACTACCTTACCGATCCGGATCCGGCTTTTTGCGTCTGAAAGCCAGCACTCATGCGCGTCCAACAAGCCATCAACTGTCAAGAAGTGACAGCTAGTTCCTTAGTTATGACGTCTTTCATACAGACATTTTGTCGTCAACTTACAAAAACCTGCTTATCTCGAAAACTACCTTACCGATCCGGATCCGGTTTTTTGCATCTGAAAGCCAGCGCTCATGCGCGTCCAACAAGCCATAAACTGTCAAGAAGTGACAGCTAGTTCCTTAGTTATGACGTCATTCATACAGCACCTGTAACTGGAAATTTTGTCGTCAACTTACAAAAACCTGCTTATCTCGAAAACTACCTTACCGATCCGGATCCGGTTTTTTGCATCTGAAAGCCAGCACTCATGCGCGTCCAACAAGCCATCAACTGTCAAGAAGTGACAGCTAGTTCCTTAGTTATGACGTCATTCATACAGACATTTTGTCGTCAACTTACAAAAACCTGCTTATCTCGAAAACTACCTTACCGATCCGGATCCGGTTTTTTGCATCTGAAAGCCAGCGGTCATGCGCGTCCAACAAGCCATAAACTGTCAAGAAGTGACAGCTAGTTCCTTAGTTATGACGTCATTCATACAGCACCTGTAATTTGACATTTTGTCGACAACATACAAAAACCTGCGTATCTCGAAAACTGCCTTACCGATCCGGATCCGGTTTTTTGCATCTGACAGCCAGCACTCATCTGCGTTCAAAAAGCCATCAACTGTCAAGAAGCGACAGCTAGTTCCTTAGTTATGACGTCATTCATACAGCACCTGTAATTTGACATTTTGTCGTCAACTTACAAAAACCTGCTTATTTCGAAAACTACCTTACCGATCCGGATCCGGTTTTTTGCATCTTAAAGCCAGCACTTATGCGCGTCCAACAAGCCATCAACTGTCAAGAAGTGACAGCTAGTTCCTTAGTTATGACGTCATTCATACAGGACCTGTAATTGGACATTTTGTCGACAACTTACAAAAACCTGCGTATTTCGAAAACTACCTTACCGATCCGGATCCGGTTTTTTGCATCCGAAAGCCAGCACTCATGCGCGTCCAACAAGTCATCAGCTGTCAAGAAGTGACAGCTAGTTCCTTAGTTATGACGTCATTCATACAGGACATGTAATTGGACATTTTGTTGACAACTTACAAAAACCTGCGTATCTCGAAAACTACCTTACCGATCCGGATCCGGGTTTTGCATCTGAAAGCCAGCACTCATGCGCGTCCAACAAGCCATAGCCTGTCAAGAAGTGACAGCTAGTTTCTTAGTTATGACGTCATTCATGCAGCACCTGTAACTGGACATTTTGTCGTCGACTTACAAAAACCTGCTTATCTCGAAAACTACCTATCCGATCCGGATCTGGATTTGGCATCTGAAAGCCAGCACTCATGCGCATCTAAAAAGCCATCAACTGTCAAGAAGTGACAGCTAGTTCCTTAGTTATGACGTCATTCATACAGCACCTGTAACTGGAAATTTTGTCGTCAACTTATCAAAACCTGCTTATCTCGAAAACTATCTTACCGATCCGGATCCGGTTTTTTGCATTTGAAAGCCAGCACTCATGCGCGTCCAACAAGCCATCAACTGTCAAGAAGTGACAGCTAGTTCCTTAGTTATGACGTCATTCATACAGGACCTGTAATTGGACATTTTGTCGACAACATACAAAAACCTGCGTATCTCGAAAACTGCCTTACCGATCCGGATCCGGTTTTTTGCATCTGACAGCCAGCACTCATCTGCGTTCAAAAAGCCATCAACTGTTAAGAAGTGACAGCTAGTTCCTTAGTTATGACGTCATTCATACAGCACCTATAACTGGAAATTTTGTCTTCAACTTACAAAAACCTGCTTATCTCGAAAACTACCTTACCGATCCGGATCCGGTTTTTTGCATCCGGAAGCCAGCACTCATGCGCGTCCAACAAGCCATCAACTGTCAAGAAGTGACAGCTAGTTCCTTAGTTATGACGTCATTCATACAGGACCTGTAATTGGACATTTTGTCGACAACATACAAAAACCTGCGTATCTCGAAAACTGCCTTACCGATCCGGATCCGGTTTTTTGCATCTGACAGCCAGCACTGATCTGCGTTCAAAAAGCCATCAACTGTCAAGAAGCGACAGCTAGTTCCTTAGTTATGACGTCATTCATACAGCACCTGTAATTTGACATTTTGTCGTCAACTTACAAAAACCTGCTTATTTTGAAAACTACCTTACCGATCCGGATCCGGTTTTTTGCATCTTAAAGCCAGCACTTATGCGCGTCCAACAAGCCATCAACTGTCAAGAAGTGACAGCTAGTTCCTTAGTTATGACGTCATTCATACAGGACCTGTAATTGGACATTTTGTCGACAACTTACAAAAACCTGCGTATCTCGAAAACTACCTTACCGATCCGGATCCGGTTTTTTGCATCCGAAAGCCAGCACTCATGCGCGTCCAACAAGTCATCAGCTGTCAAGAAGTGACAGCTAGTTCCTTAGTTATGACGTCATTCATACAGGACATGTAATTGGACATTTTGTTGACAACTTACAAAAACCTGCGTATCTCGAAAACTACCTTATCGATCCGGATCCGGGTTTTTGCATCTGAAAGCCAGCACTCATGCGCGTCCAACAAGCCATAGCCTGTCAAGAAGTGATAGCTAGTTTCTTAGTTATGACGTCATTCATGCAGCACCTGTAACTGGACATTTTGTCGTCGACTTACAAAAACCTGCTTATCTCGAAAACTACCTATCCTATCCGGATCCGGTTTTTTGCATCTGAAAGCCAGCACTCATGCGCATCTAAAAAGCCATCAACTGTCAAGAAGTGACAGCTAGTTCCTTAGTTATGACGTCATTCATACAGCACCTGTAACTGGAAATTTTGTCGTCAACTTATCAAAACCTGCTTATCTCGAAAACTACCTTACCGATCCGGATCCGGTTTTTTGCATCCGAAAGCCAGCACTCATGCGCGTCCAACAAGCCATCAACTGTCAAGAAATGACAGCTAGTTCCTTAGTTATGACGTCATTCATACAGGACCTGTAATTGGACATTTTGTCGACAACATACAAAAACCTGCGTATCTCGAAAACTGCCTAACCGATCCGGATCTGGTTTTTTGAATCTGACAGCCAGCACTCATCTGCGTTCAAAAAGCCATCAACTGTCAAGAAGTGACAGCTAATTCCTTAGTTATGACGTCATTCATACAGCACCTGTAACTGGAAATTTTGTCGTCAACTTACAAAAACCTGCTTATCTCGAAAACTACCTTACCGATCCGGATACGGTTTTTTGCATCTGAAAGCCAGCACTCATGCGCGTCCAACAAGCCACCAACTGTCAAGAAGTGACACCTAGTTCCTTAGTTATGACGTCATTCATACAGCACCTGTAACTGGAAATTTTGTCGTCAACTTACAAAAACCTGCTTATCTCGAAAACTATCTTACCGATCCGGATCCGGTTTTTTGCATCCGAAAGCCAGCACTCATGCGCGTGCAACAAGTCGTCAACTGTCAAGAAGTGACAGCTAGTTCCTTAGTTATGACGTCATTCATACAGGACATGTAATTGGACATTTTGTTGACAACTTACAAAAACCTGCTTATCTCGAAAACTACCTTACCGATCCGGATACGGTTTTTTGCATCTGAAAGCCAGCACTCATGCGCGACCAACAAGCCACCAACTGTCAAGAAGTGACACCTAGTTCCTTAGTTATGACGTCATTCATACAGCACCTGTAACTGGAAATTTTGTCGTCAACTTACAAAAAACCTGCTTATCTCGAAAACTATCTTACCGATCCGGATCCGGTTTTTTGCATCCGGAAGCCAGCACTCATGCGCGTCCAACAAGCCATCAACTGTCAAGAAGTGACAGCTAGTTCCTTAGTTATGACGTCATTCATACAGGACCTGTAATTTGACATTTGTCGACAACATACAAAAACCTGCGTATCTCGAAAACTGCCTTAGAGATCCGGATCCGGTTTTTTGCATCTGACAGCCAGCACTCATCTGCGTTCAAAAAGCCATCAACTGTCAAGAAGCGACAGCTAGTTCCTTAGTTATGACGTCATTCATACAGCACCTGTAATTTGACATTTTGTCGTCAACTTACAAAAACCTGCTTATTTCGAAAGCTACCTAACCGATCCGGATCCGGTTTTTTGCATCTTAAAGCAAGCACTTATGCGCGTCCAACAAGCCATCAACTGTCAAGAAGTGACAGCTAGTTCCTTAGTTATGACGTCATTCATACAGGACCTGTAATTGGACATTTTGTCGACAACTTACAAAAACCTGCGTATCTCGAAAACTATCTTACCGATCCGGATCCGGTTTTTTGCATCCGAAAGCCAGCACTCATGCGCGTGCAACAAGTCGTCAACTGTCAAGAAGTGACAGCTAGTTCCTTAGTTATGACGTCATTCATACAGGACATGTAATTGGACATTTTGTTGACAACTTACAAAAACCTGCGTATCTCGAAAACTAGCTTACCGATCCGGATCCGGTTTTTTGCATCTGAAAGCCAGCACTCATGCGCGTCCAACAAGCCATAGCCTGTCAAGAAGTGACAGCTAGTTCCTTAGTTATGACGTCATTCATGCAGCACCTGTAACTGGACATTTTGTCGTCAACTTACAAAAACCTGCTTATCTCGAAAACTACCTATCCGATTCGGATCCGGTTTTTTCATCTTAAAGCCAGCACTCATGCGCGTCCAACAAGCCATCAACTGTCAAGAAGTGACAGCTAGTTCCTTAGTTATGACATCATTTATACAGCACCTGTAACTGGACATTTTGTCGACAACATACACAAACCTGCGTATGTAGAAAACTACCTTACCGATCCGGATCCGTTTTTTTGCATCTGAAAGCCAGCACTCATCTGCGTTCAAAAAGCCATCAACTGTCAAGAAGCGACAGCTAGTTCCTTAGTTATGACGTCATTCATACAGCACCTGTAATTTGACATTTTGTCGTCAACTTACAAAAACCTGCTTATCTCGAAAACTACCTTACCGATCCGGATCCGGTTTTTTGCATCCGAAAGCCAGCACTCATGCGCGTCCAACAAGCCATCAACTGTCAAGAAATGACAGCTAGTTCCTTAGTTATGACGTCATTCATACAGGACCTGTAATTGGACATTTTGTCGACAACATACAAAAACCTGCGTATCTCGAAAACTGCCTAACCGATCCGGATCTGGTTTTTTGAATCTGACAGCCAGCACTCATCTGCGTTTAAAAAGCCATCAACTGTCAAGAAGTGACAGCTAATTCCTTAGTTATGACGTCATTCATACAGCACCTGTAACTGGAAATTTTGTCGTCAACTTACAAAAACCTGCTTATCTCGAAAACTACCTTACCGATCCGGATACGGTTTTTTGCATCTGAAAGCCAGCACTCATGCGCGTGCAACAAGCCACCAACTGTCAAGAAGTGACACCTAGTTCCTTAGTTATGACGTCATTCATACAGCACCTGTAACTGGAAATTTTGTCGTCAACTTACAAAAACCTGCTTATCTCGAAAACTACTTTACCGATCCGGATCCGGTTTTTTGCATCCGGAAGCCAGCACTCATGCGCGTCCAACAAGCCATCAACTGTCAAGAAGTGACAGCTAGTTCCTTAGTTATGACGTCATTCATACAGACATTTTGTCGTCAACTTACAAAAACCTGCTTATCTCGAAAACTACCTTACCGATCCGGATCCGGTTTTTTGCATCTGAAAGCCAGCGCTCATGCGCGTCCAACAAGCCATAAACTGTCAAGAAGTGACAGCTAGTTCCTTAGTTATGACGTCATTCATACAGCACCTGTAACTGGAAATTTTGTCGTCAACTTACAAAAACCTGCTTATCTCGAAAACTACCTTACCGATCCGGATCCGGTTTTTTGCATCTGAAAGCCAGCACTCATGCGCGTCCAACAAGCCATCAACTGTCAAGAAGTGATAGCTAGTTCCTTAGTTATGACGTCATTCATACAGACATTTTGTCGTCAACTTACAAAAACCTGCTTATCTCGAAAACTACCTTACCGATCCGGATCCGGTTTTTTGCATCTGAAAGCCAGCGCTCATGCGCGTCCAACAAGCCATAAACTGTCAAGAAGTGACAGCTAGTTCCTTAGTTATGACGTCATTCATACAGCACCTGTAATTTGACATTTTGTCGACAACATACAAAAACCTGCGTATCTCGAAAACTGCCTTACCGATCCGGATCCGGTTTTTTGCATCTGACAGCCAGCACTCATCTGCGTTCAAAAAGCCATCAACTGTCAAGAAGCGACAGCTAGTTCCTTAGTTATGACGTCATTCATACAGCACCTGTAATTTGACATTTTGTCGTCAACTTACAAAAACCTGCTTATTTCGAAAACTACCTTACCGATCCGGATCCGGTTTTTTGCATCTTAAAGCCAGCACTTATGCGCGTCCAACAAGCCATCAACTGTCAAGAAGTGACAGCTAGTTCCTTAGTTATGACGTCATTCATACAGGACCTGTAATTGGACATTTTGTCGACAACTTACAAAAACCTGCGTATTTCGAAAACTACCTTACCGATCCGGATCCAGTTTTTTGCATCCGAAAGCCAGCACTCATGCGCGTCCAACAAGTCATCAGCTGTCAAGAAGTGACAGCTAGTTCCTTAGTTATGACGTCATTTATACAGCACCTGTAACTGGACATTTTGTCGACAACATACACAAACCTGCGTATGTAGAAAACTACCTTACCGATCCGGATCCGTTTTTTTGCATCTGAAAGCCAGCACTCATCTGCGTTCAAAAAGCCATCAACTGTCAAGAAGCGTCAGCTAGTTCCTTAGTTATGACGTCATTCATACAGCACCTGTAATTTGACATTTTGTCGTCAACTTACAAAAACCTGCTTATCTCGAAAACTACCTTACCGATCCGGATCCGGTTTTTTGCATCCGAAAGCCAGCACTCATGCGCGTCCAACAAGCCATCAACTGTCAAGAAATGACAGCTAGTTCCTTAGTTATGACGTCATTCATACAGGACCTGTAATTGGACATTTTGTCGACAACATACAAAAACCTGCGTATCTCGAAAACTGCCTAACCGATCCGGATCTGGTTTTTTGAATCTGACAGCCAGCACTCATCTGCGTTCAAAAAGCCATCAACTGTCAAGAAGTGACAGCTAATTCCTTAGTTATGACGTGATTCATACAGCACCTGTAACTGGAAATTTTGTCGTCAACTTACAAAAACCTGCTTATCTCGAAAACTACCTTACCGATCCGGACACGGTTTTTTGCATCTGAAAGCCAGCACTCATGCGCGTCCAACAAGCCACCAACTGTCAAGAAGTGACACCTAGTTCCTTAGTTATGACGTCATTCATACAGCACCTGTAACTGGAAATTTTGTCGTCAACTTACAAAAACCTGCTTATCTCGAAAACTACTTTACCGATCCGGATCCGGTTTTTTGCATCCGGAAGCCAGCACTCATGCGCGTCCAACAAGCCATCAACTGTCAAGAAGTGACAGCTAGTTCCTTAGTTATGACGTCATTCATACAGGACCTGTAATTTGACATTTTGTCGACAACATACAAAAACCTGCGTATCTCGAAAACTGCCTTAGAGATCCGGATCCGGTTTTTTGCATCTGACAGCCAGCACTCATCTGCGTTCAAAAAGCCATCAACTGTCAAGAAGCGACAGCTAGTTCCTTAGTTATGACGTCATTCATACAGCACCTGTAATTTGACATTTTGTCGTCAACTTACAAAAACCTGCTTATTTCGAAAGCTACCTAACCGATCCGGATCCGGTTTTTGCATCTTAAAGCAAGCACTTATGCGCGTCCAACAAGCCATCAACTGTCAAGAAGTGACAGCTAGTTCCTTAGTTATGACGTCATTCATACAGGACCTGTAATTGGACATTTTGTCGACAACTTACAAAAACCTGCGTATCTCGAAAACTACCTTACCGATCCGGATCCGGTTTTTTGCATCCGAAAGCCAGCACTCATGCGCGTGCAACAAGTCGTCAACTGTCAAGAAGTGACAGCTAGTTCCTTAGTTATGACGTCATTCATACAGGACATGTAATTGGACATTTTGTCGACAACATACACAAACCTGCGTATGTCGAAAACTACCTTACCGATCCGGATCCGTTTTTTTGCATCTGAAAGCCAGCACTCATCTGCGTTCAAAAAGCCATCAACTGTCAAGAAGCGACAGCTAGTTCCTTAGTTATGACGTCATTCATACAGCACCTGTAATTTGACATTTTGTCGTCAACTTACAAAAACCTGCTTATCTCGAAAACTACCTTACCGATCCGGATCCGGTTTTTTGCATCCGAAAGCCAGCACTCATGCGCGTCCAACAAGCCATCAACTGTCAAGAAATGACAGCTAGTTCCTTAGTTATGACGTCATTCATACAGGACCTGTAATTGGACATTTTGTCGACAACATACAAAAACCTGCGTATCTCGAAAACTGCCTAACCGATCCGGATCTGGTTTTTTGAATCTGACAGCCAGCACTCATCTGCGTTCAAAAAGCCATCAACTGTCAAGAAGTGATAGCTAATTCCTTAGTTATGACGTCATTCATACAGCACCTGTAACTGGAAATTTTGTCGTCAACTTACAAAAACCTGCTTATCTCGAAAACTACCTTACCGATCCGGATACGGTTTTTTGCATCTGAAAGCCAGCACTCATGCGCGTCCAACAAGGCACCAACTGTCAAGAAGTGACACCTAGTTCCTTAGTTATGACGTCATTCATACAGCACCTGTAACTGGAAATTTTGTCGTCAACTTACAAAAACCTGCTTATCTCGAAAACTACTTTACCGATCCGGATCCGGTTTTTTGCATCCGGAAGCCAGCACTCATGCGCGTCCAACAAGCCATAGCCTGTCAAGAAGTGATAGCTAGTTTCCTAGTTATGACGTCATTCATGCAGCACCTGTAACTGGACATTTTGTCGTCGACTTACAAAAACCTGCTTATCTCGAAAACTACCTATCCGATCCGGATCCGGTTTTTTGCATCTGAAAGCCAGCACTCATGCGCATCTAAAAAGCCATCAACTGTCAAGAAGTGACAGCTAGTTCCTTAGTTATGACGTCATTCATACAGCACCTGTAACTGGAAATTTTGTCGTCAACTTATCAAAACCTGCTTATCTCGAAAACTACCTTACCGATCCGGATCCGGTTTTTTGCATCCGAAAGCCAGCACTCATGCGCGTCCAACAAGCCATCAACTGTCAAGAAATGACAGCTAGTTCCTTAGTTATGACGTCATTCATACAGGACCTGTAATTGGACATTTTGTCGACAACATACAAAAACCTGCGTATCTCGAAAACTGCCTAACCGATCCGGATCTGGTTTTTTGAATCTGACAGCCAGTACTCATCTGCGTTCAAAAAGCCATCAACTGTCAAGAAGTGACAGCTAATTCCTTAGTTATGACGTCATTCATACAGCACCTGTAACTGGAAATTTTGTCGTCAACTTACAAAAACCTGCTTATCTCGAAAACTACCTTACCGATCCGGATACGGTTTTTGCATCTGAAAGCCAGCACTCATGCGCGTCCAACAAGCCACCAACTGTCAAGAAGTGACACCTAGTTCCTTAGTTATGACGTCATTCATACAGCACCTGTAACTGGAAATTTTGTCGTCAACTTACAAAAACCTGCTTATCTCGAAAACTACTTTACCGATCCGGATCCGGTTTTTTGCATCCGGAAGCCAGCACTCATGCGCGTCCAACAAGCCATCAACTGTCAAGAAGTGACAGCTAGTTCCTTAGTTATGACGTCATTCATACAGGACCTGTAATTTGACATTTTGTCGACAACATACAAAAACCTGCGTATCTCGAAAACTGCCTTAGAGATCCGGATCCGGTTTTTTGCATCTGACAGCCAGCACTCATCTGCGTTCAAAAAGCCATCAACTGTCAAGAAGTGACAGCTAGTTCCTTAGTTATGACGTCATTCATACAGGACCTGTAATTTGACATTTTGTCGACAACATACAAAAACCTGCGTATCTCGAAAACTGCCTTAGAGATCCGGATCCGGTTTTTTGCATCTGACAGCCAGCACTCATCTGCGTTCAAAAAGCCATCAACTGTCAAGAAGTGACAGCTAGTTCCTTAGTTATGACGTCATTCATACAGGACCTGTAATTTGACATTTTGTCGACAACATACAAAAACCTGCGTATCTCGAAAACTGCCTTACCGATCCGGATCCGGTTTTTTGCATCTGACAGCCAGCACTCATCTGCGTTCAAAAAGCCATCAACTGTCAAGAAGCGACAGCTAGTTCCTTAGTTATGACGTCATTCATACAGCACCTGTAATTTGACATTTTGTCGTCAACTTACAAAAACCTGCTTATTTTGAAAACTACCTCACCGATCCGGATCCGGTTTTTTGCATCTTAAAGCCAGCACTTATGCGCGTCCAACAAGCCATCAACTGTCAAGAAGTGACAGCTAGTTCCTTAGTTATGACGTCATTCATACAGGACCTGTAATTGGACATTTTGTCGACAACTTACAAAACCCTGCGTATCTCGAAAACTACCTTACCGATCCGGATCCGGTTTTTTGCATCCGAAAGCCAGCACTCATGCGCGTCCAACAAGTCATCAGCTGTCAAGAAGTGACAGCTAGTTCCTTAGTTATGACGTCATTCATACAGGACATGTAATTGGACATTTTGTTGACAACTTACAAAAACCTGCGTATCTCGAAAACTACCTTATCGATCCGGATCCGGGTTTTTGCATCTGAAAGCCAGCACTCATGCGCGTCCAACAAGCCATAGCCTGTCAAGAAGTGATAGCTAGTTTCTTAGTTATGACGTCATTCATGCAGCACCTGTAACTGGACATTTTGTCGTCGACTTACAAAAACCTGCTTATCTCGAAAACTACCTATCCGATCCGGATCCGGTTTTTTGCATCTGAAAGCCAGCACTCATGCGCATCTAAAAAGCCATCAACTGTCAAGAAGTGACAGCTAGTTCCTTAGTTATGACGTCATTCATACAGCACCTGTAACTGGAAATTTTGTCGTCAACTTATCAAAACCTGCTTATCTCGAAAACTACCTTACCCGATCCGGATCCGGTTTTTTGCATCCGAAAGCCAGCACTCATGCGCGTCCAACAAGCCATCAACTGTCAAGAAGTGACAGCTAGTTCCTTAGTTATGACGTCATTCATACAGGACCTGTAATTGGACATTTTGTCGACAACATACAAAAACCTGCGTATCTCGAAAACTGCCTTACCGATCCGGATCCGGTTTTTTGCATCTGACAGCCAGCCCTCATCTGCGTTCAAAAAGCCATCAACTGTTAAGAAGTGACAGCTAGTTCCTTAGTTATGACGTCATTCATACAGCACCTATAACTGGAAATTTTGTCTTCAACTTACAAAAACCTGCTTATCTCGAAAACAACCTTACCGATCCGGATCCGGTTTTTTGCATCCGGAAGCCAGCACTCATGCGCGTCCAACAAGCCATCAACTGTCAAGAAGTGACAGCTATTTCCTTAGTTATGACGTCATTCATACAGGACCTGTAATTGGACATTTTGTCGACAACATACAAAAACCTGCGTATCTCGAAAACTGCCTTACCGATCCGGATCCGGTTTTTTGCATCTGACAGCCAGCACTCATCTGCGTTCAAAAAGCCATCAACTGTCAAGAAGCGACAGCTAGCTCCTTAGTTATGACGTCATTCATACAGCACCTGTAATTTGACATTTTGTCGTCAACTTACAAAAACCTGCTTATTTTGAAAACTACCTTACCGATCCGGATCCGGTTTTTTGCATCTGACAGCCAGCACTCATCTGCGTTCAAAAAGCCATCAACTGTTAAGAAGTGACAGCTAGTTCCTTAGTTATGACGTCATTCATACAGCACCTATAACTGGAAATTTTGTCTTCAACTTACAAAAACCTGCTTATCTCGAAAACTACCTTACCGATCCGGATCCGGTTTTTTGCATCCGAAAACCAGCACTCATGCGCGTCCAACAAGCCATCAACTGTCAAGAAGTGACAGCTAGTTCCTTAGTTATGACGTCATTCATGCAGCACCTGTAACTGGACATTTTGTCGTCAACTTACAAAAACCTGCTTATCTCGAAAACCACCTATCCGATCCGGATCCGTTTTTTTGCATCTGAAAGCCAGCACTCATCTGCGTTCAAAAAGCCATCAACTGTCAAGAAGCGACAGCTAGTTCCTTAGTTATGACGTCATTCATACAGCACCTGTAATTTGACATTTTGTCGTCAACTTACAAAAACCTGCTTATCTCGAAAAGTACCTTACCGATCCGGATCCGGTTTTTTGCATCCGAAAGCCAGCACTCATGCGCGTCCAACAAGCCATCAACTGTCAAGAAATGACAGCTAGTTCCTTAGTTATGACGTCATTCATACAGGACCTGTAATTGGACATTTTGTCGACAACATACAAAAACCTGCGTATCTCGAAAACTGCCTAACCGATCCGGATCTGGTTTTTTGAATCTGACAGCCAGCACTCATCTGCGTTCAAAAAGCCATCAACTGTCAAGAAGTGACAGCTAATTCCTTAGTTATGACGTCATTCATACAGCACCTGTAACTGGAAAATTTGTCGTCAACTTACAAAAACCTGCTTATCTCGAAAACTACCTTACCGATCCGGATACGGTTTTTTGCATCTGAAAGCCAGCACTCATGCGCGTCCAACAAGCCACCAACTGTCAAGAAGTGACACCTAGTTCCTTAGTTATGACGTCATTCATACAGCACCTGTAACTGGAAATTTTGTCGTCAACTTACAAAAACCTGCTTATCTCGAAAACTACTTTAACGATCCGGATCCGGTTTTTTGCATCCGGAAGCCAGCACTCATGCGCGTCCAACAAGCCGTCAACTGTCAAGAAGTGACAGCTAGTTCCTTAGTTATGACGTCATTCATACAGGACAAGTAATTGGACATTTTGTTGACAACTTACAAAAACCTGCGTATCTCGAAAACTACCTTATCGATCCGGATCCGGGTTTTTGCATCTGAAAGCCAGCACTCATGCGCGTCCAACAAGCCATAGCCTGTCAAGAAGTGATAGCTAGTTTCTTAGTTATGACGTCATTCATGCAGCACCTGTAACTGGACATTTTGTCGTCGACTTACAAAAACCTGCTTATCTCGAAAACTACCTATCCGATCCGGATCCGGTTTTTTGCATCTGAAAGCCAGCACTCATGCGCGTCCAACAAGCCACCAACTGTCAAGAAGTGACACCTAGTTCCTTAGTTATGACGTCATTCATACAGCACCTGTAACTGGAAATTTTGTCGTCAACTTACAAAAACCTGCTTATCTCGAAAACTACTTTCCCGATCCGGATCCGGTTTTTTGCATCCGGAAGCCAGCACTCATGCGCGTCCAACAAGCCATCAACTGTCAAGAAGTGACATCTAGTTCCTTAGTTATGACGTCATTCATACAGCACCTGTAACTGGAAATTTTGTCGTCAACTTATCAAAACCTGCTTATCTCGAAAACTACCTTACCGATCCGGATCCGGTTTTTTGCATCCGAAAGCCAGCACTCATGCGCGTCCAACAAGCCATCAACTGTCAAGAAATGACAGCTAGTTCCTTAGTTATGACGTCATTCATACAGGACCTGTAATTGGACATTTTGTCGACAACTTACAAAAACCTGCGTATCTCGAAAACTGCCCAACCGATCCGGATCTGGTTTTTTGAATCTGACAGCCAGTACTCATCTGCGTTCAAAAAGCCATCAACTGTCAAGAAGTGACAGCTAATTCCTTAGTTATGACGTCATTCATACAGCACCTGTAACTGGAAATTTTGTCGTCAACTTACAAAAACCTGCTTATCTCGAAAACTACCTTACCGATCCGGATACGGTTTTTTGCATCTGAAAGCCAGCACTCATGCGCGTCCAACAAGCCACCAACTGTCAAGAAGTGACACCTAGTTCCTTAGTTATGACGTCATTCATACAGCACCTGTAACTGGAAATTTTGTCGTCAACTTACAAAAACCTGCTTATCTCGAAAACTACTTTACCGATCCGGATCCGGTTTTTTGCATCCGGAAGCCAGCACTCATGCGCGTCCAACAAGCCATCAACTGTCAAGAAGTGACAGCTAGTTCCTTAGTTATGACGTCATTCATACAGGACCTGTAATTTGACATTTTGTCGACAACATACAAAAACCTGCGTATCTCGAAAACTGCCTTAGAGATCCGGATCCGGTTTTTTGCATCTGACAGCCAGCACTCATCTGCGTTCAAAAAGCCATCAACTGTCAAGAAGTGACAGCTAGTTCCTTAGTTATGACGTCATTCATACAGGACCTGTAATTTGACATTTTGTCGACAACATACAAAAACCTGCGTATCTCGACAACTGCCTTACCGATCCGGATCCGGTTTTTTGCATCTGACAGCCAGCACTCATCTGCGTTCAAAAAGCCATCAACTGTCAAGAAGCGACAGCTAGTTCCTTAGTTATGACGTCATTCATACAGCACCTGTAATTTGACATTTTGTCGTCAACTTACAAAAACCTGCTTATTTTGAAAACTACCTTACCGATCCGGATCCGGTTTTTGCATCTGAAAGCCAGCACTCATGCGCGTCCAACAAGCCATCAACTGTCAAGAAATGACAGCTAGTTCCTTAGTTATGACGTCATTCATTCAGCACCTATAACTGGAAATTTTGTCGTCAACTTACAAAAACCTGCTTATCTCGAAAACTACCTTACCGATCCGGATCCGGTTTTTTGCATCCGAAAACCAGCACTCATGCACGTCCAACAAGCCATCAACTGTCAAGAAGTGACAGCTATTTCCTTAGTTATGACGTCATTCATACAGGACCTGTAATTGGACATTTTGTCGACAACATACAAAAACCTGCGTATCTCGAAAACTGCCTTACCGATCCGGATCCGGTTTTTTGCATCTGACAGCCAGCACTCATCTGCGTTCAAAAAGCCATCAACTGTCAAGAAGCGACAGCTAGTTCCTTAGTTATGACGTCATTCATACAGCACCTGTAATTTGACATTTTGTCGTCAACTTACAAAAACCTGCTTATCTCGAAAACTACCTTACCGATCCGGATCCGGTTTTTGCATCTGAAAGCCAGCACTCATGCACGTCCAACAAGCCATCAACTGTCAAGAAGTGACAGCTAGTTCCTTAGTTATGACGTCATTCATGCAGCACCTGTAACTGGACATTTTGTCGTCAACTTACAAAAACCTGCTTATCTCGAAAACCACCTATCCGATCCGGATCCGTTTTTTTGCATCTGAAAGCCAGCACTCATCTGCGTTCAAAAAGCCATCAACTGTCAAGAAGCGACAGCTAGTTCCGTAGTTATGACGTCATTCATACAGCACCTGTAATTTGACATTTTGTCGTCAACTTACAAAAACCTGCTTATCTCGAAAACTACCTTACCGATCCGGATCCGGTTTTTTGCATCCGAAAGCCAGCACTCATGCGCGTCCAACAAGCCACCAACTGTCAAGAAGTGACACCTAGTTCCTTAGTTATGACGTCATTCATACAGCACCTGTAACTGGAAATTTTGTCGTCAACTTACAAAAACCTGCTTATCTCGAAAACTACTTTACCGATCCGGATCCGGTTTTTTGCATCCGGAAGCCAGCACTCATGCGCGTCCAACAAGCCATCAACTGTCAAGAAGTGACAGCTAGTTCCTTAGTTATGACGTCATTCATACAGGACCTGTAATTTGACATTTTGTCGACAACATACAAAAACCTGCGTATCTCGAAAACTGCCTTAGAGATCCGGATCCGGTTTTTTGCATCTGACAGCCAGCACTCATCTGCGTTCAAAAAGCCATCAACTGTCAAGAAGTGACAGCTAGTTCCTTAGTTATGACGTCATTCATACAGGACCTGTAATTTGACATTTTGTCGACAACATACAAAAACCTGCGTATCTCGACAACTGCCTTACCGATCCGGATCCGGTTTTTTGCATCTGACAGCCAGCACTCATCTGCGTTCAAAAAGCCATCAACTGTTAAGAAGTGACAGCTAGTTCCTTAGTTATGACGTCATTCATACAGCACCTATAACTGGAAATTTTGTCTTCAACTTACAAAAACCTGCTTATCTCGAAAACTACCTTACCGATCCGGATCCGGTTTTTTGCATCCGGAAGCCAGCACTCATGCGCGTCCAACAAGCCATCAACTGTCAAGAAGTGACAGCTATTTCCTTAGTTATGACGTCATTCATACAGGACCTGTAATTGGACATTTTGTCGACAACATACAAAAACCTGCGTATCTCGAAAACTGCCTTACCGATCCGGATCCGGTTTTTTGCATCTGACAGCCAGCACTCATCTGCGTTCAAAAAGCCATCAACTGTCAAGAAGCGACAGCTAGTTCCTTAGTTATGACGTCATTCATACAGCACCTGTAATTTGACATTTTGTCGTCAACTTACAAAAACCTGCTTATCTCGAAAACTACCTTACCGATCCGGATCCGGTTTTTGCATCTGAAAGCCAGCACTCATGCGCGTCCAACAAGCCATCAACTGTCAAGAAATGACAGCTAGTTCCTTAGTTATGACGTCATTCATTCAGCACCTATAACTGGAAATTTTGTCGTCAACTTACAAAAACCTGCTTATCTCGAAAACTACCTTACCGATCCGGATCCGGTTTTTTGCATCCGAAAACCAGCACTCATGCACGTCCAACAAGCCATCAACTGTCAAGAAGTGACAGCTAGTTCCTTAGTTATGACGTCATTCATGCAGCACCTGTAACTGGACATTTTGTCGTCAACTTACAAAAACCTGCTTATCTCGAAAACCACCTATCCGATCCGGATCCGTTTTTTTGCATCTGAAAGCCAGCACTCATCTGCGTTCAAAAAGCCATCAACTGTCAAGAAGCGACAGCTAGTTCCGTAGTTATGACGTCATTCATACAGCACCTGTAATTTGACATTTTGTCGTCAACTTACAAAAACCTGCTTATCTCGAAAACTACCTTACCGATCCGGATCCGGTTTTTTGCATCCGAAAGCCAGCACTCATGCGCGTCCAACAAGCCATCAACTGTCAAGAAATGACAGCTAGTTCCTTAGTTATGACGTCATTCATACAGGACCTGTTATTGGACATTTTGTCGACAACATACAAAAACCTGCGTATCTCGAAAACTGCCTAACCGATCCGGATCTGGTTTTTTGAATCTGACACCCAGCACTCATCTGCGTTCATAAAGCCATCAACTGTCAAGAAGTGACAGCTAATTCCTTAGTTATGACGTCATTCATACAGCACCTGTAACTGGAAATTTTGTCGTCAACTTACAAAAACCTGCTTATCTCGAAAACTACCTTACCGATCCGGATACGGTTTTTTGCATCTGAAAGCCAGCACTCATGCGCGTCCAACAAGCCACCAACTGTCAAGAAGTGACACCTAGTTCCTTAGTTATGACGTCATTCATACAGCACCTGTAACTGGAAATTTTGTCGTCAACTTACAAAAACCTGCTTATCTCGAAAACTACTTTACCGATCCGGATCCGGTTTTTTGCATCCGGAAGCCAGCACTCATGCGCGTCCAACAAGCCGTCAACTGTCAAGAAGTGACAGCTAGTTCCTTAGTTATGACGTCATTCATACAGGACATGTAATTGGACATTTTGTTGACAACTTACAAAAACCTGCTTATCTCGAAAACTACCTATCCGATCCGGATCCGGTTTTTTGCATCTGAAAGCCAGCACTCATGCGCGTCCAACAAGCCATAGCCTGTCAAGAAGTGATAGCTAGTTTCTTAGTTATGACGTCATTCATGCAGCACCTGTAACTGGACATTTTGTCGTCGACTTACAAAAACCTGCTTATCTCGAAAACTACCTATCCGATCCGGATCCGGTTTTTTGCATCTGAAAGCCAGCACTCATGCGCATCTAAAAAGCCATCAACTGTCAAGAAGTGACAGCTAGTTCCTTAGTTATGACGTCATTCATACAGCACCTGTAACTGGAAATTTTGTCGTCAACTTATCAAAACCTGCTTATCTCGAAAACTACCTTACCGATCCGGATCCGGTTTTTTGCATCCGAAAGCCAGCACTCATGCGCGTCCAACAAGCCATCAACTGTCAAGAAATGACAGCTAGTTCCTTAGTTATGACGTCATTCATACAGGACCTGTAATTGGACATTTTGTCGACAACTTACAAAAACCTGCGTATCTCGAAAACTGCCTAACCGATCCGGATCTGGTTTTTTGAATCTGACAGACAGTACTCATCTGCGTTCAAAAAGCCATCAACTGTCAAGAAGTGACAGCTAATTCCTTAGTTATGACGTCATTCATACAGCACCTGTAACTGGAAATTTTGTCGTCAACTTACAAAAACCTGCTTATCTCGAAAACTACCTTACCGATCCGAATACGGTTTTTTGCATCTGAAAGCCAGCACTCTTGCGCGTCCAACAAGCCACCAACTGTCAAGAAGTGACACCTAGTTCCTTAGTTATGACGTCATTCATACAGCACCTGTAACTGGAAATTTTGTCGTCAACTTACAAAAACCTGCTTATCTCGAAAACTACTTTACCGATCCGGATCCGGTTTTTTGCATCCGGAAGCCAGCACTCATGCGCGTCCAACAAGCCATCAACTGTCAAGAAGTGACAGCTAGTTCCTTAGTTATGACGTCATTCATACAGGACCTGTAATTTGACATTTTGTTGACAACATACAAAAACCTGCGTATCTCGAAAACTGCCTTAGAGATCCGGATCCGATTTTTTGCATCTGACAGCCAGCACTCATCTGCGTTCAAAAAGCCATCAACTGTCAAGAAGTGACAGCTAGTTCCTTAGTTATGACGTCATTCATACAGGACCTGTAATTTGACATTTTGTCGACAACATACAAAAACCTGCGTATCTCGAAAACTGCCTTACCGATCCGGATCCGGTTTTTTGCATCTGACAGCCAGCACTCATCTGCGTTCAAAAAGCCATCAACTGTCAAGAAGCGACAGCTAGTTCCTTAGTTATGACGTCATTCATACAGCACCTGTAATTTGACATTTTGTCGTCAACTTACAAAAACCTGCTTATTTTGAAAACTACCTTACCGATCCGGATCCGGTTTTTTGCATCTTAAAGCCAGCACTTATGCGCGTCCAACAAGCCATCAACTGTCAAGAAGTGACAGCTAGTTCCTTAGTTATGACGTCATTCATACAGGACCTGTAATTGGACATTTTGTCGACAACTTACAAAAACCTGCGTATCTCGAAAACTACCTTACCGATCCGGATCCGGTTTTCTGCATCCGAAAGCCAGCACTCATGCGCGTCCAACAAGTCATCAGCTGTCAAGAAGTGACAGCTAGTTCCTTAGTTATGACGTCATTCATACAGGACATGTAATTGGACATTTTGTTGACAACTTACAAAAACCTGCGTATCTCGAAAACTACCTTATCGATCCGGATCCGGGTTTTTGCATCTGAAAGCCAGCACTCATGCGCGTCCAACAAGCCATAGCCGGTCAAGAAGTGATAGCTAGTTTCTTAGTTATGACGTCATTCATGAAGCACCTGTAACTTGACATTTTGTCGTCGACTTACAAAAACCTGCTTATCTCGAAAACTACCTATCCGATCCGGATCCGGTTTTTTGCATCTGAAAGCCAGCACTCATGCGCATCTAAAAAGCCATCAACTGTCAAGAAGTGACAGCTAGTTCCTTAGTTATGACGTCATTCATACAGCACCTGTAACTGGAAATTTTGTCGTCAACTTATCAAAACCTGCTTATCTCGAAAACTACCTTACCGATCCGGATCCGGTTTTTTGCATCCGAAAGCCAGCACTCATGCGCGTCCAACAAGCCATCAACTGTCAAGAAGTGACAGCTAGTTCCTTAGTTATGACGTCATTCATACAGGACCTGTAATTGGACATTTTGTCGACAACATACAAAAACCTGCGTATCTCGAAAACTGCCTTACCGATCCGGATCCGGTTTTTTGCATCTGACAGCCAGCACTCATCTGCGTTCAAAAAGCCATCAACTGTTAAGAAGTGACAGCTAGTTCCTTAGTTATGACGTCATTCATACAGCACCTATAACTGGAAATTTTGTCTTCAACTTACAAAAATCTGCTTATCTCGAAAACTACCTTACCGATCCGGATCCGGTTTTTTGCATCCGGAAGCCAGCACTCATGCGCGTCCAACAAGCCATCAACTGTGAAGAAGTGACAGCTAGTTCCTTAGTTATGACGTCATTCATACAGGACCTGTAATTGGACATTTTGTCGACAACATACAAAAACCTGCGTATCTCGAAAACTGCCTTACCGATCCGGATCCGGTTTTTTGCATCTGACAGCCAGCACTCATCTGCGTTCAAAAAGCCATCAACTGTCAAGAAGCGACAGCTAGTTCCTTAGTTATGACGTCATTCATACAGCACCTGTAATTTGACATTTTGTCGTCAACTTACAAAAACCTGCTTATCTCGAAAACTACCTTACCGATCCGGATCCGGTTTTTGCATCTGAAAGCCAGCACTCATGCGCGTCCAACAAGCCATCAACTGTCAAGAAATGACAGCTAGTTCCTTAGTTATGACGTCATTCATTCAGCACCTATAACTGGAAATTTTGTCGTCAACTTACAAAATCCTGCTTATCTCGAAACCTACCTTACCGATCCGGATCCGGTTTTTTGCATCCGAAAACCAGCACTCATGCGCGTCCAACAAGCCATCAACTGTCAAGAAGTGACAGCTAGTTCCTTAGTTATGACGTCATTCATGCAGCACCTGTAACTGGACATTTTGTCGTCAACTTACAAAAACCTGCTTATCTCGAAAACCACCTATCCGATCCGGATCCGGTTTTTTGCATCTTAAAGCCAGCACTCATGCGCATCTAAAAAGCCATCAACTGTCAAGAAGTGACAGCTAGTTCCTTAGTTATGACGTCATTCATACAGCACCTGTAACTGGAATTTTTGTCGTCAACTTATCAAAACCTGCTTATCTCGAAAACTACCTTACCGATCCGAATCCGGTTTTTTGTATCCGAAAGCCAGCACTCATGCGCGTCCAACAAGCCATCAACTGTCAAGAAATGACAGCTAGTTCCTTAGTTATGACGTCATTCATTCAGCACCTATAACTGGAAATTTTGTCGTCAACTTACAAAAACCTGCTTATCTCGAAAACTACCTTACCGATCCGGATCCGGTTTTTTGCATCCGAAAACCAGCACTCATGCGCGTCCAACAAGCCACCAACTGTCAAGAAGTGACACCTAGTTCCTTAGTTATGACGTCATTCATACAGCACCTGTAACTGGAAATTTTGTCGTCAACTTACAAAAACCTGCTTATCTCGAAAACTACTTTACCGATCCGGATCCGGTTTTTTGCATCCGGAAGCCAGCACTCATGCGCGTCCAACAAGCCATCAACTGTCAAGAAGTGACAGCTAGTTCCTTAGTTATGACGTCATTCATACAGGACCTGTAATTTGACATTTTGTCGACAACATACAAAAACCTGCGTATCTCGAAAACTGCCTTAGAGATCCGGATCCGGTTTTTTGCATCTGACAGCCAGCACTCATCTGCGTTCAAAAAGCCATCAACTGTCAAGAAGTGACAGCTAGTTCCTTAGTAATGACGTCATTCATACAGGACCTGTAATTTGACATTTTGTCGACAACATACAAAAACCTGCGTATCTCGAAAACTGCCTTAGAGATCCGGATCCGGTTTTTTGCCTCTGACAGCCAGCACTCATCTGCGTTCAAAAAGCCATCAACTGTCAAGAAGTGACAGCTAGTTCCTTAGTTATGACGTCATTCATACAGGACCTGTAATTTGACATTTTGTCGACAACATACAAAAACCTGCGTATCTCGAAAACTGCCTTACCGATCCGGATCCGGTTTTTTGCATCTGACAGCCAGCACTCATCTGCGTTCAAAAAGCCATCAACTGTCAAGAAGCGACAGCTAGTTCCTTAGTTATGACGTCATTCATACAGCACCTGTAATTTGACATTTTGTCGTCAACTTACAAAAACTTGCTTATTTTGAAAACTACCTTACCGATCCGGATCCGGTTTTTTGCATCTTAAAGCCAGCACTTATGCGCGTCCAACAAGCCATCAACTGTCAAGAAGTGACAGCTAGTTCCTTAGTTATGACGTCATTCATACAGGACCTGTAATTGGACATTTTGTCGACAACTTACAAAAACCTGCTTATCTCGAAAACTACCTTACCGATCCGGATCCGGTTTTTTGCATCCGAAAGCCAGCACTCATGCGCGTCCAACAAGCCATCAACTGTCAAGAAATGACAGCTAGTTCCTTAGTTATGACGTCATTCATACAGGACCTGTAATTGGACATTTTGTCGACAACTTACAAAAACCTGCGTATCTCGAAAACTGCCTAACCGATCCGGATCTGGTTTTTTGAATCTGACAGACAGTACTCATCTGCGTTCAAAAAGCCATCAACTGTCAAGAAGTGACAGCTAATTCCTTAGTTATGACGTCATTCATACAGCACCTGTAACTGGAAATTTTGTCGTCAACTTACAAAAACCTGCTTATCTCGAAAACTACCTTACCGATCCGAATACGGTTTTTTGCATCTGAAAGCCAGCACTCTTGCGCGTCCAACAAGCCACCAACTGTCAAGAAGTGACACCTAGTTCCTTAGTTATGACGTCATTCATACAGCACCTGTAACTGGAAATTTTGTCGTCAACTTACAAAAACCTGCTTATCTCGAAAACTACTTTACCGATCCGGATCCGGTTTTTTGCATCCGGAAGCCAGCACTCATGCGCGTCCAACAAGCCATCAACTGTCAAGAAGTGACAGCTAGTTCCTTAGTTATGACGTCATTCATACAGGACCTGTAATTTGACATTTTGTCGACAACATACAAAAACCTGCGTATCTCGAAAACTGCCTTAGAGATCCGGATCCGATTTTTTGCATCTCTGACAGCCAGCACTCATCTGCGTTCAAAAAGCCATCAACTGTCAAGAAGTGACAGCTAGTTCCTTAGTTATGACGTCATTCATACAGGACCTGTAATTTGACATTTTGTCGACAACATACAAAAACCTGCGTATCTCGAAAACTGCCTTACCGATCCGGATCCGGTTTTTTGCATCTGACAGCCAGCACTCATCTGCGTTCAAAAAGCCATCAACTGTCAAGAAGCGACAGCTAGTTCCTTAGTTATGACGTCATTCATACAGCACCTGTAATTTGACATTTTGTCGTCAACTTACAAAAACCTGCTTATTTTGAAAACTACCTTACCGATCCGGATCCGGTTTTTTGCATCTTAAAGCCAGCACTTATGCGCGTCCAACAAGCCATCAACTGTCAAGAAGTGACAGCTAGTTCCTTAGTTATGACGTCATTCATACAGGACCTGTAATTGGACATTTTGTCGACAACTTACAAAAACCTGCGTATCTCGAAAACTACCTTACCGATCCGGATCCGGTTTTCTGCATCCGAAAGCCAGCACTCATGCGCGTCCAACAAGTCATCAGCTGTCAAGAAGTGACAGCTAGTTCCTTAGTTATGACGTCATTCATACAGGACATGTAATTGGACATTTTGTTGACAACTTACAAAAACCTGCGTATCTCGAAAACTACCTTATCGATCCGGATCCGGGTTTTTGCATCTGAAAGCCAGCACTCATGCGCGTCCAACAAGCCATAGCCGGTCAAGAAGTGATAGCTAGTTTCTTAGTTATGACGTCATTCATGAAGCACCTGTAACTTGACATTTTGTCGTCGACTTACAAAAACCTGCTTATCTCGAAAACTACCTATCCGATCCGGATCCGGTTTTTTGCATCTGAAAGCCAGCACTCATGCGCATCTAAAAAGCCATCAACTGTCAAGAAGTGACAGCTAGTTCCTTAGTTATGACGTCATTCATACAGCACCTGTAACTGGAAATTTTGTCGTCAACTTATCAAAACCTGCTTATCTCGAAAACTACCTTACCGATCCGGATCCGGTTTTTTGCATCCGAAAGCCAGCACTCATGCGCGTCCAACAAGCCATCAACTGTCAAGAAGTGACAGCTAGTTCCTTAGTTATGACGTCATTCATACAGGACCTGTAATTGGACATTTTGTCGACAACATACAAAAACCTGCGTATCTCGAAAACTGCCTTACCGATCCGGATCCGGTTTTTTGCATCTGACAGCCAGCACTCATCTGCGTTCAAAAAGCCATCAACTGTTAAGAAGTGACAGCTAGTTCCTTAGTTATGACGTCATTCATACAGCACCTATAACTGGAAATTTTGTCTTCAACTTACAAAAATCTGCTTATCTCGAAAACTACCTTACCGATCCGGATCCGGTTTTTTGCATCCGGAAGCCAGCACTCATGCGCGTCCAACAAGCCATCAACTGTGAAGAAGTGACAGCTAGTTCCTTAGTTATGACGTCATTCATACAGGACCTGTAATTGGACATTTTGTCGACAACATACAAAAACCTGCGTATCTCGAAAACTGCCTTACCGATCCGGATCCGGTTTTTTGCATCTGACAGCCAGCACTCATCTGCGTTCAAAAAGCCATCAACTGTCAAGAAGCGACAGCTAGTTCCTTAGTTATGACGTCATTCATACAGCACCTGTAATTTGACATTTTGTCGTCAACTTACAAAAACCTGCTTATCTCGAAAACTACCTTACCGATCCGGATCCGGTTTTTGCATCTGAAAGCCAGCACTCATGCGCGTCCAACAAGCCATCAACTGTCAAGAAATGACAGCTAGTTCCTTAGTTATGACGTCATTCATTCAGCACCTATAACTGGAAATTTGTCGTCAACTTACAAAATCCTGCTTATCTCGAAACCTACCTTACCGATCCGGATCCGGTTTTTTGCATCCGAAAACCAGCACTCATGCGCGTCCAACAAGCCATCAACTGTCAAGAAGTGACAGCTAGTTCCTTAGTTATGACGTCATTCATGCAGCACCTGTAACTGGACATTTTGTCGTCAACTTACAAAAACCTGCTTATCTCGAAAACCACCTATCCGATCCGGATCCGGTTTTTTGCATCTTAAAGCCAGCACTCATGCGCATCTAAAAAGCCATCAACTGTCAAGAAGTGACAGCTAGTTCCTTAGTTATGACGTCATTCATACAGCACCTGTAACTGGAATTTTTGTCGTCAACTTATCAAAACCTGCTTATCTCGAAAACTACCTTACCGATCCGAATCCGGTTTTTTGTATCCGAAAGCCAGCACTCATGCGCGTCCAACAAGCCATCAACTGTCAAGAAATGACAGCTAGTTCCTTAGTTATGACGTCATTCATTCAGCACCTATAACTGGAAATTTTGTCGTCAACTGACAAAAACCTGCTTATCTCGAAAACTACCTTACCGATCCGGATCCGGTTTTTGCATCCGAAAACCAGCACTCATGCGCGTCCAACAAGCCACCAACTGTCAAGAAGTGACACCTAGTTCCTTAGTTATGACGTCATTCATACAGCACCTGTAACTGGAAATTTTGTCGTCAACTTACAAAAACCTGCTTATCTCGAAAACTACTTTACCGATCCGGATCCGGTTTTTTGCATCCGGAAGCCAGCACTCATGCGCGTCCAACAAGCCATCAACTGTCAAGAAGTGACAGCTAGTTCCTTAGTTATGACGTCATTCATACAGGACCTGTAATTTGACATTTTGTCGACAACATACAAAAACCTGCGTATCTCGAAAACTGCCTTAGAGATCCGGATCCGGTTTTTTGCATCTGACAGCCAGCACTCATCTGCGTTCAAAAAGCCATCAACTGTCAAGAAGTGACAGCTAGTTCCTTAGTAATGACGTCATTCATACAGGACCTGTAATTTGACATTTTGTCGACAACATACAAAAACCTGCGTATCTCGAAAACTGCCTTAGAGATCCGGATCCGGTTTTTTGCCTCTGACAGCCAGCACTCATCTGCGTTCAAAAAGCCATCAACTGTCAAGAAGTGACAGCTAGTTCCTTAGTTATGACGTCATTCATACAGGACCTGTAATTTGACATTTTGTCGACAACATACAAAAAACCTGCGTATCTCGAAAACTGCCTTACCGATCCGGATCCGGTTTTTTGCATCTGACAGCCAGCACTCATCTGCGTTCAAAAAGCCATCAACTGTCAAGAAGCGACAGCTAGTTCCTTAGTTATGACGTCATTCATACAGCACCTGTAATTTGACATTTTGTCGTCAACTTACAAAAACTTGCTTATTTTGAAAACTACCTTACCGATCCGGATCCGTTTTTTGCATCTTAAAGCCAGCACTTATGCGCGTCCAACAAGCCATCAACTGTCAAGAAGTGACAGCTAGTTCCTTAGTTATGACGTCATTCATACAGGACCTGTAATTGGACATTTTGTCGACAACTTACAAAAACCTGCGTATCTCGAAAACTACCTTACCGATCCGGATCCGGTTTTTTGCATCCGAAAGCCAGCACTCATGCGCGTCCAACAAGTCATCAGCTGTCAAGAAGTGACAGCTAGTTCCTTAGTTATGACGTCATTCATACAGGACATGTAATTGGACATTTTGTTGACAACTTACAAAAACCTGCGTATCTCGAAAACTACCTTATCGATCCGGATCCGGGTTTTTGCATCTGAAAGCCAGCACTCATGCGCGTCCAACAAGCCATAGCCTGTCAAGAAGTGATAGCTAGTTTCTTAGTTATGACGTCATTCATGCAGCACCTGTAACTGGACATTTTGTCGTCGACTTACAAAAACCTGCTTATCTCGAAAACTACCTATCCGATCCGGATCCGGTTTTTTGCATCTGAAAGCCAGCACTCATGCGCATCTAAAAAGCCATCAACTGTCAAGAAGTGACAGCTAGTTCCTTAGTTATGACGTCATTCATACAGCACCTGTAACTGGAAATTTTGTCGTCAACTTATCAAAACCTGCTTATCTCGAAAACTACCTTACCGATCCGGACCGGTTTTTTGCATCCGAAAGCCAGCACTCATGCGCGTCCAACAAGCCATCAACTGTCAAGAAGTGACAGCTAGTTCCTTAGTTATGACGTCATTCATACAGGACCTGTAATTGGACATTTTGTCGACAACATACAAAAACCTGCGTATCTCGAAAACTGCCTTACCGATCCGGATCCGGTTTTTTGCATCTGACAGCCAGCACTCATCTGCGTTCAAAAAGCCATCAACTGTTAAGAAGTGACAGCTAGTTCCTTAGTTATGACGTCATTCATACAGCACCTATAACTGGAAATTTTGTCTTCAACTTACAAAAACCTGCTTATCTCGAAAACTACCTTACCGATCCGGATCCGGTTTTTTGCATCCGGAAGCCAGCACTCATGCGCGTCCAACAAGCCATCAACTGTCAAGAAGTGACAGCTAGTTCCTTAGTTATGACGTCATTCATACAGGACCTGTAATTGGACATTTTGTCGACAACATACAAAAACCTGCGTATCTCGAAAACTGCCTTACCGATCCGGATCCGGTTTTTTGCATCTGACAGCTAGCACTCATCTGCGTTCAAAAAGCCATCAACTGTCAAGAAGCGACAGCTAGTTCCTTAGTTATGACGTCATTCATACAGCACCTGTAATTTGACATTTTGTCGTCAACTTACAAAAACCTGCTTATCTCGAAAACTACCTTACCGATCCGGATCCGGTTTTTGCATCTGAAAGCCAGCACTCATGCGCGTCCAACAAGCCATCAACTGTCAAGAAATGACAGCTAGTTCCTTAGTTATGACGTCATTCATTCAGCACCTATAACTGGAAATTTAGTCGTCAACTTACAAAAACCTGCTTATCTCGAAAACTACCTTACCGATCCGGATCCGGTTTTTTGCATCCGAAAACCAGCACTCATGCGCGTCCAACAAGCCATCAACTGTCAAGAAGTGACAGCTAGTTCCTTAGTTATGACGTCATTCATGCAGCACCTGTAACTGGACATTTTGTCGTCAACTTACAAAAACCTCCTTATCTCGAAAACCACCTATCCGATCCGGATCCGTTTTTTTGCATCTGAAAGCCAGCACTCATCTGCGTTCAAAAAGCCATCAACTGTCAAGAAGCGACAGCTAGTTCCTTAGTTATGACGTCATTCATACAGCACCTGTAATTTGACATTTTGTCGTCAACTTACAAAAACCTGCTTATCTCGAAAACTACCTTACCGATCCGGATCCGGTTTTTTGCATCCGAAAGCCAGCACTCATGCGCGTCCAACAAGCCATCAACTGTCAAGAAATGACAGCTAGTTCCTTAGTTATGACGTCATTCATACAGGACCTGTAATTGGACATTTTGTCGACAACATACAAAAACCTGCGTATCTCGAAAACTGCCTAACCGATCCGGATCTGGTTTTTTGAATCTGACAGCCAGCACTCATCTGCGTTCAAAAAGCCATCAACTGTCAAGAAGTGACAGCTAATTCCTTAGTTATGACGTCATTCATACAGCACCTGTAACTGGAAATTTTGTCGTCAACTTACAAAAAGCTGCTTATCTCGAAAACTACCTTACCGATCCGGATACGGTTTTTTGCATCTGAAAGCCAGCACTCATGCGCGTCCAACAAGCCACCAACTGTCAAGAAGTGACACCTAGTTCCTTAGTTATGACGTCATTCATACAGCACCTGTAACTGGAAATTTTGTCGTCAACTTACAAAAACCTGCTTATCTCGAAAACTACTTTACCGATCCGGATCCGGTTTTTTGCATCCGGAAGCCAGCACTCTTGCGCGTCCAACAAGCCATCAACTGTCAAGAAGTGACAGCTAGTTCCTTAGTTATGACGTCATTCATACAGGACATGTAATTGGACATTTTGTTGACAACTTACAAAAACCTGCGTATCTCGAAAACTACCTTATCGATCCGGATCCGGGTTTTTGCATCTGAAAGCCAGCACTCATGCGCGTCCAACAAGCCATAGCCTGTCAAGAAGTGATAGCTAGTTTCTTAGTTATGACGTCATTCATGCAGCACCTGTAACTGGACATTTTGTCGTCGACTTACAAAAACCTGCTTATCTCGAAAACTACCTATCCGATCCGGATCCGGTTTTTTGCAACTGAAAGCCAGCACTCATGCGCATCTAAAAAGCCATCAACTGTCAAGAAGTGACAGCTAGTTCCTTAGTTATGACGTCATTCATACAGCACCTGTAACTGGAAATTTTGTCGTCAACTTATCAAAACCTGCTTATCTCGAAAACTACCTTACCGATCCGGATCCGGTTTTTTGCATCCGAAAGCCAGCACTCATGCGCGTCCAACAAGCCATCAACTGTCAAGAAATGACAGCTAGTTCCTTAGTTATGACGTCATTCATACAGGACCTGTAATTGGACATTTTGTCGACAACATACAAAAACCTGCGTATCTCGAAAACTGCCTAACCGATCCGGATCTGGTTTTTTGAATCTGACAGCCAGTACTCATCTGCGTTCAAAAAGCCATCAACTGTCAAGAAGTGACAGCTAATTCCTTAGTTATGACGTCATTCATACAGCACCTGTAACTGGAAATTTTGTCGTCAACTTACAAAAACCTGCTTATCTCGAAAACTACCTTACCGATCCGGATCTGGTTATTTGAATCTGACAGCCAGCACTCATGCGCGTCCAACAAGCCACCAACTGTCAAGAAGTGACAGGTAATTCCTTAGTTATGACGTCATTCATACAGCACCTGTAACTGGAAATTTTGTCGTCAACTTACAAAAACCTGCTTATCTCGAAAACTACCTTACCGATCCGGATACGGTTTTTTGCATCTGAAAGCCAGCACTCATGCGCGTCCAACAAGCCACCGACTGTCAAGAAGTGACACCTAGTTCCTTAGTTATGACGTCATTCATACAGCACCTGTAACTGGAAATTTTGTCGTCAACTTACAAAAACCTGCTTATCTCGAAAACTACTTTACCGATCCGGATCCGGTTTTTTGCATCCGGAAGCCAGCACTCATGCGCGTCCAACAAGCCATCAACTGTCAAGAAGTGACAGCTAGTTCCTTAGTTATGACGTCATTCATACAGGACATGTAATTGGACATTTTGTTGACAACTTACAAAAACCTGCGTATCTCGAAAACTACCTTATCGATCCGGATCCGGGTTTTTGCATCTGAAAGCCAGCACTCATGCGCGTCCAACAAGCCATAGCCTGTCAAGAAGTGATAGCTAGTTTCTTAGTTATGACGTCATTCATGCAGCACCTGTAACTGGACATTTTGTCGTCGACTTACAAAAACCTGCTTATCTCGAAAACTACCTATCCGATCCGGATCCGGTTTTTTGCATCTGAAAGCCAGCACTCATGCGCATCTAAAAAGCCATCAACTGTCAAGAAGTGACAGCTAGTTCCTTAGTTATGACGTCATTCATACAGCACCTGTAACTGGAAATTTTGTCGTCAACTTATCAAAACCTGCTTATCTCGAAAACTACCTTACCGATCCGGATCCGGTTTTTTGCATCCGAAAGCCAGCACTCATGCGCGTCCAACAAGCCATCAACTGTCAAGAAATGACAGCTAGTTCCTTAGTTATGACGTCATTCATACAGGACCTGTAATTGGACATTTTGTCGACAACATACAAAAACCTGCGTGTCTCGAAAACTGCCGATCCGGATCTGGTTTTTTGAATCTGACAGCCAGTACTCATCTGCGTTCAAAAAGCCATCAACTGTCAAGAAGTGACAGCTAATTCCTTAGTTATGACGTCATTCATACAGCACCTGTAACTGGAAATTTTGTCGTCAACTTACAAAAACCTGCTTATCTCGAAAACTACCTTACCGATCCGGATACGGTTTTTTGCATCTGAAAGCCAGCACTCATGCGCGTCCAACAAGCCACCAACTGTCAAGAAGTG
This sequence comes from Dioctria linearis, assembly GCA_963930735.1. Taxonomy (NCBI): domain Eukaryota; kingdom Metazoa; phylum Arthropoda; class Insecta; order Diptera; family Asilidae; genus Dioctria; species Dioctria linearis. The sequence continues at coordinate 44,597,954 of OZ005744.1, forward strand.
ACACCTAGTTCCTTAGTTATGACGTCATTCATACAGCACCTGTAACTGGAAATTTTGTCGTCAACTTACAAAAACCTGCTTATCTCGAAAACTACTTTACCGATCCGGATCCGGTTTTTTGCATCCGGAAGCCAGCACTCATGCGCGTCCAACAAGCCAACAACTGTAAAGAAGTGACAGCTAGTTCCTTAGTTATGACGTCATTCATACAGGACCTGTAATTTGACATTTTGTCGACAACATACAAAAACCTGCGTATCTCGAAAACTGCCTTAGAGATCCGGATCCGGTTTTTTGCATCTGACAGCCAGCACTCATCTGCGTTCAAAAAGCCATCAACTGTCAAGAAGTGACAGCTAGTTCCTTAGTTATGACGTCATTCATACAGGACCTGTAATTTGACATTTTGTCGACAACATACAAAAACCTGCGTATCTCGAAAACTGCCTTAGAGATCCGGATCCGGTTTTTTGCATCTGACAGCCAGCACTCATCTGCGTTCAAAAAGCCATCAACTGTCAAGAAGTGACAGCTAGTTCCTTAGTTATGACGTCATTCATACAGCACCTGTAATTTGACATTTTGTCGACAACATACAAAAACCTGCGTATCTCGAAAACTGCCTTACCGATCCGGATCCGGTTTTTTGCATCTGACAGCCAGCACTCATCTGCGTTCAAAAAGCCATCAACTGTCAAGAAGTGACAGCTAGTTCCTTAGTTATGACGTCATTCATACAGCACCTGTAACTGGAAATTTTGTCGTCAACTTATCAAAACCTGCTTATCTCGAAAACTACCTTACCGATCCGGATCCGGTTTTTTGCATCCGAAAGCCAGCACTCATGCGCGTCCAACAAGCCATCAACTGTCAAGAAATGACAGCTAGTTCCTTAGTTATGACGTCATTCATACAGGACCTGTAATTGGACATTTTGTCGACAACATACAAAAACCTGCGTATCTCGAAAACTGCCTAACCGATCCGGATCTGGTTTTTTGAATCTGACAGCCAGTACTCATCTGCGTTCAAAAAGCCATCAACTGTCAAGAAGTGACAGCTAATTCCTTAGTTATGACGTCATTCATACAGCACCTGTAACTGGAAATTTTGTCGTCAACTTACAAAAACCTGCTTATCTCGAAAACTACCTTACCGATCCGGATCTGGTTATTTGAATCTGACAGCCAGCACTCATGCGCGTCCAACAAGCCACCAACTGTCAAGAAGTGACAGGTAATTCCTTAGTTATGACGTCATTCATACAGCACCTGTAACTGGAAATTTTGTCGTCAACTTACAAAAACCTGCTTATCTCGAAAACTACCTTACCGATCCGGATACGGTTTTTTGCATCTGAAAGCCAGCACTCATGCGCGTCCAACAAGCCACCGACTGTCAAGAAGTGACACCTAGTTCCTTAGTTATGACGTCATTCATACAGCACCTGTAACTGGAAATTTTGTCGTCAACTTACAAAAACCTGCTTATCTCGAAAACTACTTTACCGATCCGGATCCGGTTTTTTGCATCCGGAAGCCAGCACTCATGCGCGTCCAACAAGCCATCAACTGTCAAGAAGTGACAGCTAGTTCCTTAGTTATGACGTCATTCATACAGGACATGTAATTGGACATTTTGTTGACAACTTACAAAAACCTGCGTATCTCGAAAACTACCTTATCGATCCGGATCCGGGTTTTTGCATCTGAAAGCCAGCACTCATGCGCGTCCAACAAGCCATAGCCTGTCAAGAAGTGATAGCTAGTTTCTTAGTTATGACGTCATTCATGCAGCACCTGTAACTGGACATTTTGTCGTCGACTTACAAAAACCTGCTTATCTCGAAAACTACCTATCCGATCCGGATCCGGTTTTTTGCATCTGAAAGCCAGCACTCATGCGCATCTAAAAAGCCATCAACTGTCAAGAAGTGACAGCTAGTTCCTTAGTTATGACGTCATTCATACAGCACCTGTAACTGGAAATTTTGTCGTCAACTTATCAAAACCTGCTTATCTCGAAAACTACCTTACCGATCCGGATCCGGTTTTTTGCATCCGAAAGCCAGCACTCATGCGCGTCCAACAAGCCATCAACTGTCAAGAAATGACAGCTAGTTCCTTAGTTATGACGTCATTCATACAGGACCTGTAATTGGACATTTTGTCGACAACATACAAAAACCTGCGTGTCTCGAAAACTGCCTAACCGATCCGGATCTGGTTTTTTGAATCTGACAGCCAGTACTCATCTGCGTTCAAAAAGCCATCAACTGTCAAGAAGTGACAGCTAATTCCTTAGTTATGACGTCATTCATACAGCACCTGTAACTGGAAATTTTGTCGTCAACTTACAAAAACCTGCTTATCTCGAAAACTACCTTACCGATCCGGATACGGTTTTTTGCATCTGAAAGCCAGCACTCATGCGCGTCCAACAAGCCACCAACTGTCAAGAAGTGACACCTAGTTCCTTAGTTATGACGTCATTCATACAGCACCTGTAACTGGAAATTTTGTCGTCAACTTACAAAAACCTGCTTATCTCGAAAACTACTTTACCGATCCGGATCCGGTTTTTTGCATCCGGAAGCCAGCACTCATGCGCGTCCAACAAGCCAACAACTGTAAAGAAGTGACAGCTAGTTCCTTAGTTATGACGTCATTCATACAGGACCTGTAATTTGACATTTTGTCGACAACATACAAAAACCTGCGTATCTCGAAAACTGCCTTAGAGATCCGGATCCGGTTTTTTGCATCTGACAGCCAGCACTCATCTGCGTTCAAAAAGCCATCAACTGTCAAGAAGTGACAGCTAGTTCCTTAGTTATGACGTCATTCATACAGGACCTGTAATTTGACATTTTGTCGACAACATACAAAAACCTGCGTATCTCGAAAACTGCCTTAGAGATCCGGATCCGGTTTTTTGCATCTGACAGCCAGCACTCATCTGCGTTCAAAAAGCCATCAACTGTCAAGAAGTGACAGCTAGTTCCTTAGTTATGACGTCATTCATACAGCACCTGTAATTTGACATTTTGTCGACAACATACAAAAACCTGCGTATCTCGAAAACTGCCTTACCGATCCGGATCCGGTTTTTTGCATCTGACAGCCAGCACTCATCTGCGTTCAAAAAGCCATCAACTGTCAAGAAGCGACAGCTAGTTCCTTAGTTATGACGTCATTCATACAGGACCTGTAATTGGACATTTTGTCGACAACATACAAAAACCTGCGTATCTCGAAAACTGCCTTACCGATCCGGATCCGGTTTTTTGCATCTGACAGCCAGCACTCATCTGCGTTCAAAAAGCCATCAACTGTCAAGAAGCGACAGCTAGTTCCTTAGTTATGACGTCATTCATGCAGCACCTGTAACTGGACATTTTGTCGTCAACTTACAAAAACCTGCTTATCTCGAAAACCACCTATCCGATCCGGATCCGGTTTTTTGCATCTTAAAGCCAGCACTCATGCGCGTCCAACAAGCCATCAACTGTCAAGAAATGACAGCTAGTTCCTTAGTTATGACGTCATTCATTCAGCACCTATAACTGGAAATTTTGTCGTCAACTTACAAAAACCTGCTTATCTCGAAAACTACCTTACCGATCCGAATCCGGTTTTTTGCATCCGAAAGCCAGCACTCATGCGCGTCCTACAAGCCATCAACTGTCAAGAAATGACAGCTAGTTCCTTAGTTATGACGTCATTCATTCAGCACCTATAACTGGAAATTTTGTCGTCAACTTACAAAAACCTGCTTATCTCGAAAACTACCTTACCGATCCGGATCCGGTTTTTTGCATCTGAAAGCCAGCACTCATCTGCGTTCAAAAAGCCATCAACTGTCAAGAAGCGACAGCTAGTTCCTTAGTTATGACGTCATTCATACAGCACCTGTAACTGGAAATTTTGTCGTCAACTTACAAAAACCTGCTTATCTCGAAAACTACCTTACCGATCCGGATCCGGTTTTTCGCATCTGAAAGCCAGCACTCATGCGCGTCCTACAAGCCATCAACTGTCAAGAAATGACAGCTAGTTCCTTAGTTATGACGTCATTCATTCAGCACCTATAACTGGAAATTTTGTCGTCAACTTACAAAAACCTGCGTATCTCGAAAACTACCTAACCGATCCGGATCCGGTTTTTTGCATCTGAAAGCCAGCACTCATGCGCGTCCAACAAGCCATCAACTGTCAAGAAGTGACAGCTAGTTCCTTAGTTATGACGTCATTCATACAGACATTTTGTCGTCAACTTACAAAAACCCGCGTATCTCGAAAATACCTTACCGATCCGGATCCGGTTTTTTGCATCTGAAAGCCAGCGCTCATGCGCGTCCAACAAGCCATAAACTGTCAAGAAGTGACAGCTAGTTCCTTAGTTATGACGTCATTCATACAGCACCTGTAACTGGAAATTTTGTCGTCAACTTACAAAAACCTGCTTATCTCGAAAACTACCTTACCGATCCGGATCCGGTTTTTTGCATCTGAAAGCCAGCACTCATGCGCGTCCAACAAGCCATCAACTGTCAAGAAGTGACACCTAGTTCCTTAGTTATGACGTCTTTCATACAGCACCTGTAACTGGAAATTTTGTCGTCAACTTATCAAAACCTGCTTATCTCGAAAACTACCTTACCGATCCGAATCCGGTTTTTTGCATCCGAAAGCCAGCACTCATGCGCGTCCTACAAGCCATCAACTGTCAAGAAATGACAGCTAGTTCCTTAGTTATGACGTCATTCATTCAGCACCTATAACTGGAAATTTTGTCGTCAACTTACAAAAACCTGCTTATCTTGAAAACTACCTTACCGATCCGGATCCGGTTTTTTGCATCTGAAAGCCAGCACTCATGCGCGTCCAACAAGCCATCAACTGTCAAGAAGTGACACCTAGTTCCTTAGTTATGACGTCATTCATACAGCACCTGTAACTGGAAATTTTGTCGTCAACTTATCAAAACCTGCTTATCTCGAAAACTACCTTACCGATCCGAATCCGGTTTTTTGCATCCGAAAGCCAGCACTCATGCGCGTCCTACAAGCCATCAACTGTCAAGAAATGACAGCTAGTTCCTTAGTTATGACGTCATTCATTCAGCACCTATAACTGGAAATTTTGTCGTCAACTTACAAAAACCTGCTTATCTCGAAAACTACCTTACCGATCCGGATCCGGTTTTTTGCATCTGAAAGCCAGCACTCATCTGCGTTCAAAAAGCCATCAACTGTCAAGAAGCGACAGCTAGTTCCTTAGTTATGACGTCATTCATACAGCACCTGTAACTGGAAATTTTGTCGTCAACTTACAAAAACCTGCTTATCTCGAAAACTACCTTACCGATCCGGATCCGGTTTTTTGCATCTGAAAGCCAGCACTCATGCGCGTCCTACAAGCCATCAACTGTCAAGAAATGACAGCTAGTTCCTTAGTTATGACGTCATTCATTCAGCACCTATAACTGGAAATTTTGTCGTCAACTTACAAAAACCTGCTTATCTCGAAAACTACCTTACCGATCCGGATCCGGTTTTTTGCATCTGAAAGCCAGCACTCATCTGCGTTCAAAAAGCCATCAACTGTCAAGAAGCGACAGCTAGTTCCTTAGTTATGACGTCATTCATACAGCACCTGTAACTGGAAATTTTGTCGTCAACTTACAAAAACCTGCTTATCTCGAAAACTACCTTACCGATCCGGATCCGGTTTTTTGCATCTGAAAGCCAGCACTCATCTGCGTTCAAAAAGCCATCAACTGTCAAGAAGCGACAGCTAGTTCCTTAGTTATGACGTCATTCATACAGCACCTGTAACTGGAAATTTTGTCGTCAACTTACAAAAACCTGCTTATCTCGAAAACTACCTTACCGATCCGGATCCGGTTTTTTGCATCTGAAAGCCAGCACTCATGCGCGTCCAACAAGCCATCAACTGTCAAGAAATGACAGCTAGTTCCTTAGTTATGACGTCATTCATACAGCACCTGTAATTTGACATTTTGTCGACAACATACAAAAACCTGTGTATCTCGAAAACTGCCTTACCGATCCGGATCCGGTTTTTTGCATCTGACAGCCAGCACTCATCTGCGTTCAAAAAGCCATCAACTGTCAAGAAGCGACAGCTAGTTCCTTAGTTATGACGTCATTCATATAGCACCTGTAACTGGAAATTTTGTCGTCAACTTACAAAAACCTGCTTATCTCGAAAACTACCTTACCGATCCGGATCCGGTTTTTTGCATCTGAAAGCCAGCACTCATGCGCGTCCAACAAGCCATCAACTGTCAAGAAGTGACACCTAGTTCCTTAGTTATGACGTCATTCATACAGCACCTGTAACTGGAAATTTTGTCGTCAACTTACAAAAACCTGCTTATCTCGAAAACTACCTCACCGATCCGGATCCGGCTTTTTGCATCTGAAAGCCAGCACTCATGCGCGTCCAACAAGCCATCAACTGTCAAGAAGTGACAGCTAGTTCCTTAGTTATGACGTCATTCATACAGACATTTTGTCGTCAACTTACAAAAACCTGCTTATCTCGAAAACTACCTTACCGATCCCGATCCGGTTTTTTGCATCTGAAAGCCAGCGCTCATCCGCGTCCAACAAGCCATAAACTGTCAAGAAGTGACAGCTAGTTCCTTAGTTATGACGTCATTCATACAGCACCTGTAACTGGAAATTTTGTCGTCAACTTACAAAAACCTGCTTATCTCGAAAACTACCTTACCGATCCGGATCCGGTTTTTTGCATCTGAAAGCCAGCACTCATGCGCGCCCAACAAGCCATCAACTGTCAAGAAGTGACAGCTAGTTCCTTAGTTATGACGTCATTCATACAGACATTTTGTCGTCAACTTACAAAAACCTGCTTATCTCGAAAACTACCTTACCGATCCGGATCCGGTTTTTTGCATCTGAAAGCCAGCGCTCATGCGCGTCCAACAAGCCATAAACTGTCAAGAAGTGACAGCTAGTTCCTTAGTTATGACGTCATTCATACAGCACCTGTAATTTGACATTTTGTCGACAACATACAAAAACCTGCGTATCTCGAAAACTGCCTTACCGATCCGGATCCGGTTTTTTGCATCTGACAGCCAGCACTCATCTGCGTTCAAAAAGCCATCAACTGTCAAGAAGCGACAGCTAGTTCCTTAGTTATGACGTCATTCATACAGCACCTGTAATTTGACATTTTGTCGTCAACTTACAAAAACCTGCTTATTTCGAAAACTACCTTACCGATCCGGATCCGGTTTTTTGCATCTTAAAGCCAGCACTTATGCGCGTCCAACAAGCCATCAACTGTCAAGAAGTGACAGCCAGTTCCTTAAATATGACGTCATTCATACAGGACCTGTAATTGGACATTTTGTCGACAACTTACAAAAACCTGCGTATCTCGAAAACTACCTTACCGATCCGGATCCGGTTTTTTGCATCCGAAAGCCAGCACTCATGCGCGTCCAACAAGTCATCAGCTGTCAAGAAGTGACAGCTAGTTCCTTAGTTATGACGTCATTCATACAGGACATGTAATTGGACATTTTGTTGACAACTTACAAAAACCTGCGTATCTCGAAAACTACCTTACCGATTCGGATCCGGGTTTTGCATCTGAAAGCCAGCACTCATGCGCGTCCAACAAGCCATAGCCTGTCAAGAAGTGACAGCTAGTTTCTTAGTTATGACGTCATTCATGCAGCACCTGTAACTGGACATTTTGTCGTCGACTTACAAAAACCTGCTTATCTCGAAAACTACCTATCCGATCCGGATCTGGTTTTTTACATCTGAAAGCCAGCACTCATGCGCATCTAAAAAGCCATCAACTGTCAAGAAGTGACAGCTAGTTCCTTAGTTATGACGTCATTCATACAGCACCTGTAACTGGAAATTTTGTCGTCAACTTATCAAAACCTGCTTATCTCGAAAACTATCTTACCGATCCGGATCCGGTTTTTTGCATTTGAAAGCCAGCACTCATGCGCGTCCAACAAGCCATCAACTGTCAAGAAGTGACAGCTAGTTCCTTAGTTATGACGTCATTCATACAGGACCTGTAATTGGACATTTTGTCGACAACATACAAAAACCTGCGTATCTCGAAAACTGCCTTACCGATCCGGATCCGGTTTTTTGCATCTGACAGCCAGCAATCATCTGCGTTCAAAAAGCCATCAACTGTTAAGAAGTGACAGCTAGTTCCTTAGTTATGACGTCATTCATACAGCACCTATAACTGGAAATTTTGTCTTCAACTTACAAAAACCTGCTTATCTCGAAAACTACCTTACCGATCCGGATCCGGTTTTTTCCATCCGGAAGCCAGCACTCATGCGCGTCCAACAAGCCATCAACTGTCAAGAAGTGACAGCTAGTTCCTTAGTTATGACGTCATTCATACAGGACCTGTAATTGGACATTTTGTCGACAACATACAAAAACCTGCGTATCTCGAAAACTGCCTTACCGATCCGGATCCGGTTTTTTGCATCTGACAGCCAGCACTCATCTGCGTTCAAAAAGCCATCAACTGTCAAGAAGCGACAGCTAGTTCCTTAGTTATGACGTCATTCATACAGCACCTGTAATTTGACATTTTGTCGTCAACTTACAAAAACCTGCTTATTTTGAAAACTACCTTACCGATCCGGATCCGGTTTTTTGCATCTTAAAGCCAGCACTTATGCGCGTCCAACAAGCCATCAACTGTCAAGAAGTGACAGCTAGTTCCTTAGTTATGACGTCATTCATGCAGGACCTGTAATTGGACATTTTGTCGACAACATACAAAAACCTGCGTATCTCGAAAACTACCTTACCGATCCGGATCCGGTTTTTTGCATCCGAAAGCCAGCACTCATGCGCGTCCAACAAGTCATCAGCTGTCAAGAAGTGACAGCTAGTTCCTTAGTTATGACGTCATTCATACAGGACATGTAATTGGACATTTTGTTGACAACTTACAAAAACCTGCGTATCTCGAAAACTACCTTACCGATTCGGATCCGGGTTTTGCATCTGAAAGCCAGCACTCATGCGCGTCCAACAAGCCATAGCCTGTCAAGAAGTGACAGCTAGTTTCTTAGTTATGACGTCATTCATGCAGCACCTGTAACTGGACATTTTGTCGTCGACTTACAAAAACCTGCTTATCTCGAAAACTACCTATCCGATCCGGATCTGGCTTTTTACATCTGAAAGCCAGCACTCATGCGCATCTAAAAAGCCATCAACTGTCAAGAAGTGACAGCTAGTTCCTTAGTTATGACGTCATTCATACAGCACCTGTAACTGGAAATTTTGTCGTCAACTTATCAAAACCTGCTTATCTCGAAAACTATCTTACCGATCCGGTTCCGGTTTTTTGCATTTGAAAGCCAGCACTCATGCGCGTCCAACAAGCCATCAACTGTCAAGAAGTGACAGCTAGTTCCTTAGTTATGACGTCATTCATACAGCACCTGTAATTGGACATTTTGTCGACAACATACAAAAACCTGCGTATCTCGAAAACTGCCTTACCGATCCGGATCCCGTTTTTTGCATCTGACAGCCAGCACTCATCTGCGTTCAAAAAGCCATCAACTGTTAAGAAGTGACAGCTAGTTCCTTAGTTATGACGTCATTCATACAGCACCTATAACTGGAAATTTTGTCTTCAACTTACAAAAACCTGCTTATCTCGAAAACTACCTTACCGATCCGGATCCGGTTTTTTGCATCCGGAAGCCAGCACTCATGCGCGTCCAACAAGCCATCAACTGTCAAGAAGTGACAGCTAGTTCCTTAGTTATGACGTCATTCATACAGGACCTGTAATTGGACATTTTGTCGACAACATACAAAAACCTGCGTATCTCGAAAACTGCCTTACCGATCCGTATCCGGTTTTTTGCATCTGACAGCCAGCACTCATCTGCGTTCAAAAAGCCATCAACTGTCAAGAAGCGACAGCTAGTTCCTTAGTTATGACGTCATTCATACAGCACCTGTAATTTGACATTTTGTCGTCAACTTACAAAAACCTGCTTATTTTGAAAACTACCTTACCGATCCGAATCCGGTTTTTTGCATCTTAAAGCCAGCACTTATGCGCGTCCAACAAGCCATCAACTGTCAAGAAGTGACAGCTAGTTCCTTAGTTATGACGTCATTCATACAGGACATGTAATTGGACATTTTGTTGACAACTTACAAAAACCTGCGTATCTCGAAAACTACCTTATCGATCCGGATCCGGGTTTTTGCATCTGAAAGCCAGCACTCATGCGCGTCCAACAAGCCTGAAAGCCAGCACTCATGCGCATCTAAAAAGCCATCAACTGTCAAGAAGTGACAGCTAGTTCCTTAGTTATGACATCATTCATACAGCACCTGTAACTGGAAATTTTGTCGTCAACTTACAAAAACCTGCTTATCTCGAAAACTACCATACCGATCCGGATCCGGTTTTTTGCATCTGAAAGCCAGCACTCATGCGCGTCCAACAAGCCTGAAAGCCAGCACTCATGCGCGTCCAACAAGCCATCAACTGTCCAGAAGTGACAGCTAGTTCCTTAGTTATGACGTCATTCATACAGGACCTGTAATTGGACATTTTGTCGACAACATACACAAACCTGCGTATCTCGAAAACTACCTTACCGATCCGGATCCGGTTTTTTGCATCTGAAAGCCAGCACTCATGCGCGTCCAACAAGCCATCAACTGTCAAGAAGTGACAGCTAGTTCCTTAGTTATGACGTCATTCATACAGACATTTTGTCGTCAACTTACAAAAACCCGCGTATCTCGAAAATACCTTACCGATCCGGATCCGGTTTTTTGCATCTGAAAGCCAGCACACATGCGCGTCCAACAAGCCATAAACTGTCAAGAAGTGACAGCTAGTTCCTTAGTTATGACGTCATTCATACAGCACCTGTAACTGGAAATTTTGTCGTCAACTTACCAAAACCTGCTTATCTCGAAAACTACCTTACCGATCCGGATCCGGTTTTTTGCATCCGAAAGACTCATGCGCGTCCAACAAGCCATCAACTGTCAAGAAGTGACAGCTAGTTCCTTAGTTATGACGTCATTCATACAGACATTTTGTCGTCAACTTACAAAAACCCGCTTATCTCGAAAATTAACCTTACCGATCCGGATCCGGTTTTTTGCATCTGAAAGCCAGCACTCATGCGCTTCCAACAAGCCATCAACTGTCAAGAAGTGACAGCTAGTTCCTTAGTTATGACGTCATTCATACAGGACCTGTAATTGGACATTTTGTCGACAACATACACAAACCTGCGTATCTCGAAAACTGCCTTACCGATCCGGATCCGGTTTTTTGCATCTGAAAGCCAGCACTCATCTGCGTTCAAAAAGCCATCAACTGTCAAGAAGCGACAGCTAGTTCCTTAGTTATGACGTCATTCATACAGCACCTGTAATTTGACATTTTGTCGTCAACTTACAAAAACCTGCTTATTTTGAAAACTACCTTACCGATCCGAATCCGGTTTTTTGCATCTTAAAGCCAGCACTTATGCGCGTCCAACAAGCCATCAACTGTCAAGAAGTGACAGCTAGTTCCTTAGTTATGACGTCATTCATGCAGGACCTGTAATTGGACATTTTGTCGACAACTTACAAAAACCTGCGTATCTCGAAAACTACCTTACCGATCCGGATCCGGTTTTTTGCATCCGAAAGCCAGCACTCATGCGCGTCCAACAAGTCATCAGCTGTCAAGAAGTGACAGCTAGTTCCTTAGTTATGACGTCATTCATACAGGACATGTAATTGGACATTTTGTTGACAACTGACAAAAACCTGCGTATCTCGAAAACTACCTTATCGATCCGGATCCGGGTTTTTGCATCTGAAAGCCAGCACTCATGCGCGTCCAACAAGCCTGAAAGCCAGCACTCATGCGCATCTAAAAAGCCATCAACTGTCAAGAAGTGACAGCTAGTTCCTTAGTTATGACATCATTCATACAGCACCTGTAACTGGAAATTTTGTCGTCAACTTACAAAAACCTGCTTATCTCGAAAACTACCTTACCGATCCGGATCCGGTTTTTGCATCTGAAAGCCAGCACTCATGCGCGTCCAACAAGCCTGAAAGCCAGCACTCATGCGCGTCCAACAAGCCATCAACTGTCAAGAAGTGACAGCTAGTTCCTTAGTTATGACGTCATTCATACAGGACCTGTAATTGGACATTTTGTCGACAACATACACAAACCTGCGTATCTCGAAAACTACCTTACCGATCCGGATCCGGTTTTTTGCATCTGAAAGCCAGCACTCATGCGCGTCCAACAAGCTATCAACTGTCAAGAAGTGACAGCTAGTTCCTTAGTTATGACGTCATTAATACAGACATTTTGTCGTCAACTTACAAAAACCCGCGTATCTCGAAAATACCTTACCGATCCGGATCCGGTTTTTTGCATCTGAAAGCCAGCACACATGCGCGTCCAACAAGCCATAAACTGTCAAGAAGTGACAGCTAGTTCCTTAGTTATGACGTCATTCATACAGCACCTGTAACTGGAAATTTTGTCGTCAACTTACCAAAACCTGCTTATCTCGAAAACTACCTTACCGATCCGGATCCGGTTTTTTGCATCCGAAAGACTCATGCGCGTCCAACAAGCCATCAACTGTCAAGAAGTGACAGCTAGTTCCTTAGTTATGACGTCATTCATACAGACATTTTGTCGTCAACTTACAAAAACCCGCTTATCTCGAAAATTAACCTTACCGATCCGGATCCGGTTTTTTGCATCTGAAAGCCAGCACTCATGCGCTTCCAACAAGCCATCAACTGTCAAGAAGTGACAGCTAGTTCCTTAGTTATGACGTCATTCATACAGGACCTGTCATTGGACATTTTGTCGACAACATACACAAACCTGCGTATCTCGAAAACTACCTTACCGATCCGGATCCGGTTTTTTGCATCTGAAAGCCAGCACTCATGCGCGTCCAACGAGCCATCAACTGTCAAGAAATGACAGATAGTTCCTTAGTTATGACGTCATTCATTCAGCACCTATAACTGGAAATTTTGTCGTCAACTTACAAAAACCTGCTTATCTCGAAAACTACCTTACCGATCCGGATCCGGTTTTTTGCATCCGAAAGCCAGCACTCATGCGCGTCCAACAAGTCATCAACTGTCAAGAAGTGACAGCTAGTTCCTTAGTTATGACGTCATTCATACAGACATTTTGTCGTCAACTTACAAAAACCCGCGTATCTCGAAAATACCTTACCGATCCGGATCCGGTTTTTTGCATCTGAAAGCCAGCACTCATGCGCGCCCAAAAAGTCATCAACTGTCAAGAAGTGACAGCTAGTTCCTTAGTTATGACGTCATTCATACAGCACCAGTAATTGGACATTTTGTCGACAACATACAAAAACCTGCGTATCTCGAAAACTACCTTACCTATCCGGATCCGGTTTCTTGCATCTGAAAGCCAGCACTCATGTGCGTCCAAAAAGCCATCAACTGTCAAGAAGTGACAGCTAGTTCCTTAGTTATGACATCATTCATATAGCACCTGTAACTGGAAATTTTGTCGTCAACTTACAAAAACCTGCTTATCTCGAAAACTACCATACCGATCCGGATCCGGTTTTTTGCATCTGAAAGCCAGCACTCATGCGCGTCCAAGAAGCCATCAACTGTCAAGAAGTGACAGCTAGTTCCTTAGTTATGACGTCATTCATGCAGCACCTGTAACTGGACATTTTGTCGACAACTTACAAAAACCTGCGTATCTCGAAAACTACCTTACCGATCCGGATCCGGTTTTTTGCATCCGAAAGCCAGCACTCATGCGCGTCCAACAAGTCATCAGCTGTCAAGAAGTGACAGCTAGTTCCTTAGTTATGACGTCATTCATACAGGACATGTAATTGGACATTTTGTTGACAACTTACAAAAACCTGCGTATCTCGAAAACTACCTTATCGATCCGGATCCGGGTTTTTGCATCTGAAAGCCAGCACTCATGCGCGTCCAACAAGCCATAGCCTGTCAAGAAGTGATAGCTAGTTTCTTAGTTATGACGTCATTCATGCAGCACCTGTAACTGGACATTTTGTCGTCGACTTACAAAAACCTGCTTATCTCGAAAACTACCTATCCGATCCGGATCCGGTTTTTTGCATCTGAAAGCCAGCACTCATGCGCATCTAAAAAGCCATCAACTGTCAAGAAGTGTCAGCTAGTTCCTTAGTTATGACGTCATTCATACAGCGCCTGTAACTGGAAATTTTGTCGTCAACTTATCAAAACCTGCTTATCTCGAAAACTACCTTACCGATCCGGATCCGGTTTTTTGCATCCGAAAGCCACCACTCATGCGCGTCCAACAAGCCATCAACTGTCAAGAAATGACAGCTAGTTCCTTAGTTATGACGTCATTCATACAGGACCTGTAATTGGACATTTTGTCGACAACATACAAAAACCTGCGTATCTCGAAAACTGCCTAACCGATCCGGATCTGGTTTTTTGAATCTGACAGCCAGCACTCATCTGCGTTCAAAAAGCCATCAACTGTCAAGAAGTGACAGCTAATTCCTTAGTTATGACGTCATTCATACAGCACCTGTAACTGGAAATTTTGTCGTCAACTTACAAAAACCTGCTTATCTCGAAAACTACCTTACCGATCCGGATACGGTTTTTTGCATCTGAAAGCCAGCACTCATGCGCGTCCAACAAGCCACCAACTGTCAAGAAGTGACACCTAGTTCCTTAGTTATGACGTCATTCATACAGCACCTGTAACTGGAAATTTTGTCGTCAACTTACAAAAACCTGCTTATCTCGAAAACTACATTACCGATCCGGATCCGGTTTTTTGCATCCGGAAGCCAGCACTCATGCGCGTCCAACAAGCCATCAACTGTCAAGAAGTGACAGCTAGTTCCTTAGTTATGACGTCATTCATACAGGACCTGTAATTTGACATTTTGTCGACAACATACAAAAACCTGCGTATCTCGAAAACTGCCTTAGAGATCCGGATCCGGTTTTTTGCATCTGACAGCCAGCACTCATCTGCGTTCAAAAAGCCATCAACTGTCAAGAAGCGACAGCTAGTTCCTTAGTTATGACGTCATTCATACAGCACCTGTAATTTGACATTTTGTCGTCAACTTACAAAAACCTGCTTATTTCGAAAGCTACCTAACCGATCCGGATCCGGTTTTTTGCATCTTAAAGCAAGCACTTATGCGCGTCCAACAAGCCATCAACTGTCAAGAAGTGACAGCTAGTTCCTTAGTTATGACGTCATTCATACAGGACCTGTAATTGGACATTTTGTCGACAACTTACAAAAACCTGCGTATCTCGAAAACTACCTTACCGATCCGGATCCGGTTTTTTGCATCCGAAAGCCAGCACTCATGCGCGTGCAACAAGTCGTCAGCTGTCAAGAAGTGACAGCTAGTTCCTTAGTTATGACGTCATTCATACAGGACATGTAATTGGACATTTTGTTGACAACTTACAAAAACCTGCGTATCTCGAAAACTAGCTTACCGATCCGGATCCGGTTTTTTGCATCTGAAAGCCAGCACTCATGCGCGTCCAACAAGCCATAGCCTGTCAAGAAGTGACAGCTAGTTCCTTAGTTATGACGTCATTCATGCAGCACCTGTAACTGGACATTTTGTCGTCAACTTACAAAAACCTGCTTATCTCGAAAACTACCTATCCGATCCGGATCCGGTTTTTTCATCTTAAAGCCAGCACTCATGCGCATCTAAAAAGCCATCAACTGTCAAGAAGTGACAGCTAGTTCCTTAGTTATGACGTCATTCATACAGCACCTGTAACTGGAAATTTTGTCGTCAACTTACAAAAACCTGCTTATTTCGAAAACTAACTTACCGATCCGGATCAGGTTTTTTGCATCCGAAAGCCAGCACTCATGCGCGTCCAACAAGCCATCAACTGTCAAGAAGTGACAGCTAGTTCCTTAGTTATGACATCATTTATACAGCACCTGTAACTGGACATTTTGTCGACAACATACACAAACCTGCGTATGTCGAAAACTACCTTACCGATCCGGATCCGTTTTTTTGCATCTGAAAGCCAGCACTCATCTGCGTTCAAAAAGCCATCAACTGTCAAGAAGCGACAGCTAGTTCCTTAGTTATGACGTCATTCATACAGCACCTGTAATTTGACATTTTGTCGTCAACTTACAAAAACCTGCTTATCTCGAAAACTACCTTACCGATCCGGATCCGGTTTTTTGCATCCGAAAGCCAGCACTCATGCGCGTCCAACAAGCCATCAACTGTCAAGAAATGACAGCTAGTTCCTTAGTTATGACGTCATTCATACAGGACCTGTAATTGGACATTTTGTCGACAACATACAAAAACCTGCGTATCTCGAAAACTGCCTAACCGATCCGGATCTGGTTTTTTGAATCTGACAGCCAGCACTCATCTGCGTTCAAAAAGCCATCAACTGTCAAGAAGTGACAGCTAATTCCTTAGTTATGACGTCATTCATACAGCACCTGTAACTGGAAATTTTGTCGTCAACTTACAAAAACCTGCTTATCTCGAAAACTACCTTACCGATCCGGATACGGTTTTTTGCATCTGAAAGCCAGCACTCATGCGCGTCCAACAAGCCACCAACTGTCAAGAAGTGACACCTAGTTCCTTAGTTATGACGTCATTCATACAGCACCTGTAACTGGAAATTTTGTCGTCAACTTACAAAAACCTGCTTATCTCGAAAACTACTTTACCGATCCGGATCCGGTTTTTTGCATCCGGAAGCCAGCACTCATGCGCGTCCAACAAGCCATCAACTGTCAAGAAGTGACAGCTAGTTCCTTAGTTATGACCTCATTCATACAGGACATGTAATTGGACATTTTGATGACAACTTACAAAAACCTGCGTATCTCGAAAACTACCTTATCGATCCGGATCCGGGTTTTTGCATCTGAAAGCCAGCACTCATGCGCGTCCAACAAGCCATAGCCTGTCAAGAAGTGATAGCTAGTTTCTTAGTTATGACGTCATTCATGCAGCACCTGTAACTGGACATTTTGTCGTCGACTTACAAAAACCTGCTTATCTCGAAAACTACCTATCCGATCCGGATCCGTTTTTTGCATCTGAAAGCCAGCACTCATGCGCATCTAAAAAGCCATCAACTGTCAAGAAGTGACAGCTAGTTCCTTAGTTATGACGTCATTCATACAGCACCTGTAACTGGAAATTTTGTCGTCAACTTATCAAAACCTGCTTATCTCGAAAACTACCTTACCGATCCGGATCCGGTTTTTTGCATCCGAAAGCCAGCACTCATGCGCGTCCAACAAGCCATCAACTGTCAAGAAATGACAGCTAGTTCCTTAGTTATGACGTCATTCATACAGGACCTGTAATTGGACATTTTGTCGACAACATACAAAAACCTGCGTATCTCGAAAACTGCCTAACCGATCCGGATCTGGTTTTTTGAATCTGACAGCCAGTACTCATCTGCGTTCAAAAAGCCATCAACTGTCAAGAAGTGACAGCTAATTCCTTAGTTATGACGTCATTCATACAGCACCTGTAACTGGAAATTTTGTCGTCAACTTACAAAAACCTGCTTATCTCGAAAACTACCTTACCGATCCGGATACGGTTTTTTGCATCTGAAAGCCAGCACTCATGCGCGTCCAACAAGCCACCAACTGTCAAGAAGTGACACCTAGTTCCTTAGTTATGACGTCATTCATACAGCACCTGTAACTGGAAATTTTGTCGTCAACTTACAAAAACCTGCTTATCTCGAAAACTACTTTACCGATCCGGATCCGGTTTTTTGCATCCGGAAGCCAGCACTCATGCGCGTCCAACAAGCCATCAACTGTCAAGAAGTGACAGCTAGTTCCTTAGTTATGACGTCATTCATACAGGACCTGTAATTTGACATTTTGTCGACAACATACAAAAACCTGCGTATCTCGAAAACTGCCTTAGAGATCCGGATCCGGTTTTTTGCATCTGACAGCCAGCACTCATCTGCGTTCAAAAAGCCATCAACTGTCAAGAAGTGACAGCTAGGTCCTTAGTTATGACGTCATTCATACAGGACCTGTAATTTGACATTTTGTCGACAACATACAAAAACCTGCGTATCTCGAAAACTGCCTTAGAGATCCGGATCCGGTTTTTTGCATCTGACAGCCAGCACTCATCTGCGTTCAAAAAGCCATCAACTGTCAGGAAGTGACAGCTAGTTCCTTAGTTATGACGTCATTCATACAGGACCTGTAATTTGACATTTTGTCGACAACATACAAAAACCTGCGTATCTCGAAAACTGCCTTACCGATCCGGATCCGGTTTTTTGCATCTGACAGCCAGCACTCATCTGCGTTCAAAAAGCCATCAACTGTCAAGAAGCGACAGCTAGTTCCTTAGTTATGACGTCATTCATACAGCACCTGTAATTTGACATTTTGTCGTCAACTTACAAAAACCTGCTTATTTTGAAAACTACCTTACCGATCCGGATCCGGTTTTTTGCATCTTAAAGCCAGCACTTATGCGCGTCCAACAAGCCATCAACTGTCAAGAAGTGACAGCTAGTTCCTTAGTTATGACGTCATTCATACAGGACCTGTAATTGGACATTTTGTCGACAACTTACAAAAACCTGCGTATCTCGAAAACTACCTTACCGATCCGGATCCGGTTTTTTGCATCCGAAAGCCAGCACTCATGCGCGTCCAACAAGTCATCAGCTGTCAAGAAGTGACAGCTAGTTCCTTAGTTATGACGTCATTCATACAGGACATGTAATTGGACATTTTGTTGACAACTTACAAAAACCTGCGTATCTCGAAAACTACCTTATCGATCCGGATCCGGGTTTTTGCATCTGAAAGCCAGCACTCATGCGCGTCCAACAAGCCATAGCCTGTCAAGAAGTGATAGCTAGTTTCTTAGTTATGACGTCATTCATGCAGCACCTGTAACTGGACATTTTGTCGTCGACTTACAAAAACCTGCTTATCTCGAAAACTACCTATCCGATCCGGATCCGGTTTTTTGCATCTGAAAGCCAGCACTCATGCGCATCTAAAAAGCCATCAACTGTCAAGAAGTGACAGCTAGTTCCTTAGTTATGACGTCATTCATACAGCACCTGTAACTGGAAATTTTGTCGCCAACTTATCAAAACCTGCTTATCTCGAAAACTACCTTACCGATCCGGATCCGGTTTTTTGCATCCGAAAGCCAGCACTCATGCGCGTCCAACAAGCCATCAACTGTCAAGAAGTGACAGCTAGTTCCTTAGTTATGACGTCATTCATACAGGACCTGTAATTGGACATTTTGTCGACAACATACATAAACCTGCGTATCTCGAAAATTGCCTTACCGATCCGGATCCGGTTTTTTGCATCTGACAGCCAGCACTCATCTGCGTTCAAAAAGCCATCAACTGTTAAGAAGTGACAGCTAGTTCCTTAGTTATGACGTCATTCATACAGCACCTATAACTGGAAATTTTGTCTTCAACTTACAAAAACCTGCTTATCTCGAAAACTACCTTACCGATCCGGATCCGGTTTTTTGCATCCGGAAGCCAGCACTCATGCGCGTCCAACAAGCCATCAACTGTCAAGAAGTGACAGCTAGTTCCTTAGTTATGACGTCATTCATACAGGACCTGTAATTGGACATTTTGTCGACAACATACAAAAACCTGCGTATCTCGAAAACTGCCTTACCGATCCGGATCCGGTTTTTTGCATCTGACAGCCAGCACTCATCTGCGTTCAAAAAGCCATCAACTGTCAAGAAGCGACAGCTAGTTCCTTAGTTATGACGTCATTCATACAGCACCTGTAATTTGACATTTTGTCGTCAACTTACAAAAACCTGCTTATCTCGAAAACTACCTTACCGATCCGGATCCGGTTTTTGCATCTGAAAGCCAGCACTCATGCGCGTCCAACAAGCCATCAACTGTCAAGAAATGACAGCTAGTTCCTTAGTTATGACGTCATTCATTCAGCACCTATAACTGGAAATTTTGTCGTCAACTTACAAAAACCTGCTTATCTCGAAAACTACCTTACCGATCCGGATCCGGTTTTTTGCATCCGAAAACCAGCACTCATGCGCGTCCAACAAGCCATCAACTGTCAAGAAGTGACAGCTAGTTCCTTAGTTATGACGTCATTCATGCAGCACCTGTAACTGGACATTTTGTCGTCAACTTACAAAAACCTGCTTATCTCGAAAACCACCTATCCGATCCGGATCCGTTTTTTTGCATCTGAAAGCCAGCACTCATCTGCGTTCAAAAAGCCATCAACTGTCAAGAAGCGACAGCTAGTTCCTTAGTTATGACGTCATTCATACAGCACCTGTAATTTGACATTTTGTCGTCAACTTACAAAAACTTGCTTATCTCGAAAACTACCTTACCGATCCGGATCCGGTTTTTTGCATCCGGAAGCCAGCACTCATGCGCGTCCAACAAGCCATCAACTGTCAAGAAGTGACAGCTAGTTCCTTAGTTATGACGTCATTCATACAGGACCTGTAATTGGACATTTTGTCGACAACATACAAAAACCTGCGTATCTCGAAAACTGCCTTACCGATCCGGATCCGGTTTTTTGCATCTGACAGCCAGCACTCATCTGCGTTCAAAAAGCCATCAACTGTCAAGAAGCGACAGCTAGTTCCTTAGTTATGACGTCATTCATACAGCACCTGTAATTTGACATTTTGTCGTCAACTTACAAAAACCTGCTTATCTCGAAAACTACCTTACCGATCCGGATCCGGTTTTTGCATCTGAAAGCCAGCACTCATGCGCGTCCAACAAGCCATCAACTGTCAAGAAATGACAGCTAGTTCCTTAGTTATGACGTCATTCATTCAGCACCTATAACTGGAAATTTTGTCGTCAACTTACAAAAACCTGCTTATCTCGAAAACTACCTTACCGATCCGGATCCGGTTTTTTGCATCCGAAAACCAGCACTCATGCGCGTCCAACAAGCCATCAACTGTCAAGAAGTGACAGCTAGTTCCTTAGTTATGACGTCATTCATGCAGCACCTGTAACTGGACATTTTGTCGTCAACTTACAAAAACCTGCTTATCTCGAAAACCACCTATCCGATCCGGATCCGTTTTTTTGCATCTGAAAGCCAGCACTCATCTGCGTTCAAAAAGCCATCAACTGTCAAGAAGCGACAGCTAGTTCCTTAGTTATGACGTCATTCATACAGCACCTGTAATTTGACATTTTGTCGTCAACTTACAAAAACTTGCTTATCTCGAAAACTACCTTACCGATCCGGATCCGGTTTTTTGCATCCGAAAGCCAGCACTCAAGCGCGTCCAACAAGCCATCAACTGTCAAGAAATGACAGCTAGTTCCTTAGTTATGACGTCATTCATACAGAACCTGTAATTGGACATTTTGTCGACAACAGACAAAAACTTGCGTATCTCGAAAACTGCGTAACCGATCCGGATCTGGTTTTTTGAATCTGACAGCCAGCACTCATCTGCGTTCAAAAAGCCATCAACTGTCAAGAAGTGACAGCTAATTCCTTAGTTATGACGTCATTCATACAGCACCTGTAACTGGAAATTTTGTCGTCAACTTACAAAAACCTGCTTATCTCGAAAACTACCTATCCGATCCGGATCCGGTTTTTTGCATCTGAAAGCCAGCACTCATGCGCATCTAAAAAGCCATCAACTGTCAAGAAGTGACAGCTAGTTCCTTAGTTATGACGTCATTCATACAGCACCTGTAACTGGAAATTTTGTCGTCAACTTATCAAAACCTGCTTATCTCGAAAACTACCTTACCGATCCGGATCCGGTTTTTTGCATCCGAAAGCCAGCACTCATGCGCGTCCAACAAGCCATCAACTGTCAAGAAGTGACAGCTAGTTCCTTAGTTATGACGTCATTCATACAGGACCTGTAATTGGACATTTTGTCGACAACATACAAAAACCTGCGTATCTCGAAAATTGCCTTACCGATCCGGATCCGGTTTTTTGCATCTGACAGCCAGCACTCATCTGCGTTCAAAAAGCCATCAACTGTTAAGAAGTGACAGCTAGTTCCTTAGTTATGACGTCATTCATACAGCACCTATAACTGGAAATTTTGTCTTCAACTTACAAAAACCTGCTTATCTCGAAAACTACCTTACCGATCCGGATCCGGTTTTTTGCATCCGGAAGCCAGCACTCATGCGCGTCCAACAAGCCATCAACTGTCAAGAAGTGACAGCTAGTTCCTTAGTTATGACGTCATTCATACAGGACCTGTAATTGGACATTTTGTCGACAACATACAAAAACCTGCGTATCTCGAAAACTGCCTTACCGATCCGGATCCGGTTTTTTGCATCTGACAGCCAGCACTCATCTGCGTTCAAAAAGCCATCAACTGTCAAGAAGCGACAGCTAGTTCCTTAGTTATGACGTCTTTCATACAGCACCTGTAATTTGACATTTTGTCGTCAACTTACAAAAACCTGCTTATCTCGAAAACTACCTTACCGATCCGGATCCGGTTTTTGCATCTGAAAGCCAGCACTCATGCGCGTCCAACAAGCCATCAACTGTCAAGAAATGACAGCTAGTTCCTTAGTTATGACGTCATTCATTCAGCACCTATAACTGGAAATTTTGTCGTCAACTTACAAAAACCTGCTTATCTCGAAAACTACCTTACCGATCCGGATCCGGTTTTTTGCATCCGAAAACCAGCACTCATGCGCGTCCAACAAGCCATCAACTGTCAAGAAGTGACAGCTAGTTCGTTAGTTATGACGTCATTCATGCAGCACCTGTAACTGGACATTTTGTCGTCAACTTACAAAAACCTGCTTATCTCGAAAACCACCTATCCGATCCGGATCCGTTTTTTTGCATCTGAAAGCCAGCACTCATCTGCGTTCAAAAAGCCATCAACTGTCAAGAAGCGACAGCTAGTTCCTTAGTTATGACGTCATTCATACAGCACCTGTAATTTGACATTTTGTCGTCAACTTACAAAAACTTGCTTATCTCGAAAACTACCTTACCGATCCGGATCCGGTTTTTTGCATCCGAAAACCAGCACTCAAGCGCGTCCAACAAGCTATCAACTGTCAAGAAATGACAGCTAGTTCCTTAGTTATGACGTCATTCATACAGAACCTGTAATTGGACATTTTGTCGACAACAGACAAAAACTTGCGTATCTCGAAAACTGCCTAACCGATCCGGATCTGGTTTTTTGAATCTGACAGCCAGCACTCATCTGCGTTCAAAAAGCCATCAACTGTCAAGAAGTGACAGCTAATTCCTTAGTTATGACGTCATTCATACAGCACCTGTAACTGGAAATTTTGTCGTCAACTTACAAAAACCTGATTATCTCGAAAACTACCTTACCGATCCGGATACGGTTTTTTGCATCTGAAAGCCAGCACTCATGCGCGTCCAACAAGCCACCAACTGTCAAGAAGTGACACCTAGTTCCTTAGTTATGACGTCATTCATACAGCACCTGTAACTGGAAATTTTGTCGTCAACTTACAAAAACCTGCTTATCTCGAAAACTACTTTACCGATCCGGATCCGGTTTTTTGCATCCGGAAGCCAGCACTCATGCGCGTCCAACAAGCCATCAACTGTCAAGAAGTGACAGCTAGTTCCTTAGTTATGACGTCATTCATACAGGACATGTAATTGGACATTTTGTTGACAACTTACAAAAACCTGCGTATCTCGAAAACTACCTTATCGATCCGGATCCGGGTTTTTGCATCTGAAAGCCAGCACTCATGCGCGTCCAACAAGCCATAGCCTGTCAAGAAGTGATAGCTAGTTTCTTAGTTATGACGTCATTCATGCAGCACCTGTAACTGGACATTTTGTCGTCAACTTATCAAAACCTGCTTATCTCGAAAACTAAATTACCGATCCGGATCCGGTTTTTTGCATCCGAAAGCCAGCACTCATGCGCGTCCAACAAGCCATCAACTGTCAAGAAATGACAGCTAGTTCCTTAGTTATGACGTCATTCATACAGGACCTGTAATTGGACATTTTGTCGACAACATACAAAAACCTGCGTATCTCGAAAACTGCCTAACCGATCCGGATCTGGTTTTTTGAATCTGACAGCCAGTACTCATCTGCGTTCAAAAAGCCATCAACTGTCAAGAAGTGACAGCTAATGCCTTAGTTATGACGTCATTCATACAGCACCTGTAACTGGAAATTTTGTCGTCAACTTACAAAAACCTGCTTATCTCGAAAACTACCTTACCGATCCGGATACGGTTTTTTGCATCTGAAAGCCAGCACTCATGCGCGTCCAACAAGCCACCAACTGTTAAGAAGTGACACCTAGTTCCTTAGTTATGACGTCATTCATACAGCACCTGTAACTGGAAATTTTGTCGTCAACTTACAAAAACCTGCTTATCTCGAAAACTACTTTACCGATCCGGATCCGGTTTTTTGCATCCGGAAGCCAGCACTCATGCGCGTCCAACAAGCCATCAACTGTCAAGAAGTGACAGCTAGTTCCTTAGTTATGACGTCATTCATACAGGACCTGTAATTTGACATTTTGTCGACAACATACAAAAACCTGCGTATCTCGAAAACTGCCTTAGAGATCCGGATCCGGTTTTTTGCATCTGACAGCCAGCACTCATCTGCGTTCAAAAAGCCATCAACTGTCAAGAAGTGACAGCTAGTTCCTTAGTTATGACGTCATTCATACAGGACCTGTAATTTGACATTTTGTCGACAACATACAAAAACCTGCGTATCTCGAAAACTGCCTTAGAGATCCGGATCCGGTTTTTTGCATCTGACAGCCAGCACTCATCTGCGTTCAAAAAGCCATCAACTGTCAAGAAGTGACAGCTAGTTCCTTAGTTATGACGTCATTCATACAGGACCTGTAATTTGACATTTTGTCGACAACATACAAAAACCTGCGTATCTCGAAAACTGCCTTACCGATCCGGATCCGGTTTTTTGCATCTGACAGCCAGCACTCATCTGCGTTCAAAAAGCCATCAACTGTCAAGAAGCGACAGCTAGTTCCTTAGTTATGACGTCATTCATACAGCACCTGTAATTTGACATTTTGTCGTCAACTTACAAAAACCTGCTTATTTTGAAAACTACCTTACCGATCCGGATCCGGTTTTTGCATCCGAAAGCCAGCACTCATGCGCGTCCAACAAGTCATCAGCTGTCAAGAAGTGACAGCTAGTTCCTTAGTTATGACGTCATTCATACAGGACATGTAATTGGACATTTTGTTGACAACTTACAAAAACCTGCGTATCTCGAAAACTACCTTATCGATCCGGATCCGGGTTTTTGCATCTGAAAGCCAGCACTCATGCGCGTCCAACAAGCCATAGCCTGTCAAGAAGTGATAGCTAGTTTCTTAGTTATGACGTCATTCATGCAGCACCTGTAACTGGACATTTTGTCGTCGACTTACAAAAACCTGCTTATCTCGAAAACTACCTATCCGATCCGGATCCGGTTTTTTGCACCTGAAAGCCAGCACTCATGCGCATCTAAAAAGCCATCAACTGTCAAGAAGTGACAGCTAGTTCCTTAGTTATGACGTCATTCATACAGCACCTGTAACTGGAAATTTTGTCGTCAACTTATCAAAACCTGCTTATCTCGAAAACTACCTTACCGATCCGGATCCGGTTTTTTGCATCCGAAAGCCAGCACTCATGCGCGTCCAACAAGCCATCAACTGTCAAGAAGTGACAGCTAGTTCCTTAGTTATGACGTCATTCATACAGGACCTGTAATTGGACATTTTGTCGACAACATACAAAAACCTGCGTATCTCGAAAACTGCCTTACCGATCCGGATCCGGTTTTTTGCATCTGACAGCCAGCACTCATCTGCGTTCAAAAAGCCATCAACTGTTAAGAAGTGACAGCTAGTTCCTTAGTTATGACGTCATTCATACAGCACCTATAACTGGAAATTTTGTCTTCAACTTACAAAAACCTGCTTATCTCGAAAACTACCTTACCGATCCGGATCCGGTTTTTTGCATCCGGAAGCCAGCACTCATGCGCGTCCAACAAGCCATCAACTGTCAAGAAGTGACAGCTAGTTCCTTAGTTATGACGTCATTCATACAGGACCTGTAATTGGACATTTTGTCGACAACATAAAAAAACCTGCGTATCTCGAAAACTGCCTTACCGATCCGGATCCGGTTTTTTGCATCTGACAGCCAGCACTCATCTGCGTTCAAAAAGCCATCAACTGTCAAGAAGCGACAGCTAGTTCCTTAGTTATGACGTCATTCATACAGCACCTGTAATTTGACATTTTGTCGTCAACTTACAAAAACCTGCTTATCTCGAAAACTACCTTACCGATCCGGATCCGGTTTTTGCATCTGAAAGCCAGCACTCATGCGCGTCCAACAAGCCATCAACTGTCAAGAAATGACAGCTAGTTCCTTAGTTATGACGTCATTCATTCAGCACCTATAACTGGAAATTTTGTCGTCAACTTACAAAAACCTGCTTATCACGAAAACTACCTTACCGATCCGGATCCGGTTTTTTGCATCCGAAAACCAGCACTCATGCGCGTCCAACAAGCCATCAACTGTCAAGAAGTGACAGCTAGTTCCTTAGTTATGACGTCATTCATGCAGCACCTGTAACTGGACATTTTGTCGTCAACTTACAAAAACCTGCTTATCTCGAAAACCACCTATCCGATCCGGATCCGGTTTTTTGCATCTTAAAGCTAGCACTCATGCGCATCTAAAAAGCCATCAACTGTCAAGAAGTGACAGCTAGTTCCTTAGTTATGACGTCATTCATACAGCACCTGTAACTGGAATTTTTGTCGTCAACTTATCAAAACCTGCTTATCTCGAAAACTACCTTACCGATCCGAATCCGGTTTTTTGCATCGGAAAGCCAGCACTCATGCGCGTCCAACAAGCCATCAACTGTCAAGAAATGACAGCTAGTTCCTTAGTTATGACGTCATTCATTCAGCACCTATAACTGGAAATTTTGTCGTCAACTTACAAAAACCTGCTTATCTCGAAAACTACCTTACCGATCCGGATCCGGTTTTTTGCATCTGAAAGCCAGCACTCATGCGCGTCCAACAAGCCATCAACTGTCAAGAAGTGACAGCTAGTTCCTTAGTTATGACGTCATTCATACAGGACCTGTAATTTGACATTTTGTCGACAACATACACAAACCTGCGTATCTCGAAAACTACCTAACCGATCCGGATCCGGTTTTTTGCATCTGAAAGCCAGCACTCATGCGCGTCCAACAAGCCATCAACTGTCAAGAAGTGACAGCTAGTACCTTAGTTATGACGTCATTCATACAGACATTTTGTCGTCAACTTACAAAAACCCGCGTATCTCGAAAATACCTTACCCATCCGGATCCGGTTTTTTGCATCTGAAAGCCAGCGCTCATGCGCGTTCAACAAGCCATAAACTGTCAAGAAGTGACAGCTAGTTCCTTAGTTACGACGTCATTCATACAGCACCTGTAACTGGAACTTTTGTCGTCAACATACAAAAACCTGCGTATCTCGAAAACTACCTTACCGATCCGGATCCGGTTTCTTGCATCTGAAAGCCAGCACTCATGTGCGTCCAAAAAGCCATCAACTGTCAAGAAGTGACAGCTAGTTCCTTAGTTATGACGTCATTCATACAGCACCTGTAACTGGAAATTTTGTCGTCAACTTACAAAAACCTGCTTATCTCGAAAACTACCTTACCGATCCGGATCCGGTTTTTTGCATCTGAAAGCCAGCACTCATGCGCGTCCAACAAGCCATCAACTGTCAAGAAGTGACACCTAGTTCCTTAGTTATGACGTCATTCATACAGCACCTGTAACTGGAAATTTTGTCGTCAACTTATCAAAACCTGCTTATCTCGAAAACTACCTTACCGATCCGAATCCGGTTTTTTGCATCCGAAAGCCAGCACTCATGCGCGTCCTACAAGCCATCAACTGTCAAGAAATGACAGCTAGTTCCTTAGTTATGACGTCATTCATTCAGCACCTATAACTGGAAATTTTGTCGTCAACTTACAAAAACCTGCTTATCTTGAAAACTACCTTACCGATCCGGATCCGGTTTTTTGCATCTGAAAGCCAGCACTCATGCGCGTCCAACAAGCCATCAACTGTCAAGAAGTGACACCTAGTTCCTTAGTTATGACGTCATTCATACAGCACCTGTAACTGGAAATTTTGTCGTCAACTTATCAAAACCTGCTTATCTCGAAAACTACCTTACCGATCCGAATCCGGTTTTTTGCATCCGAAAGCCAGCACTCATGCGCGTCCTACAAGCCATCAACTGTCAAGAAATGACAGCTAGTTCCTTAGTTATGACGTCATTCATTCAGCACCTATAACTGGAAATTTTGTCGTCAACTTACAAAAACCTGCTTATCTCGAAAACTGCCTTACCGATCCGGATCCGGTTTTTTGCATCTGAAAGCCAGCACTCATCTGCGTTCAAAAAGCCATCAACTGTCAAGAAGCGACAGCTAGTTCCTTAGTTATGACGTCATTCATACAGCACCTGTAACTGGAAATTTTGTCGTCAACTTACAAAAACCTGCTTATCTCGAAAACTACCTTACCGATCCGGATCCGGTTTTTTGCATCTGAAAGCCAGCACTCATGCGCGTCCAACAAGCCATCAACTGTCAAGAAGTGACACCTAGTTCCTTAGTTATGACGTCATTCATACAGCACCTGTAACTGGAAATTTTGTCGTCAACTTACAAAAACCTGCTTATCTCGAAAACTACCTTACCGATCCGGATCCGGTTTTTTGCATCTGAAAGCCAGCACTCATGCGCGTCCAACAAGCCATCAACTGTCAAGAAGTGACACCTAGTTCCTTAGTTATGACGTCATTCATACAGCACCTGTAACTGGAAATTTTGTCGTCAACTTATCAAAACCTGCTTATCTCGAAAATTACCTTACCGATCCGAATCCGGTTTTTTGCATCCGAAAGCCAGCACTCATGCGCGTCCAACAAGCCATCAACTGTCAAGAAATGACAGCTAGTTCCTTAGTTATGACGTCATTCATACAGCACCTGTAATTTGACATTTTGTCGACAACATACAAAAACCTGCGTATCTCGAAAACTGCCTTACCGATCCGGATCCGGTTTTTTGCATCTGACAGCCAGCACTCATCTGCGTTCAAAAAGCCATCAACTGTCAAGAAGCGACAGCTAGTTCCTTAGTTATGACGTCATTCATATAGCACCTGTAACTGGAAATTTTGTCGTCAACTTACAAAAACCTGCTTATCTCGAAAACTACCTTACCGATCCGGATCCGGTTTTTTGCATCTGAAAGCCAGCACTCATGCGCGTCCAACAAGCCATCAACTGTCAAGAAGTGACACCTAGTTCCTTAGTTATGACGTCATTCATACAGCACCTGTAACTGGAAATTTTGTCGTCAACTTACAAAAACCTGCTTATCTCGAAAACTACCTCACCGATCCGGATCCGGCTTTTTGTATCTGAAAGCCAGCACTCATGCGCGTCCAACAAGCCATCAACTGTCAAGAAGTGACAGCTAGTTCCTTAGTTATGACGTCATTCATACAGACATTTTGTCGTCAACTTACAAAAACCTGCTTATCTCGAAAACTACCTTACCGATCCCGATCCGGTTTTTTGCATCTGAAAGCCAGCGCTCATGCGCGTCCAACAAGCCATAAACTGTCAAGAAGTGACAGCTAGTTCCTTAGTTATGACGTCATTCATACAGCACCTGTAACTGGAAATTTTGTCGTCAACTTACAAAAACCTGCTTATCTCGAAAACTACCTTACCGATCCGGATCCGGTTTTTTGCATCTGAAAGCCAGCACTCATGCGCGTCCAACAAGCCATCAACTGTCAAGAAGTGACAGCTAGTTCCTTAGTTATGACGTCATTCATACAGACATTTTGTCGTCAACTTACAAAAACCTGCTTATCTCGAAAACTACCTCACCGATCCGGATCCGGTTTTTTGCATCTGAAAGCCAGCGCTCATGCGCGTCCAACAAGCCATAAACTGTCAAGAAGTGACAGTTAGTTCCTTAGTTATGACGTCATTCATACAGCACCTGTAATTTGACATTTTGTCGACAACATACAAAAACCTGCGTATCTCGAAAACTGCCTTACCGATCCGGATCCGGTTTTTTGCATCTGACAGCCAGCACTCATCTGCGTTCAAAAAGCCATCAACTGTCAAGAAGCGACAGCTAGTTCCTTAGTTATGACGTCATTCATACAGCACCTGTAATTTGACATTTTGTCGTCAACTTACAAAAACCTGCTTATTTCGAAAACTACCTTACCGATCCGGATCCGGTTTTTTGCATCTTAAAGCCAGCACTTATGCGCGTCCAACAAGCCATCAACTGTCAAGAAGTGACAGCCAGTTCCTTAGTTATGACGTCATTCATACAGGACCTGTAATTGGACATTTTGTCGACAACTTACAAAAACCTGCGTATCTCGAAAACTACCTTACCGATCCGGATCCGGTTTTTTGCATCCGAAAGCCAGCACTCATGCGCGTCCAACAAGTCATCAGCTGTCAAGAAGTGACAGCTAGTTCCTTAGTTATGACGTCATTCATACAGGACATGTAATTGGACATTTTGTTGACAACTTACAAAAACCTGCGTATCTCGAAAACTACCTTACCGATTCGGATCCGGGTTTTGCATCTGAAAGCCAGCACTCATGCGCGTCCAACAAGCCATAGCCTGTCAAGAAGTGACAGCTAGTTTCTTAGTTATGACGTAATTCATGCAGCACCTGTAACTGGACATTTTGTCGTCGACTTACAAAAACCTGCTTATCTCGAAAACTACCTATCCGATCCGGATCTGGTTTTTTACATCTGAAAGCCAGCACTCATGCGCATCTAAAAAGCCATCAACTGTCAAGAAGTGACAGCTAGTTCCTTAGTTATGACGTCATTCATACAGCACCTGTAACTGGAAATTTTGTCGTCAACTTATCAAAACCTGCTTATCTCGAAAACTATCTTACCGATCCGGATCCGGTTTTTTGCATTTGAAAGCCAGCACTCATGCGCGTCCAACAAGCCATCAACTGTCAAGAAGTGACAGCTAGTTCCTTAGTTATGACGTCATTCATACAGGACCTGTAATTGGACATTTTGTCGACAACATACAAAAACCTGCGTATCTCGAAAACTGCCTTACCGATCCGGATCCGGTTTTTTGCATCTGACAGCCAGCACTCATCTGCGTTCAAAAAGCCATCAACTGTTAAGAAGTGACAGCTAGTTCCTTAGTTATGACGTCATTCATACAGCACCTATAACTGGAAATTTTGTCTTCAACTTACAAAAACCTGCTTATCTCGAAAACTACCTTACCGATCCGGATCCGGTTTTTTGCATCCGGAAGCCAGCAATCATGCGCGTCCAACAAGCCATCAACTGTCAAGAAGTGACAGCTAGTTCCTTAGTTATGACGTCATTCATACAGGACCTGTAATTGGACATTTTGTCGACAACATACAAAAACCTGCGTATCTCGAAAACTGCCTTACCGATCCGGATCCGGTTTTTTGCATCTGACAGCCAGCACTCATCTGCGTTCAAAAAGCCATCAACTGTTAAGAAGTGACAGCTAGTTCCTTAGTTATGACGTCATTCATACAGCACCTGTAACTGGAAATTTTGTCGTCAACTTATCAAAACCTGCTTATCTCGAAAACTACCTTACCGATCCGAATCCGGTTTTTTGCATCCGAAAGCCAGCACTCATGCGCGTCCAACAAGCCATCAACTGTCAAGAAATGACAGCTAGTTCCTTAGTTATGACGTCATTCATACAGCACCTGTAACTGGAAATTTTGTCGTCAACTTACAAAAACCTGCTTATCTCGAAAACTACCTCACCGATCCGGATCCGGCTTTTTGCATCTGAAAGCCAGCACTCATGCGCGTCCAACAAGCCATCAACTGTCAAGAAGTGACAGCTAGTTCCTTAGTTATGACGTCATTCATACAGACATTTTGTCGTCAACTTACAAAAACCTGCTTATCTCGAAAACTACCTTACCGATCCCGATCCGGTTTTTTGCATCTGAAAGCCAGCGCTCATGCGCGTCCAACAAGCCATAAACTGTCAAGAAGTGACAGCTAGTTCCTTAGTTATGACGTCATTCATACAGCACCTGTAACTGGAAATTTTGTCGTCAACTTACAAAAACCTGCTTATCTCGAAAACTACCTTACCGATCCGGATCCGGTTTTTTGCATCTGAAAGCCAGCACTCATGCGCGTCCAACAAGCCATCAACTGTCAAGAAGTGACAGCTAGTTCCTTAGTTATGACGTCATTCATACAGACATTTTGTCGTCAACTTACAAAAACCTGCTTATCTCGAAAACTACCTTACCGATCCGGATCCGGTTTTTTGCATCTGAAAGCCAGCGCTCATGCGCGTCCAACAAGCCATAAACTGTCAAGAAGTGACAGTTAGTTCCTTAGTTATGACGTCATTCATACAGCACCTGTAATTTGACATTTTGTCGACAACATACAAAAACCTGCGTATCTCGAAAACTGCCTTACCGATCCGGATCCGGTTTTTTGCATCTGACAGCCAGCACTCATCTGCGTTCAAAAAGCCATCAACTGTCAAGAAGCGACAGCTAGTTCCTTAGTTATGACGTCATTCATACAGCACCTGTAATTTGACATTTTGTCGTCAACTTACAAAAACCTGCTTATTTCGAAAACTACCTTACCGATCCGGATCCGGTTTTTTGCATCTTAAAGCCAGCACTTATGCGCGTCCAACAAGCCATCAACTGTCAAGAAGTGACAGCCAGTTCCTTAGTTATGACGTCATTCATACAGGACCTGTAATTGGACATTTTGTCGACAACTTACAAAAACCTGCGTATCTCGAAAACTACCTTACCGATCCGGATCCGGTTTTTTGCATCCGAAAGCCAGCACTCATGCGCGTCCAACAAGTCATCAGCTGTCAAGAAGTGACAGCTAGTTCCTTAGTTATGACGTCATTCATACAGGACATGTAATTGGACATTTTGTTGACAACTTACAAAAACCTGCGTATCTCGAAAACTACCTTACCGATTCGGATCCGGGTTTTGCATCTGAAAGCCAGCACTCATGCGCGTCCAACAAGCCATAGCCTGTCAAGAAGTGACAGCTAGTTTCTTAGTTATGACGTCATTCATGCAGCACCTGTAACTGGACATTTTGTCGTCGACTTACAAAAACCTGCTTATCTCGAAAACTACCTATCCGATCCGGATCTGGTTTTTTACATCTGAAAGCCAGCACTCATGCGCATCTAAAAAGCCATCAACTGTCAAGAAGTGACAGCTAGTTCCTTAGTTATGACGTCATTCATACAGCACCTGTAACTGGAAATTTTGTCGTCAACTTATCAAAACCTGCTTATCTCGAAAACTATCTTACCGATCCGGATCCGGTTTTTTGCATTTGAAAGCCAGCACTCATGCGCGTCCAACAAGCCATCAACTGTCAAGAAGTGACAGCTAGTTCCTTAGTTATGACGTCATTCATACAGGACCTGTAATTGGACATTTTGTCGACAACATACAAAAACCTGCGTATCTCGAAAACTGCCTTACCGATCCGGATCCGGTTTTTTGCATCTGACAGCCAGCACTCATCTGCGTTCAAAAAGCCATCAACTGTTAAGAAGTGACAGCTAGTTCCTTAGTTATGACGTCATTCATACAGCACCTATAACTGGAATTTTTGTCTTCAACTTACAAAAACCTGCTTATCTCGAAAACTACCTTACCGATCCGGATCCGGTTTTTTGCATCCGGAAGCCAGCACTCATGCGCGTCCAACAAGCCATCAACTGTCAAGAAGTGACAGCTAGTTCCTTAGTTATGACGTCATTCATACAGGACCTGTAATTGGACATTTTGTCGACAACATACAAAAACCTGCGTATCTCGAAAACTGCCTTACCGATCCGGATCCGGTTTTTTGCATCTGACAGCCAGCACTCATCTGCGTTCAAAAAGCCATCAACTGTTAAGAAGTGACAGCTAGTTCCTTAGTTATGACGTCATTCATACAGCACCTATAACTGGAAATTTTGTCTTCAACTTACAAAAACCTGCTTATCTCGAAAACTACCTTACCGATCCGGATCCGGTTTTTTGCATCCGGAAGCCAGCACTCATGCGCGTCCAACAAGCCATCAGCTGTCAAGAAGTGACAGCTAGTTCCTTAGTTATGACGTCATTCATTCAGCACCTATAACTGGAAATTTTGTCGTCAACTTACAAAAACCTGCTTATCACGAAAACTACCTTACCGATCCGGATCCGGTTTTTTGCATCCGAAAACCAGCACTCATGCGCGTCCAACAAGCCATCAACTGTCAAGAAGTGACAGCTAGTTCCTTAGTTATGACGTCATTCATGCAGCACCTGTAACTGGACATTTTGTCGTCAACTTACAAAAACCTGCTTATCTCGAAAACCACCTATCCGATCCGGATCCGGTTTTTTGCATCTTAAAGCCAGCACTCATGCGCATCTAAAAAGCCATCAACTGTCAAGAAGTGACAGCTAGTTCCTTAGTCATGATGTCATTCATACAGCACCTGTAACTGGAATTTTTGTCGTCAGCTTATCAAAACCTGCTTATCTCGAAAACTACCTTACCGATCCGAATCCGGTTTTTTGCATCCGAAAGCCAGCACTCATGCGCGTCCAACAAGCCATCAACTGTCAAGAAATGACAGCTAGTTCCTTAGTTATGACGTCATTCATTCAGCACCTATAACTGGAAATTTTGTCGTCAACTTACAAAAACCTGCTTATCTCGAAAACTACCTTACCGATCCGGATCCGGTTTTTTGCATCTGAAAGCCAGCACTCATGCGCGTCCAACAAGCCATCAACTGTCAAGAAGTGACAGCTAGTTCCTTAGTTATGACGTCATTCATACAGGACCTGTAATTTGACATTTTGTCGACAACATACACAAACCTGCGTATCTCGAAAACTACCTAACCGATCCGGATCCGGTTTTTTGCATCTGAAAGCCAGCACTCATGCGCGTCCAACAAGCCATCAACTGTCAAGAAGTGACAGCTAGTTCCTTAGTTATGACGTCATTCATACAGACATTTTGTCGTCAACTTACAAAAACCCGCGTATCTCGAAAATACCTTACCCATCCGGATCCGGTTTTTTGCATCTGAAAGCCAGCGCTCATGCGCGTCCAACAAGCCATAAACTGTCAAGAAGTGACAGCTAGTTCCTTAGTTACGACGTCATTCATACAGCACCTGTATCTGGAACTTTTGTCGTCAACATACAAAACCTGCGTATCTCGAAAACTACCTTACAAATCCGGATCCGGTTTCTTGCATCTGAAAGCCAGCACTCATGTGCGTCCAAAAAGCCATCAACTGTCAAGAAGTGACAGCTAGTTCCTTAGTTATGACGTCATTCATACAGCACCTGTAACTGGAAATTTTGTCGTCAACTTACAAAAACCTGCTTATCTCGAAAACTACCTTACCGATCCGGATCCGGTTTTTTGCATCTGAAAGCCAGCACTCATGCGCGTCCAACAAGCCATCAACTGTCAAGAAGTGACACCTAGTACCTTAGTTTTGACGTCATTCATACAGCACCTGTAACTGGAAATTTTGTCGTCAACTTATCAAAACCTGCTTATCTCGAAAACTACCTTACCGATCCGAATCCGGTTTTTTGAATCCGAAAGCCAGCACTCATGCGCGTCCTACAAGCCATCAACTGTCAAGAAATGACAGCTAGTTCCTTAGTTATGACGTCATTCATTCAGCACCTATAACTGGAAATTTTGTCGTCAACTTACAAAAACCTGCTTATCTTGAAAACTACCTTACCGATCCGGATCCGGTTTTTTGCATCTGAAAGCCAGCACTCATGCGCGTCCAACAAGCCATCAACTGTCAAGAAGTGACACCTAGTTCCTTAGTTATGACGTCATTCATACAGCACCTGTAACTGGAAATTTTGTCGTCAACTTATCAAAACCTGCTTATCTCGAAAACTACCTTACCGATCCGAATCCGGTTTTTTGCATCCGAAAGCCAGCACTCATGCGCGTCCTACAAGCCATCAACTGTCAAGAAATGACAGCTAGTTCCTTAGTTATGACGTCATTCATTCAGCACCTATAACTGGAAATTTTGTCGTCAACTTATAAAAACCTGCTTATCTCGAAAACTACCTTACCGATCCGGATCCGGTTTTTTGCATCTGAAAGCCAGCAATCATCTGCGTTCAAAAAGCCATCAACTGTCAAGAAGCGACAGCTAGTTCCTTAGTTATGACGTCATTCATACAGCACCTGTAACTGGAAATTTTGTCGTCAACTTACAAAAACCTGCTTATCTCGAAAACTACCTTACCGATCCGGATCCGGTTTTTTGCATCTGAAAGCCAGCACTCATGCGCGTCCAACAAGCCATCAACTGTCAAGAAGTGACACCTAGTTCCTTAGTTATGACGTCATTCATACAGCACCTGTAACTGGAAATTTTGTCGTCAACTTACAAAAACCTGCTTATCTCGAAAACTACCTTACCGATCCGGATCCGGTTTTTTGCATCTGAAAGCCAGCACTCATGCGCGTCCAACAAGCCATCAACTGTCAAGAAGTGACACCTAGTTCCTTAGTTATGACGTCATTCATACAGCACCTGTAACTGGAAATTTTGTCGTCAACTTATCAAAACCTGTGTGATATACATTTAATACCATAAATACAAACAACACTAAAAAGCTGTAAACACAAATTTCACAACAAATGTAAAACGCTAAAATTAATCAGCACAAATTTATTACAACACCATTCATAATCGAAAATAATTGATGATAATAATGACATACATTTATTTGCAACAAGCAAGCGATTGCACCACTGACCCAAACGATTCATCGTCAAGGGGTTTCACGCGTAAATGCATGTCATCATAATTTTATGCACATTGCTTACTCGCCCAGCGTCAGCATTTAGAATAGTAAGAATAGGGTACCATAGGTTACTAATTATGTATATATAGGCTAAGAACGATCAATAAATTGAATTCATTCAGTTCTCTTGATTTATCGAGAAAGTTACAAACCGTCGTGTATTATTCCACATAGGAGTACTAAGCGGTACAGCTGCTCCTACTATTCATACCCCCATTTTATCTCGGAGTCTGAGCTGTTAATAGCCGCTCCAGTGGAGTCAAAGTCACACGACTGCTCCCAGGTTTTTCTTTAAAAATTATAAAAGATACTACATGGCGACCGTGACATCGTAGAAACTGCGAAATTTGTAACTTTGCGAATCTGCAGACCATAATATCATCATCAAAAGTGCAGCTGGGAATTTTCATAAATAATAGAAACTTTTACGGTGACATAGTAACAACCACCAAAAAACTGCGAAGACGACTACATCCACTACCAGTACCAATCAGAAGAAATTTTAGTATGAACGAGATAGATGCCATCTTCAATCACATTTTCAAGACTATTGAAGAAACTAAGAAGATACCAGAGAGGAATATAGAAGGCATAACACTGTATCCAGTAAATAAGAAGCCGACGCCGTACATCCCCAAATCAAGGTTGGACAACGAAAATCCTCCACCATACGAAGCGGGTCCAAAAAGAATCACCATCGAGGAGTATAGAAGCAGAAACACAAGCAGTGTAAAAACTCAGGAGACAAAACCACGAAAAAGAGGAGGCAAGAGACAAAAAATTGCACAGGAACTTCAAAATTACAAGGTACTTGTCGAGTTAGCAGCAACTGAGGAGGAACGGGAAAAATACAACAAACTAATAATATTGACAAAAAAACAACTGAACGTCATCAAAAGGAAGAGATAAGGGTTTAATGATCTAATTTAAAATTTATTTTTTTTAAAATATAAAGTAGAAGTAGCGTAGTATAAAGGTATAATAATAATTAAATAATTAATATGTAAAAAAAAAAAAAAAAAAAAAAAAAAAAAAAAAAAAAAAAAAAAAAATTTTTTTTCTTTTGCTGTTTGCTTGAAGTTGTTGGAAATAAACGAAACATTTTCAGTAATGGGTAAAACGCAATCCAAAACTTCAGATAACAACGGGGAAATTGTTAATAATCTAATTATAGAGGATACAGTTTCGGTCGAGAATAATCAGATAATAATAATTTTATGCATATTGGTTGCAATTAAAATCATTGAATTTGTATACATACTGTACAAAGATCATAGGAGGGGTTTAAGGAAAAGATACCTCAGTACCCCAGCAAAATTAAACATATCAACCGTCTGATAAATGGAAGCACTTATAAAGATTAAGGACGAACTAGAAAATATTCTGGACAATTTTAAGAAAAGTAAAAACCGTCCATATTCTGAGAAAACTCTGCAAGAGAAAGAAAAGTTAACAAATCAACTCTGTGCCAAGGCAAAAGAAAACGCACTTAAACAAGCGGACGTCGAAACAATATTGAAGATAAAAGTTATCTACGAAGAAATTGAAAGTATAGCAAACAAAATCTTAGAAAACATAAATACACAAAAACAAACAAAGATGGGTTTTGACATAAAAACAGCTACATCGCTCATACAACCCTACGATGGAAAGCTGGATGAAACTGATTCTTTTATCGAGTCTATGGAACTACTAGACGAGTTAACAGCAAACGAACATAAAACCATCATGATCAAATTCATCAAGACACGTATAACTGGAAAAGCCAAGTACGTAATATCGGAGGGCACAAATACAGTATCAACGATCAAAGCCAAATTAAAAGAAAAATTTTCGGCAAAATTATCGTCAGATGCTATTCTGGCACAACTGCGATCATGCCAGCAAGGTAACAGAAAACTTGCAGACTTTTCCAATCAGATAGAAAATCTATCAGGCCAGCTGACTAGAGCCTTTATAACAGAGAAAGTAGCAGCTGGAGAAGCAGCTGAAAAATTGGCCGAAAAATTTTCAATACAGTCATTTATGAACAATGTTGCCAATACAGAAACAGCGATTATACTAAAAGCTAGTAGCCTAGGAACACTTTCAGAATTAGCAGCGAAGGCAATAGCAGTAGATAAGCCGCAGCCAAGCAGTGTCCTGCATTATAATACCAACCCATCAAGAAAGTTTCATTATAATAATACGCAAGGGTTCAACAATCAAAATAATTTTAACAGGAACAGGGAGCGCTGGCCCAAACAACAGTACAATAGAAATATGGCAGCCAATAATAGACAAAACCACCCACGAAATCAATATAACCACCGCGATAAAAGATATTTCGGTGATGCTGCACCAAATAACAGTAGTCGCTACCAGAATAATCTGCGAGCAAATAATAATAATACCTATAATCAAAGAAGAAATGTAAACTACTTCGAATCGGGGGAATATCAAGCCCCCCAACCAGAGGAAGAAACAACACGGTTGGGGGCTGCGACGAATTCAAGCCAAGAATACATTGCCTAAACCTATCCTTAACAAACTTTATTAAAGCGTATGTCGACATGTGCGGGTCAGTATGTACTCTGATTGTAGACACAGGGGCAGAAATATCCATATTCAAGAGGGGAAAAATTAATAAAGACCAACTTTACTATCCTAAAAACACTTGTATTATCCAAGGGGTTACGGATACTAAGAGGCAGTCGATTGGGGCAACATACACAAAATTACATTTTAACGACCAGTTTGCGGTCGAACATTTATTCCAGATAGTAGAAGATGATTTCTCCCTCGGGGCTGATGCAATTTTAGGACTAGATTTCCTAACAAAATTCAAGACCACTATCGATTATGATACGTGGACCCTTACATTAAACACACCTGAAAGTTCGGCAGAGATCCCAATACTGAATGGTCCATCCGAAAATTCTATTATCATACCACCCCGATGTGAAATAATAAGAAAGTTCAAGGTTAAAAAACAAGAAGGTGCCAATGATATGGTAATCATTGGACAAGAAATCCACCCAGGCATATTCATTGCAGGATCAGTAACTTCACAAAATTACCCACTAGTCAGGATACTAAACACTACAAACAAAACCACCACACTACAACATTCCGACATAATAACACAACACCTCTCAGACTTTAACGTCATTAATACAGACACAATAAAATCAAAAAGAACAGAACAAGTTATCTCCAAATTAAACTTAAACAGCATTCCAAACTACGCCAAACTTCAATTCGAAGAATTATGCCGAGAATATGAAGACATATTTGCGTTAGAAAGTGAACCTCTAACAACCAATAACTTCTACAAACAAAATATAGAACTAACTGATAATAGAGCAGTATACACAAAAAACTACCGAATACCAGAAGCACACAAAACCGAGATTAATAGGCAGGTAGACAAAATGCTAGTAGACGGAATAATAGAGAACTCTGTTTCTCACTTTAATTCTCCAATACTACTAGTACCCAAAAAATCCAACAACCAAAATAAAAAATGGCGTTTAGTAGTTGATTTTAGGAATCTTAATAAAAAAGTTCTGGCAGATAAATTTCCCTTACCGCGTATAGAAGAGATACTCGACCAAATGGGCCGAGCCAAATACTTCTCTACACTTGACCTTATGTCCGGATTCCACCAAATACCATTAGAGGAATCTTCTAGAAAGTTCACAGCTTTTTCAACTAACCAAGGTCACTACCAGTACACACGACTTCCTTTCGGACTTAATATAAGTCCAAATAGTTTCCAAAGGATGATGACCATCGCCATGACGGGTCTACCACCGGAAATAGCCTTTCTGTACATTGACGACATCATAGTCGTCGGATGTTCACAGTCACACCATATAAAAAACTTACAAACAGTATTTAACAGATTACGAGAGCGTAATCTCAAATTAAATCCTGAAAAATGCAAATTTTTCCAAACCGAAGTCACCTATCTTGGACATCGAATATCAGCACAAGGCATAAGCCCAGACAGTTCAAAATACGAGGTAGTTAAAAATTATCCTATCCCAAAAAACGCCGACGAAGTCAGACGATTCGTAGCATTCTGTAATTATTACCGCCGTTTCATCCCCAACTTTGCAGAAATAGCACTACCGTTAAACAAACTACTCCGGAAAAACACAAAATTCGAATGGGCAGAAATCCAACAAAAATCTTTCGATGCTCTCAAATCAAGTTTGATATCCCCAATAATACTGCAGCACCCTGATTTCAAAACCCAATTCACCATTTCCACAGACGCCTCGAATGCTGCATGTGGAGCAATCTTATCACAAAGTGTCGACGGAACAGAACACCCAATCGCATACGCTAGTAAAACATTTACTGCCGGAGAAAAAAATAAGTCAGTAATTGAAAAGGAACTCGCAGCAATACATTGGGCAATTATACATTTTAAGCCTTATGTTTATGGCAGAAAATTCACAATAAGAACAGACCATCGACCCTTAACATATCTTTTTGGCATGAAAAACCCATCATCTAAACTAACACGAATGAGGTTAGATTTAGAGGAATTCGATTTCGAAGTCAAATACATTAAAGGAAAAGGAAATAACGGACCCGACGCGTTATCAAGAATACAACTTGACATTAATGATTTGAAGGAAATAAATGTCCGACGCGTCCAAACCCGAGCAATGAAAAAACAAAAAGAACAAAACATAATGTCCGATGAAATGAAAAATACTCCTATAGTCCCGCAGCCTGATCAACTGCGCGTTTGGGAGATACCATCTCCAACAAAGATAGCCAAATTACCTGAACTAAAAGTAAAAATTGAGAACTGCAGTAATAAAGAAACACAAATAGAAATAAATATAGTGCACAAGTATGAAATAAAATATAAGCGGTATATAAATATAAAAAACAACCAACCAGTAGAGCCCGCACTAGAGCAGGTACTCGAAGTATTGGATAATGATATATATAAACAATTTCAGACCAAGACTCTGAAACTTTCTGCAGAAAGCGAGATATTTAAAATAATTAATTTAACCGCATTTAAAATCCTAGGAAACAAAGTATTAAAAAATATAAACGTTAAAATTTTCAAACCGCAACGGTACATATCAGAAACAACGAAAATAAACGAAATCCTACATAACTATCACTCCACACCTACAGGAGGACATCTGGGTCAATCAAGACTGTATAAAAAGCTGAAGGAAATGTACAAATGGAAGAAAATGAGGAAAACAATAGCGAAATATATAAACAGATGCGAGCTTTGTGCGAAAAATAAGCACCAAAAGCATAATAAAGAGCATATGGAAATAACTACAACACCAACAAAAGTTTTCGACATTGTATCCATTGACACAGTCGGCCCATTTACAAAAACCACCAACGATAACAGATACGCAGTAACAATGCAATGCGATCTAAGCAAGTATATAGTAATAATACCCACAAAGGACAAGGAAGCAAATTCCATAGCAAGAGCCATAGTGAATGGGTTCATACTAACATACGGACCTATGAGCAAAATTAAAACTGATCTAGGAACGGAATACAAAAACCAGGTCTTTGCGGAAGTATGTAATATACTGAAAATAAAACAACTGTTCGCGACCGCCGCACATCCCGAAACGATCGGAGCACTAGAAAGAAACCACAAGTGCCTAAATGAATATCTCAGATGTTTTGTTAATGACAATAGAGACGATTGGGATACATGGATTCCATATTACGCATTCTGCTACAACACCACACCAAACACCGTACATGGCTACACACCATTCGAACTCATATTTGCCAAAAATATAGACCTACCTTCAGAACTCACAATTGATAGACCAGATCCCGTGTATAATTATGACCTGTATAGTAAAGAGATGAAATACAGACTTCAACAAGCCATAGGTAAGGCAAAACAATACCTCCAGGCATCTAAAGTGCGAAGAAAGCAAGTCAAGGATGCTAATTGCAAACCAATATCAATCAAAGTAGGCGACAAAGTACTAATGACAGTACAAAATAGACGAAAACTAGATCCTCTATACAACGGACCTTATATAATT
Source organism: Dioctria linearis (assembly GCA_963930735.1). Classification (NCBI taxonomy): domain Eukaryota; kingdom Metazoa; phylum Arthropoda; class Insecta; order Diptera; family Asilidae; genus Dioctria; species Dioctria linearis. The sequence continues at coordinate 44,641,194 of OZ005744.1, forward strand.
AAATCAATAGACAACGTAAATTGCATTATCGAAGATATAAATAAGAACAAAATCAAAATACATAAGAATAGGCTAAGAAAGATAGAAAATTAAAAATTATGTACTATTATTCTAACTATCTCTAGCATGTTAAATTAGATTACACACCGGTGTAGACAAATAAGAATTATTGTAATCAACTAGATAAGTAAACGTAAACAATAAAGATCCCAATTACTAATGCCATTGAGCAATTAAGAGCTATAATAATAAACTATATATAAGTAGGTATATGTAAATACGACTAGGAATTAAGACTCATTATAATCAGCTACATACAAAAACATACCATATGAACTATTAGTATACATAAGCGATAAAATGCTTCATTGCGGCGAGCAAACAATTAAGGTTTAACGTAAACAAACTATAAAAAAAAAAAAAAAAAAAAAAAAAAAAAAAAAAAAAAAAAAAAAAAAAAAAAAAAAAAAAAAAAAAAAAAAAAAAAAAAAAAAAAAAAAAAAAATTTATGTAAACACAAATTTTTTTTTTTCCCTAAGGGGGAAAGGTGTGATATACATTTAATACCATAAATACAAACAACACTAAAAAGCTGTAAACACAAATTTCACAACAAATGTAAAACGCTAAAATTAATCAGCACAAATTTATTACAACACCATTCATAATCGAAAATAATTGATGATAATAATGACATACATTTATTTGCAACAAGCAAGCGATTGCACCACTGACCCAAACGATTCATCGTCAAGGGGTTTCACGCGTAAATGCATGTCATCATAATTTTATGCACATTGCTTACTCGCCCAGCGTCAGCATTTAGAATAGTAAGAATAGGGTACCATAGGTTACTAATTATGTATATATAGGCTAAGAACGATCAATAAATTGAATTCATTCAGTTCTCTTGATTTATCGAGAAAGTTACAAACCGTCGTGTATTATTCCACATAGGAGTACTAAGCGGTACAGCTGCTCCTACTATTCATACCCCCATTTTATCTCGGAGTCTGAGCTGTTAATAGCCGCTCCAGTGGAGTCAAAGTCACACGACTGCTCCCAGGTTTTTCTTTAAAAATTATAAAAGATACTACACCTGCTTATCTCGAAAACTACCTTACCGATCCGAATCCGGTTTTTTGCATCCGAAAGCCAGCACTCATGCGCGTCCAACAAGCCATCAACTGTCAAGAAATGACAGCTAGTTCCTTAGTTATGACGTCATTCATACAGCACCTGTAATTTGACATTTTGTCGACAACATACAAAAACCTGCGTATCTCGAAAACTGCCTTACCGATCCGGATCCGGTTTTTTGCATCTGACAGCCAGCACTCATCTGCGTTCAAAAAGCCATCAACTGTCAAGAAGCGACTGCTAGTTCCTTAGTTATGACGTCATTCATATAGCACCTGTAACTGGAAATTTTGTCGTCAACTTACAAAAACCTGCTTATCTCGAAAACTACCTTACCGATCCGGATCCGGTTTTTTGCATCTGAAAGCCAGCACTCATGCGCGTCCAACAAGCCATCAACTGTCAAGAAGTGACACCTAGTTCCTTAGTTATGACGTCATTCATACAGCACCTGTAACTGGAAATTTTGTCGTCAACTTACAAAAACCTGCTTATCTCGAAAACTACCTCACCGATCCGGATCCGGCTTTTTGCATCTGAAAGCCAGCACTCATGCGCGTCCAACAAGCCATCAACTGTCAAGAAGTGACAGCTAGTTCCTTAGTTATGACGGCATTCATACAGACATTTTGTCGTCAACTTACAAAAACCTGCTTATCTCGAAAACTACCTTACCGATCCCGATCCGGTTTTTTGCATCTGAAAGCCAGCGCTCATGCGCGTCCAACAAGCCATAAACTGTCAAGAAGTGACAGCTAGTTCCTTAGTTATGACGTCATTCATACAGCACCTGTAACTGGAAATTTTGTCGTCAACTTACAAAAACCTGCTTATCTCGAAAACTACCTTACCGATCCGGATCCGGTTTTTTGCATCTGAAAGCCAGCACTCATGCGCGTCCAACAAGCCATCAACTGTCAAGAAGTGACAGCTAGTTCCTTAGTTATGACGTCATTCATACAGACATTTTGTCGTCAACTTACAAAAACCTGCTTATCTCGAAAACTACCTTACCGATCCGGATCCGGTTTTTTGCATCTGAAAGCCAGCGCTCATGCGCGTCCAACAAGCCATAAACTGTCAAGAAGTGACAGTTAGTTCCTTAGTTATGACGTCATTCATACAGCACCTGTAATTTGACATTTTGTCGACAACATACAAAAACCTGCGTATCTCGAAAACTGCCTTACCGATCCGGATCCGGTTTTTTGCATCTGACAGCCAGCACTCATCTGCGTTCAAAAAGCCATCAACTGTCAAGAAGCGACAGCTAGTTCCTTAGTTATGACGTCATTCATACAGCACCTGTAATTTGACATTTTGTCGTCAACTTACAAAAACCTGCTTATTTCGAAAACTACCTTACCGATCCGGATCCGGTTTTTTGCATCTTAAAGCCAGCACTTATGCGCGTCCAACAAGCCATCAACTGTCAAGAAGTGACAGCCAGTTCCTTAGTTATGACGTCATTCATACAGGACCTGTAATTGGACATTTTGTCGACAACTTACAAAAACCTGCGTATCTCGAAAACTACCTTACCGATCCGGATCCGGTTTTTTGCATCCGAAAGCCAGCACTCATGCGCGTCCAACAAGTCATCAGCTGTCAAGAAGTGACAGCTAGTTCCTTAGTTATGACGTCATTCATACAGGACATGTAATTGGACATTTTGTTGACAACTTACAAAAACCTGCGTATCTCGAAAACTACCTTACCGATTCGGATCCGGGTTTTGCATCTGAAAGCCAGCACTCATGCGCGTCCAACAAGCCATAGCCTGTCAAGAAGTGACAGCTAGTTTCTTAGTTATGACGTCATTCATGCAGCACCTGTAACTGGACATTTTGTCGTCGACTTACAAAAACCTGCTTATCTCGAAAACTACCTATCCGATCCGGATCTGGTTTTTTACATCTGAAAGCCAGCACTCATGCGCATCTAAAAAGCCATCAACTGTCAAGAAGTGACAGCTAGTTCCTTAGTTATGACGTCATTCATACAGCACCTGTAACTGGAAATTTTGTCGTCAACTTATCAAAACCTGCTTATCTCGAAAACTATCTTACCGATCCGGATCCGGTTTTTTGCATTTGAAAGCCAGCACTCATGCGCGTCCAACAAGCCATCAACTGTCAAGAAGTGACAGCTAGTTCCTTAGTTATGACGTCATTCATACAGGACCTGTAATTGGACATTTTGTCGACAACATACAAAAACCTGCGTATCTCGAAAACTGCCTTACCGATCCGGATCCGGTTTTTTGCATCTGACAGCCAGCACTCATCTGCGTTCAAAAAGCCATCAACTGTTAAGAAGTGACAGCTAGTTCCTTAGTTATGACGTCATTCATACAGCACCTATAACTGGAAATTTTGTCTTCAACTTACAAAAACCTGCTTATCTCGAAAACTACCTTACCGATCCGGATCCGGTTTTTTGCATCCGGAAGCCAGCACTCATGCGCGTCCAACAAGCCATCAACTGTCAAGAAGTGACAGCTAGTTCCTTAGTTATGACGTCATTCATACAGGACCTGTAATTGGACATTTTGTCGACAACATACAAAAACCTGCGTATCTCGAAAACTGCCTTACCGATCCGGATCCGGTTTTTTGCATCTGACAGCCAGCACTCATCTGCGTTCAAAAAGCCATCAACTGTTAAGAAGTGACAGCTAGTTCCTTAGTTATGACGTCATTCATACAGCACCTGTAACTGGAAATTTTGTCGTCAACTTATCAAAACCTGCTTATCTCGAAAACTACCTTACCGATCCGAATCCGGTTTTTTGCATCCGAAAGCCAGCACTCATGCGCGTCCAACAAGCCATCAACTGTCAAGAAATGACAGCTAGTTCCTTAGTTATGACGTCATTCATACAGCACCTGTAACTGGAAATTTTGTCGTCAACTTACAAAAACCTGCTTATCTCGAAAACTACCTCACCGATCCGGATCCGGCTTTTTGCATCTGAAAGCCAGCACTCATGCGCGTCCAACAAGCCACCAACTGTCAAGAAGTGACAGCTAGTTCCTTAGTTATGACGTCATTCATACAGACATTTTGTCGTCAACTTACAAAAACCTGCTTATCTCGAAAACTACCTTACCGATCCCGATCCGGTTTTTTGCATCTGAAAGCCAGCGCTCATGCGCGTCCAACAAGCCATAAACTGTCAAGAAGTGACAGCTAGTTCCTTAGTTATGACGTCATTCATACAGCACCTGTAACTGGAAATTTTGTCGTCAACTTACAAAAACCTGCTTATCTCGAAAACTACCTTACCGATCCGGATCCGGTTTTTTGCATCTGAAAGCCAGCACTCATGCGCGTCCAACAAGCCATCAACTGTCAAGAAGTGACAGCTAGTTCCTTAGTTATGACGTCATTCATACAGACATTTTGTCGTCAACTTACAAAAACCTGCTTATCTCGAAAACTACCTTACCGATCCGGATCCGGTTTTTTGCATCTGAAAGCCAGCGCTCATGCGCGTCCAACAAGCCATAAACTGTCAAGAAGTGACAGTTAGTTCCTTATTATGACGTCATTCATACAGCACCTGTAATTTGACATTTTGTCGACAACATACAAAAACCTGCGTATCTCGAAAACTGCCTTACCGATCCGGATCCGGTTTTTTGCATCTGACAGCCAGCACTCATCTGCGTTCAAAAAGCCATCAACTGTCAAGAAGCGACAGCTAGTTCCTTAGTTATGACGTCATTCATACAGCACCTGTAATTTGACATTTTGTCGTCAACTTACAAAAACCTGCTTATTTCGAAAACTACCTTACCGATCCGGATCCGGTTTTTTGCATCTTAAAGCCAGCACTTATGCGCGTCCAACAAGCCATCAACTGTCAAGAAGTGACAGCCAGTTCCTTAGTTATGACGTCATTCATACAGGACCTGTAATTGGACATTTTGTCGACAACTTACAAAAACCTGCGTATCTCGAAAACTACCTTACCGATCCGGATCCGGTTTTTTGCATCCGAAAGCCAGCACTCATGCGCGTCCAACAAGTCATCAGCTGTCAAGAAGTGACAGCTAGTTCCTTAATTATGACGTCATTCATACAGGACGTGTAATTGGACATTTTGTTGACAACTTACAAAAACCTGCGTATCTCGAAAACTACCTTACCGATTCGGATCCGGGTTTTGCATCTGAAAGCCAGCACTCATGCGCGTCCAACAAGCCATAGCCTGTCAAGAAGTGACAGCTAGTTTCTTAGTTATGACGTCATTCATACAGCACCTGTAACTGGAAATTTTGTCGTCAACTTATCAAAACCTGCTTATCTCGAAAACTATCTTACCGATCCGGATCCGGTTTTTTGCATTTGAAAGCCAGCACTCATGCGCGTCCAACAAGCCATCAACTGTCAAGAAGTGACAGCTAGTTCCTTAGTTATGACGTCATTCATACAGGACCTGTAATTGGACATTTTGTCGACAACATACAAAAACCTGCGTATCTCGAAAACTGCCTTACCGATCCGGATCCGGTTTTTTGCATCTGACAGCCAGCACTCATCTGCGTTCAAAAAGCCATCAACTGTTAAGAAGTGACAGCTAGTTCCTTAGTTATGACGTCATTCATACAGCACCTATAACTGGAATTTTTGTCTTCAACTTACAAAAACCTGCTTATCTCGAAAACTACCTTACCGATTCGGATCCGGTTTTTTGCATCCGGAAGCCAGCACTCATGCGCGTCCAACAAGCCATCAACTGTCAAGAAGTGACAGCTAGTTCCTTAGTTATGACGTCATTCATACAGGACCTGTAATTGGACATTTTGTCGACAACATACAAAAACCTGCGTATCTCGAAAACTGCCTTACCGATCCGGATCCGGTTTTTTGCATCTGACAGCCAGCACTCATCTGCGTTCAAAAAGCCATCAACTGTTAAGAAGTGACAGCTAGTTCCTTAGTTATGACGTCATTCATACAGCACCTATAACTGGAAATTTTGTCTTCAACTTACAAAAACCTGCTTATCTCGAAAACTACCTTACCGATCCGGATCCGGTTTTTTGCATCCGGAAGCCAGCACTCATGCGCGTCCAACAAGCCATCAGCTGTCAAGAAGTGACAGCTAGTTCCTTAGTTATGACGTCATTCATTCAGCACCTATAACTGGAAATTTTGTCGTCAACTTACAAAAACCTGCTTATCACGAAAACTACCTTACCGATCCGGATCCGGTTTTTTGCATCCGAAAACCAGCACTCATGCGCGTCCAACAAGCCATCAACTGTCAAGAAGTGACAGCTAGTTCCTTAGTTATGACGTCATTCATGCAGCACCTGTAACTGGACATTTTGTCGTCAACTTACAAAAACCTGCTTATCTCGAAAACCACCTATCCGATCCGGATCCGGTTTTTTGCATCTTAAAGCCAGCACTCATGCGCATCTAAAAAGCCATCAACTGTCAAGAAGTGACAGCTAGTTCCTTAGTTATGACGTCATTCATACAGCACCTGTAACTGGAATTTTTGTCGTCAACTTATCAAAACCTGCTTATCTCGAAAACTACCTTACCGATCCGAATCCGGTTTTTTGCATCCGAAAGCCAGCACTCATGCGCGTCCAACAAGCCATCAACTGTCAAGAAATGACAGCTAGTTCCTTAGTTATGACGTCATTCATTCAGCACCTATAACTGGAAATTTTGTCGTCAACTTACAAAAACCTGCTTATCTCGAAAACTACCTTACCGATCCGGATCCGGTTTTTTGCATCTGACAGCCAGCACTCATCTGCGTTCAAAAAGCCATCAACTGTTAAGAAGTGACAGCTAGTTCCTTAGTTATGACGTCATTCATACAGCACCTATAACTGGAATTTTTGTCTTCAACTTACAAAAACCTGCTTATCTCGAAAACTACCTTACCGATCCGGATCCGGTTTTTTGCATCCGGAAGCCAGCACTCATGCGCGTCCAACAAGCCATCAACTGTCAAGAAGTGACAGCTAGTTCCTTAGTTATGACGTCATTCATACAGGACCTGTAATTGGACATTTTGTCGACAACATACAAAAACCTGCGTATCTCGAAAACTGCCTTACCGATCCGGATCCGGTTTTTTGCATCTGACAGCCAGCACTCATCTGCGTTCAAAAAGCCATCAACTGTTAAGAAGTGACAGCTAGTTCCTTAGTTATGACGTCATTCATACAGCACCTATAACTGGAAATTTTGTCTTCAACTTACAAAAACCTGCTTATCTCGAAAACTACCTTACCGATCCGGATCCGGTTTTTTGCATCCGGAAGCCAGCACTCATGCGCGTCCAACAAGCCATCAGCTGTCAAGAAGTGACAGCTAGTTCCTTAGTTATGACGTCATTCATTCAGCACCTATAACTGGAAATTTTGTCGTCAACTTACAAAAACCTGCTTATCACGAAAACTACCTTACCGATCCGGATCCGGTTTTTTGCATCCGAAAACCAGCACTCATGCGCGTCCAACAAGCCATCAACTGTCAAGAAGTGACAGCTAGTTCCTTAGTTATGACGTCATTCATGCAGCACCTGTAACTGGACATTTTGTCGTCAACTTACAAAAACCTGCTTATCTCGAAAACCACCTATCCGATCCGGATCCGGTTTTTTGCATCTTAAAGCCAGCACTCATGCGCATCTAAAAAGCCATCAACTGTCAAGAAGTGACAGCTAGTTCCTTAGTTATGACGTCATTCATACAGCACCTGTAACTGGAATTTTTGTCGTCAACTTATCAAAACCTGCTTATCTCGAAAACTACCTTACCGATCCGAATCCGGTTTTTTGCATCCGAAAGCCAGCACTCATGCGCGTCCAACAAGCCATCAACTGTCAAGAAATGACAGCTAGTTCCTTAGTTATGACGTCATTCATTCAGCACCTATAACTGGAAATTTTGTCGTCAACTTACAAAAACCTGCTTATCTCGAAAACTACCTTACCGATCCGGATCCGGTTTTTTGCATCTGAAAGCCAGCACTCATGCACATCTAAAAAGCCATCAACTGTCAAGAAGCGACAGCTAGTTCCTTAGTTATGACGTCATTCATACAGCACCTGTAATTTGACATTTTGTCGTCAACTTACAAAAACCTCCTTATTTCGAAAACTACCTTACCGATCCGGATCCGGTTTTTTGCATCTTAAAGCCAGCACTTATGCGCGTCCAACAAGCCATCAACTGTCAAGAAGTGACAGCCAGTTCCTTAGTTATGACGTCATTCATACAGGACCTGTAATTGGACATTTTGTCGACAACTTACAAAAACCTGCGTATCTCGAAAACTACCTTACCGATCCGGATCCGGTTTTTTGCATCCGAAAGCCAGCACTCATGCGCGTCCAACAAGTCATCAGCTGTCAAGAAGTGACAGCTAGTTCCTTAGTTATGACGTCATTCATACAGGACATGTAATTGGACATTTTGTTGACAACTTACAAAAACCTGCGTATCTCGAAAACTACCTTACCGATTCGGATCCGGGTTTTGCATCTGAAAGCCAGCACTCATGCGCGTCCAACAAGCCATAGCCTGTCAAGAAGTGACAGCTAGTTTCTTAGTTATGACGTCATTCATGCAGCACCTGTAACTGGACATTTTGTCGTCGACTTACAAAAACCTACTTATCTCGAAAACTACCTATCCGATCCGGATCTGGTTTTTTACATCTGAAAGCCAGCACTCATGCGCATCTAAAAAGCCATCAACTGTCAAGAAGTGACAGCTAGTTCCTTAGTTATGACGTCATTCATACAGCACCTGTAACTGGAAATTTTGTCGTCAACTTATCAAAACCTGCTTATCTCGAAAACTATCTTACCGATCCGGATCCGGTTTTTTGCATTTGAAAGCCAGCACTCATGCGCGTCCAACAAGCCATCAACTGTCAAGAAGTGACAGCTAGTTCCTTAGTTATGACGTCATTCATACAGGACCTGTAATTGGACATTTTGTCGACAACATACAAAAACCTGCGTATCTCGAAAACTGCCTTACCGATCCGGATCCGGTTTTTTGCATCTGACAGCCAGCACTCATCTGCGTTCAAAAAGCCATCAACTGTTAAGAAGTGACAGCTAGTTCCTTAGTTATGACGTCATTCATACAGCACCTATAACTGGAATTTTTGTCTTCAACTTACAAAAACCTGCTTATCTCGAAAACTACCTTACCGATCCGGATCCGGTTTTTTGCATCCGGAAGCCAGCACTCATGCGCGTCCAACAAGCCATCAACTGTCAAGAAGTGACAGCTAGTTCCTTAGTTATGACGTCATTCATACAGGACCTGTAATTGGACATATTGTCGACAACATACAAAAACCTGCGTATCTCGAAAACTGCCTTACCGATCCGGATCCGGTTTTTTGCATCTGACAGCCAGCACTCATCTGCGTTCAAAAAGCCATCAACTGTTAAGAAGTGACAGCTAGTTCCTTAGTTATGACGTCATTCATACAGCACCTATAACTGGAAATTTTGTCTTCAACTTACAAAAACCTGCTTATCTCGAAAACTACCTTACCGATCCGGATCCGGTTTTTTGCATCCGGAAGCCAGCACTCATGCGCGTCCAACAAGCCATCAGCTGTCAAGAAGTGACAGCTAGTTCCTTAGTTATGACGTCATTCATTCAGCACCTATAACTGGAAATTTTGTCGTCAACTTACAAAAACCTGCTTATCACGAAAACTACCTTACCGATCCGGATCCGGTTTTTTGCATCCGAAAACCAGCACTCATGCGCGTCCAACAAGCCATCAACTGTCAAGAAGTGACAGCTAGTTCCTTAGTTATGACGTCATTCATGCAGCACCTGTAACTGGACATTTTGTCGTCAACTTACAAAAACCTGCTTATCTCGAAAACCACCTATCCGATCCGGATCCGGTTTTTTGCATCTTAAAGCCAGCACTCATGCGCATCTAAAAAGCCATCAACTGTCAAGAAGTGACAGCTAGTTCCTTAGTTATGACGTCATTCATACAGCACCTGTAACTGGAATTTTTGTCGTCAACTTATCAAAACCTGCTTATCTCGAAAACTACCTTACCGATCCGGATCCGGTTTTTTGCATCTGACAGCCAGCACTCATCTGCGTTCAAAAAGCCATCAACTGTTAAGAAGTGACAGCTAGTTCCTTAGTTATGACGTCATTCATACAGCACCTATAACTGGAATTTTTGTCTTCAACTTACAAAAACCTGCTTATCTCGAAAACTACCTTACCGATCCGGATCCGGTTTTTTGCATCCGGAAGCCAGCACTCATGCGCGTCCAACAAGCCATCAACTGTCAAGAAGTGACAGCTAGTTCCTTAGTTATGACGTCATTCATACAGGACCTGTAATTGGACATATTGTCGACAACATACAAAAACCTGCGTATCTCGAAAACTGCCTTACCGATCCGGATCCGGTTTTTTGCATCTGACAGCCAGCACTCATCTGCGTTCAAAAAGCCATCAACTGTTAAGAAGTGACAGCTAGTTCCTTAGTTATGACGTCATTCATACAGCACCTATAACTGGAAATTTTGTCTTCAACTTACAAAAACCTGCTTATCTCGAAAACTACCTTACCGATCCGGATCCGGTTTTTTGCATCCGGAAGCCAGCACTCATGCGCGTCCAACAAGCCATCAGCTGTCAAGAAGTGACAGCTAGTTCCTTAGTTATGACGTCATTCATTCAGCACCTATAACTGGAAATTTTGTCGTCAACTTACAAAAACCTGCTTATCACGAAAACTACCTTACCGATCCGGATCCGGTTTTTTGCATCCGAAAACCAGCACTCATGCGCGTCCAACAAGCCATCAACTGTCAAGAAGTGACAGCTAGTTCCTTAGTTATGACGTCATTCATGCAGCACCTGTAACTGGACATTTTGTCGTCAACTTACAAAAACCTGCTTATCTCGAAAACCACCTATCCGATCCGGATCCGGTTTTTTGCATCTTAAAGCCAGCACTCATGCGCATCTAAAAAGCCATCAACTGTCAAGAAGTGACAGCTAGTTCCTTAGTTATGACGTCATTCATACAGCACCTGTAACTGGAATTTTTGTCGTCAACTTATCAAAACCTGCTTATCTCGAAAACTACCTTACCGATCCGAATCCGGTTTTTTGCATCCGAAAGCCAGCACTCATGCGCGTCCAACAAGCCATCAACTGTCAAGAAATGACAGCTAGTTCCTTAGTTATGACGTCATTCATTCAGCACCTATAACTGGAAATTTTGTCGTCAACTTACAAAAACCTGCTTATCTCGAAAACTACCTTACCGATCCGGATCCGGTTTTTTGCATCTGAAAGCCAGCACTCATGCGCGTCCAACAAGCCATCAACTGTCAAGAAGTGACAGCTAGTTCCTTAGTTATGACGTCATTCATACAGGACCTGTAATTTGACATTTTGTCGACAACATACACAAACCTGCGTATCTCGAAAACTACCTAACCGATCCGGATCCGGTTTTTTGCATCTGAAAGCCAGCACTCATGCGCGTCCAACAAGCCATCAACTGTCAAGAAGTGACAGCTAGTTCCTTAGTTATGACGTCATTCATACAGACATTTTGTCGTCAACTTACAAAAACCCGCGTATCTCGAAAATACCTTACCCATCCGGATCCGGTTTTTTGCATCTGAAAGCCAGCGCTCATGCGCGTCCAACAAGCCATAAACTGTCAAGAAGTGACAGCTAGTTCCTTAGTTACGACGTCATTCATACAGCACCTGTAACTGGAACTTTTGTCGTCAACATACAAAAACCTGCGTATCTCGAAAACTACCTTACCGATCCGGATCCGGTTTCTTGCATCTGAAAGCCAGCACTCATGTGCGTCCAAAAAGCCATCAACTGTCAAGAAGTGACAGCTAGTTCCTTAGTTATGACGTCATTCATACAGCACCTGTAACTGGAAATTTTGTCGTCAACTTACAAAAACCTGCTTATCTCGAAAACTACCTTACCGATCCGGATCCGGTTTTTTGCATCTGAAAGCCAGCACTCATGCGCGTCCAACAAGCCATCAACTGTCAAGAAGTGACACCTAGTTCCTTAGTTATGACGTCATTCATACAGCACCTGTAACTGGAAATTTTGTCGTCAACTTATCAAAACCTGCTTATCTCGAAAACTACCTTACCGATCCGAATCCGGTTTTTTGCATCCGAAAGCCAGCACTCATGCGCGTCCTACAAGCCATCAACTGTCAAGAAATGACAGCTAGTTCCTTAGTTATGACGTCATTCATTCAGCACCTATAACTGGAAATTTTGTCGTCAACTTACAAAAACCTGCTTATCTTGAAAACTACCTTACCGATCCGGATCCGGTTTTTTGCATCTGAAAGCCAGCACTCATGCGCGTCCAACAAGCCATCAACTGTCAAGAAGTGACACCTAGTTCCTTAGTTATGACGTCATTCATACAGCACCTGTAACTGGAAATTTTGTCGTCAACTTATCAAAACCTGCTTATCTCGAAAACTACCTTACCGATCCGAATCCGGTTTTTTGCATCCGAAAGCCAGCACTCATGCGCGTCCTACAAGCAATCAACTGTCAAGAAATGACAGCTAGTTCCTTAGTTATGACGTCATTCATTCAGCACCTATAACTGGAAATTTTGTCGTCAACTTACAAAAACCTGCTTATCTCGAAAACTACCTTACCGATCCGGATCCGGTTTTTTGCATCTGAAAGCCAGCACTCATCTGCGTTCAAAAAGCCATCAACTGTCAAGAAGCGACAGCTAGTTCCTTAGTTATGACGTCATTCATACAGCACCTGTAACTGGAAATTTTGTCGTCAACTTACAAAAACCTGCTTATCTCGAAAACTACCTTACCGATCCGGATCCGGTTTTTTGCATCTGAAAGCCAGCACTCATGCGCGTCCAACAAGCCATCAACTGTCAAGAAGTGACACCTAGTTCCTTAGTTATGACGTCATTCATACAGCACCTGTAACTGGAAATTTTGTCGTCAACTTACAAAAACCTGCTTATCTCGAAAACTACCTTACCGATCCGGATCCGGTTTTTTGCATCTGAAAGCCAGCACTCATGCGCGTCCAACAAGCCATCAACTGTCAAGAAGTGACACCTAGTTCCTTAGTTATGACGTCATTCATACAGCACCTGTAACTGGAAATTTTGTCGTCAACTTATCAAAACCTGCTTATCTCGAAAACTACCTTACCGATCCGAATCCGGTTTTTTGCATCCGAAAGCCAGCACTCATGCGCGTCCAACAAGCCATCAACTGTCAAGAAATGACAGCTAGTTCCTTAGTTATGACGTCATTCATACAGCACCTGTAATTTGACATTTTGTCGACAACATACAAAAACCTGCGTATCTCGAAAACTGCCTTACCGATCCGGATCCGGTTTTTTGCATCTGACAGCCAGCACTCATCTGCGTTCAAAAAGCCATCAACAGTCAAGAAGCGACAGCTAGTTCCTTAGTTATGACGTCATTCATATAGCACCTGTAACTGGAAATTTTTTCGTCAACTTACAAAAACCTGCTTATCTCGAAAACTACCTTACCGATCCGGATCCGGTTTTTTGCATCTGAAAGCCAGCACTCATGCGCGTCCAACAAGCCATCAACTGTCAAGAAGTGACACCTAGTTCCTTAGTTATGACGTCATTCATACAGCACCTGTAACTGGAAATTTTGTCGTCAACTTACAAAAACCTGCTTATCTCGAAAACTACCTCACCGATCCGGATCCGGCTTTTTGCATCTGAAAGCCAGCACTCATGCGCGTCCAACAAGCCATCAACTGTCAAGAAGTGACAGCTAGTTCCTTAGTTATGACGTCATTCATACAGACATTTTGTCGTCAACTTACAAAAACCTGCTTATCTCGAAAACTACCTTACCGATCCCGATCCGGTTTTTTGCATCTGAAAGCCAGCGCTCATGCGCGTCCAACAAGCCATAAACTGTCAAGAAGTGACAGCTAGTTCCTTAGTTATGACGTCATTCATACAGCACCTGTAACTGGAAATTTTGTCGTCAACTTACAAAAACCTGCTTATCTCGAAAACTACCTTACCGATCCGGATCCGGTTTTTTGCATCTGAAAGCCAGCACTCATGCGCGTCCAACAAGCCATCAACTGTCAAGAAGTGACAGCTAGTTCCTTAGTTATGACGTCATTCATACAGACATTTTGTCGTCAACTTACAAAAACCTGCTTATCTCGAAAACTACCTTACCGATCCGGATCCGGTTTTTTGCATCTGAAAGCCAGCGCTCATGCGCGTCCAACAAGCCATAAACTGTCAAGAAGTGACAGTTAGTTCCTTAGTTATGACGTCATTCATACAGCACCTGTAATTTGACATTTTGTCGACAACATACAAAAACCTGCGTATCTCGAAAACTGCCTTACCGATCCGGATCCGGTTTTTTGCATCTGACAGCCAGCACTCATCTGCGTACAAAAAGCCATCAACTGTCAAGAAGCGACAGCTAGTTCCTTAGTTATGACGTCATTCATACAGCACCTGTAATTTGACATTTTGTCGTCAACTTACAAAAACCTGCTTATTTCGAAAACTACCTTACCGATCCGGATCCGGTTTTTTGCATCTTAAAGCCAGCACTTATGCGCGTCCAACAAGCCATCAACTGTCAAGAAGTGACAGCCAGTTCCTTAGTTATGACGTCATTCATACAGGACCTGTAATTGGACATTTTGTCGACAACTTACAAAAACCTGCGTATCTCGAAAACTACCTTACCGATCCGGATCCGGTTTTTTGCATCCGAAAGCCAGCACTCATGCGCGTCCAACAAGTCATCAGCTGTCAAGAAGTGACAGCTAGTTCCTTAGTTATGACGTCATTCATACAGGACATGTAATTGGACATTTTGTTGACAACTTACAAAAACCTGCGTATCTCGAAAACTACCTTACCGATTCGGATCCGGGTTTTGCATCTGAAAGCCAGCACTCATGCGCGTCCAACAAGCCATAGCCTGTCAAGAAGTGACAGCTAGTTTCTTAGTTATGACGTCATTCATGCAGCACCTGTAACTGGACATTTTGTCGTCGACTTACAAAAACCTGCTTATCTCGAAAACTACCTATCCGATCCGGATCTGGTTTTTTACATCTGAAAGCCAGCACTCATGCGCATCTAAAAAGCCATCAACTGTCAAGAAGTGACAGCTAGTTCCTTAGTTATGACGTCATTCATACAGCACCTGTAACTGGAAATTTTGTCGTCAACTTATCAAAACCTGCTTATCTCGAAAACTATCTTACCGATCCGGATCCGGTTTTTTGCATTTGAAAGCCAGCACTCATGCGCGTCCAACAAGCCATCAACTGTCAAGAAGTGACAGCTAGTTCCTTAGTTATGACGTCATTCATACAGGACCTGTAATTGGACATTTTGTCGACAACATACAAAAACCTGCGTATCTCGAAAACTGCCTTACCGATCCGGATCCGGTTTTTTGCATCTGACAGCCAGCACTCATCTGCGTTCAAAAAGCCATCAACTGTTAAGAAGTGACAGCTAGTTCCTTAGTTATGACGTCATTCATACAGCACCTATAACTGGAAATTTTGTCTTCAACTTACAAAAACCTGCTTATCTCGAAAACTACCTTACCGATCCGGATCCGGTTTTTTGCATCCGGAAGCCAGCACTCATGCGCGTCCAACAAGCCATCAACTGTCAAGAAGTGACAGCTAGTTCCTTAGTTATGACGTCATTCATACAGGACCTGTAATTGGACATTTTGTCGACAACATACAAAAACCTGCGTATCTCGAAAACTGCCTTACCGATCCGGATCCGGTTTTTTGCATCTGACAGCCAGCACTCATCTGCGTTCAAAAAGCCATCAACTGTTAAGAAGTGACAGCTAGTTCCTTAGTTATGACGTCATTCATACAGCACCTGTAACTGGAAATTTTGTCGTCAACTTATCAAAACCTGCTTATCTCGAAAACTACCTTACCGATCCGAATCCGGTTTTTTGCATCCGAAAGCCAGCACTCATGCGCGTCCAACAAGCCATCAACTGTCAAGAAATGACAGCTAGTTCCTTAGTTATGACGTCATTCATACAGCACCTGTAACTGGAAATTTTGTCGTCAACTTACAAAAACCTGCTTATCTCGAAAACTACCTCACCGATCCGGATCCGGCTTTTTGCATCTGAAAGCCAGCACTCATGCGCGTCCAACAAGCCATCAACTGTCAAGAAGTGACAGCTAGTTCCTTAGTTATGACGTCATTCATACAGACATTTTGTCGTCAACTTACAAAAACCTGCTTATCTCGAAAACTACCTTACCGATCCCGATCCGGTTTTTTGCATCTGAAAGCCAGCGCTCATGCGCGTCCAACAAGCCATAAACTGTCAAGAAGTGACAGCTAGTTCCTTAGTTATGACGTCATTCATACAGCACCTGTAACTGGAAATTTTGTCGTCAACTTACAAAAACCTGCTTATCTCGAAAACTACCTTACCGATCCGGATCCGGTTTTTTGCATCTGAAAGCCAGCACTCATGCGCGTCCAACAAGCCATCAACTGTCAAGAAGTGACAGCTAGTTCCTTAGTTATGACGTCATTCATACAGACATTTTGTCGTCAACTTACAAAAACCTGCTTATCTCGAAAACTACCTTACCGATCCGGATCCGGTTTTTTGCATCTGAAAGCCAGCGCTCATGCGCGTCCAACAAGCCATAAACTGTCAAGAAGTGACAGTTAGTTCCTTAGTTATGACGTCATTCATACAGCACCTGTAATTTGACATTTTGTCGACAACATACAAAAACCTGCGTATCTCGAAAACTGCCTTACCGATCCGGATCCGGTTTTTTGCATCTGACAGCCAGCACTCATCTGCGTTCAAAAAGCCATCAACTGTCAAGAAGCGACAGCTAGTTCCTTAGTTATGACGTCATTCATACAGCACCTGTAATTTGACATTTTGTCGTCAACTTACAAAAACCTGCTTATTTCGAAAACTACCTTACCGATCCGGATCCGGTTTTTTGCATCTTAAAGCCAGCACTTATGCGCGTCCAACAAGCCATCAACTGTCAAGAAGTGACAGCCAGTTCCTTAGTTATGACGTCATTCATACAGGACCTGTAATTGGACATTTTGTCGACAACTTACAAAAACCTGCGTATCTCGAAAACTACCTTACCGATCCGGATCCGGTTTTTTGCATCCGAAAGCCAGCACTCATGCGCGTCCAACAAGTCATCAGCTGTCAAGAAGTGACAGCTAGTTCCTTAGTTATGACGTCATTCATACAGGACATGTAATTGGACATTTTGTTGACAACTTACAAAAACCTGCGTATCTCGAAAACTACCTTACCGATTCGGATCCGGGTTTTGCATCTGAAAGCCAGCACTCACGCGCGTCCAACAAGCCATAGCCTGTCAAGAAGTGACAGCTAGTTTCTTAGTTATGACGTCATTCATGCAGCACCTGTAACTGGACATTTTGTCGTCGACTTACAAAAACCTGCTTATCTCGAAAACTACCTATCCGATCCGGATCTGGTTTTTTACATCTGAAAGCCAGCACTCATGCGCATCTAAAAAGCCATCAACTGTCAAGAAGTGACAGCTAGTTCCTTAGTTATGACGTCATTCATACAGCACCTGTAACTGGAAATTTTGTCGTCAACTTATCAAAACCTGCTTATCTCGAAAACTATCTTACCGATCCGGATCCGGTTTTTTGCATTTGAAAGCCAGCACTCATGCGCGTCCAACAAGCCATCAACTGTCAAGAAGTGACAGCTAGTTCCTTAGTTATGACGTCATTCATACAGGACCTGTAATTGGACATTTTGTCGACAACATACAAAAACCTGCGTATCTCGAAAACTGCCTTACCGATCCGGATCCGGTTTTTTGCATCTGACAGCCAGCACTCATCTGCGTTCAAAAAGCCATCAACTGTTAAGAAGTGACAGCTAGTTCCTTAGTTATGACGTCATTCATACAGCACCTATAACTGGAATTTTTGTCTTCAACTTACAAAAACCTGCTTATCTCGAAAACTACCTTACCGATCCGGATCCGGTTTTTTGCATCCGGAAGCCAGCACTCATGCGCGTCCAACAAGCCATCAACTGTCAAGAAGTGACAGCTAGTTCCTTAGTTATGACGTCATTCATACAGGACCTGTAATTGGACATTTTGTCGACAACATACAAAAACCTGCGTATCTCGAAAACTGCCTTACCGATCCGGATCCGGTTTTTTGCATCTGACAGCCAGCACTCATCTGCGTTCAAAAAGCCATCAACTGTTAAGAAGTGACAGCTAGTTCCTTAGTTATGACGTCATTCATACAGCACCTATAACTGGAAATTTTGTCTTCAACTTACAAAAACCTGCTTATCTCGAAAACTACCTTACCGATCCGGATCCGGTTTTTTGCATCCGGAAGCCAGCACTCATGCGCGTCCAACAAGCCATCAACTGTCAAGAAGCGACAGCTAGTTCCTTAGTTATGACGTCATTCATACAGCACCTGTAATTTGACATTTTGTCGTCAACTTACAAAAACCTGCTTATTTTGAAAACTACCTTACCGATCCGGATCCGGTTTTTTGCATCTTAAAGCCAGCACTTATGCGCGTCCAAGAAGCGATCAACTGTCAAGAAGTGACAGCTAGTTCCTTAGTTATGACGTCATTCATGCAGGACCTGTAATTGGACATTTTGTCGACAACTTACAAAAATCTGCGTATCTCGAAAACTACCTTACCGATCCGGATCCGGTTTTTTGCATCCGAAAGCCAGCACTCATGCGCGTCCAACAAGTCATCAGCTGTCAAGAAGTGACAGCTAGTTCCTTAGTTATGACGTCATTCATACAGGACATGTAATTGGACATTTTGTTGACAACTTACAAAAACCTGCGTATCTCGAAAACTACCTTATCGATCCGGATCAGGGTTTTTGCATCTGAAAGCCAGCACTCATGCGCGTCCAACAAGCCTGAAAGCCAGCACTCATGCGCATCTAAAAAGCCATCAACTGTCAAGAAGTGACAGCTAGTTCCTTAGTTATGACATCATTCATACAGCACCTGTAACTGGAAATTTTGTCGTCAACTTACAAAAACCTGCTTATCTCGAAAACTACCATACCGATCCGGATCCGGTTTTTTGCATCTGAAAGCCAGCACTCATGCGCGTCCAAGAAGCCATCAACTGTCAAGAAGTGACAGCTAGTTCCTTAGTTATGACGTCATTCATACAGCACCTGTAACTGGAAATTTTGTCGTCAACTTACAAAAACCTGCTTATCTCGAAAACTACCTTACCGATCCGGATCCGGTTTTTTGCTTCCGAAAGCCAGCACTCATGCGCGTCCAACAAGCCATCAACTGTCAAGAAGTGACAGCTAGTTCCTTAGTTATGACGTCATTCATACAGGACCTGTAATTGGACATTTTGTCGACAACATACAAAAACCTGCGTATCTCGAAAACTGCCTTACCGATCCGGATCCGGTTTTTTGCATCTGACAGCCAGCACTCATCTGCGTTCAAAAAGCCATCAACTGTTAAGAAGTGACAGCTAGTTCCTTAGTTATGACGTCATTCATACAGCACCTATAACTGGAAATTTTGTCTTCAACTTACAAAAACCTGCTTATCTCGAAAACTACCTTACCGATCCGGATCCGGTTTTTTGCATCCGGAAGCCAGCACTCATGCGCGTCCAACAAGCCATCAACTGTCAAGAAGCGACAGCTAGTTCCTTAGTTATGACGTCATTCATACAGCACCTGTAATTTGACATTTTGTCGTCAACTTACAAAAACCTGCTTATTTTGAAAACTACCTTACCGATCCGGATCCGGTTTTTTGCATCTTAAAGCCAGCACTTATGCGCGTCCAACAAGCCATCAACTGTCAAGAAGTGACAGCTAGTTCCTTAGTTATGACGTCATTCATGCAGGACCTGTAATTGGACATTTTGTCGACAACTTACAAAAACCTGCGTATCTCGAAAAGTACCTTACCGATCCGGATCCGGTTTTTTGCATCCGAAAGCCAGCACTCATGCGCGTCCAACAAGTCATCAGCTGTCAAGATGTGACAGCTAGTTCCTTAGTTATGACGTCATTCATACAGGACATGTAATTGGACATTTTGTTGACAACTTACAAAAACCTGCGTATCTCGAAAACTACCTTATCGATCCGGATCCGGGTTTTTGCATCTGAAAGCCAGCACTCATGCGCGTCCAACAAGCCTGAAAGCCAGCACTCATGCGCATCTAAAAAGCCATCAACTGTCAAGAAGTGACAGCTAGTTCCTTAGTTATGACATCATTCATACAGCACCTGTAACTGGAAATTTTGTCGTCAACTTACAAAAACCTGCTTATCTCGAAAACTACCATACCGATCCGGATCCGGTTTTTTGCATCTGAAAGCCAGCACTCATGCGCGTCCAAGAAGCCATCAACTGTCAAGAAGTGACAGCTAGTTCCTTAGTTATGACGTCATTCATACAGCACCTGTAACTGGAAATTTTGTCGTCAACTTACAAAAACCTGCTTATCTCGAAAACTACCTTACCGATCCGGATCCGGTTTCTTGCATCTGAAAGCCAGCACTCATGTGCGTCCAAAAAGCCATCAACTGTCAAGAAGTGACAGCTAGTTCCTTAGTTATGACGTCATTCATACAGCACCTGTAACTGGAAATTCTGTCGTCAACTTACAAAAACCTGCTTATCTCGAAAACTACCTTACCGATCCGGATCCGGTTTTTTGCATCTGAAAGCCAGCACTCATGCGCGTCCAACAAGCCATCAACTGTCAAGAAGTGACACCTAGTTCCTTAGTTATGACGTCATTCATACAGCACCTGTAACTGGAAATTTTGTCGTCAACTTATCAAAACCTACTTATCTCGAAAACTACCTTACCGATCCGAATCCGGTTTTTTGCATCCGAAAGCCAGCACTCATGCGCGTCCTACAAGCCATCAACTGTCAAGAAATGACAGCTAGTTCCTTAGTTATGACGTCATTCATTCAGCACCTATAACTGGAAATTTTGTCGTCAACTTACAAAAACCTGCTTATCTTGAAAACTACATTACCGATCCGGATCCGGTTTTTTGCATCTGAAAGCCAGCACTCATGCGCGTCCAACAAGCCATCAACTGTCAAGAAGTGACACCTAGTTCCTTAGTTATGACGTCATTCATACAGCACCTGTAACTGGAAATTTTTTCGTCAACTTATCAAAACCTGCTTATCTCGAAAACTACCTTACCGATCCGAATCCGGTTTTTTGCATCCGAAAGCCAGCACTCATGCGCGTCCTACAAGCCATCAACTGTCAAGAAATGACAGCTAGTTCCTTAGTTATGACGTCATTCATTCAGCACCTATAACTGGAAATTTTGTCGTCAACTTACAAAAACCTGCTTATCTCGAAAACTACCTTACCGATCCGGATCCGGTTTTTTGCATCTGAAAGCCAGCACTCATCTGCGTTCAAAAAGCCATCAACTGTCAAGAAGCGACAGCTAGTTCCTTAGTTATGACGTCATTCATACAGCACCTGTAACTGGAAATTTTGTCGTCAACTTACAAAAACCTGCTTATCTCGAAAACTACCTTACCGATCCGGATCCGGTTTTTTGCATCTGAAAGCCAGCACTCATGCGCGTCCAACAAGCCATCAACTGTCAAGAAGTGACACCTAGTTCCTTAGTTATGACGTCATTCATACAGCACATGTAACTGGAAATTTTGTCGTCAACTTACAAAAACCTGCTTATCTCGAAAACTACCTTACCGATCCGGATCCGGTTTTTTGCATCTGAAAGCCAGCACTCATGCGCGTCCAACAAGCCATCAACTGACAAGAAGTGACACCTAGTTCCTTAGTTATGACGTCATTCATACAGCACCTGTAACTGGAAATTTTGTCGTCAACTTATCAAAACCTGCTTATCTCGAAAACTACCTTACCGATCCGAATCCGGTTTTTTGCATCCGAAAGCCAGCACTCATGCGCGTCCAACAAGCCATCAACTGTCAAGAAATGACAGCTAGTTCCTTAGTTATGACGTCATTCATACAGACATTTTGTCGTCAACTTACAAAAACCTGCTTATCTCGAAAACTACCTTACCGATCCCGATCCGGTTTTTTGCATCTGAAAGCCAGCGCTCATGCGCGTCCAACAAGCCATAAACTGTCAAGAAGTGACAGCTAGTTCCTTAGTTATGACGTCATTCATACAGCACCTGTAACTGGAAATTTTGTCGTCAACATACAAAAACCTGCTTATCTCGAAAACTACCTTACCGATCCGGATCCGGTTTTTTGCATCTGAAAGCCAGCACTCATGCGCGTCCAACAAGCCATCAACTGTCAAGAAGTGACAGCTAGTTCCTTAGTTATGACGTCATTCATACAGACATTTTGTCGTCAACTTACAAAAACCTGCTTATCTCGAAAACTACCTTACCGATCCGGATCCGGTTTTTTGCATCTGAAAGCCAGCGCTCATGCGCGTCCAACAAGCCATAAACTGTCAAGAAGTGACAGTTAGTTCCTTAGTTATGACGTCATTCATACAGCACCTGTAATTTGACATTTTGTCGACAACATACAAAAACCTGCGTATCTCGAAAACTGCCTTACCGATCCGGATCCGGTTTTTTGCATCTGACAGCCAGCACTCATCTGCGTTCAAAAAGCCATCAACTGTCAAGAAGCGACAGCTAGTTCCTTAGTTATGACGTCATTCATACAGCACCTGTAATTTGACATTTTGTCGTCAACTTACAAAAACCTGCTTATTTCGAAAACTACCTTACCGATCCGGATCCGGTTTTTTGCATCTTAAAGCCAGCACTGATGCGCGTCCAACAAGCCATCAACTGTCAAGAAGTGACAGCCAGTTCCTTAGTTATGACGTCATTCATACAGGACCTGTAATTGGACATTTTGTCGACAACTTACAAAAACCTGCGTATCTCGAAAACTACCTTACCGATCCGGATCCGGTTTTTTGCATCCGAAAGCCAGCACTCATGCGCGTCCAACAAGTCATCAGCTGTCAAGAAGTGACAGCTAGTTCCTTAGTTATGACGTCATTCATACAGGACATGTAATTGGACATTTTGTTGACAACTTACAAAAACCTGCGTATCTCGAAAACTACCTTACCGATTCGGATCCGGGTTTTGCATCTGAAAGCCAGCACTCATGCGCGTCCAACAAGCCATAGCCTGTCAAGAAGTGACAGCTAGTTTCTTAGTTATGACGTCATTCATGCAGCACCTGTAACTGGACATTTTGTCGTCGACTTACAAAAACCTGCTTATCTCGAAAACTACCTATCCGATCCGGATCTGGTTTTTTACATCTGAAAGCCAGCACTCATGCGCATCTAAAAAGCCATCAACTGTCAAGAAGTGACAGCTAGTTCCTTAGTTATGACGTCATTCATACAGCACCTGTAACTGGAAATTTTGTCGTCAACTTATCAAAACCTGCTTATCTCGAAAACTATCTTACCGATCCGGATCCGGTTTTTTGCATTTGAAAGCCAGCAGTCATGCGCGTCCAACAAGCCATCAACTGTCAAGAAGTGACAGCTAGTTCCTTAGTTATGACGTCATTCATACAGGACCTGTAATTGGACATTTTGTCGACAACATACAAAAACCTGCGTATCTCGAAAACTGCCTTACCGATCCGGATCCGGTTTTTCGCATCTGACAGCCAGCACTCATCTGCGTTCAAAAAGTCATCAACTGTTAAGAAGTGACAGCTAGTTCCTTAGTTATGACGTCATTCATACAGCACCTATAACTGGAAATTTTGTCTTCAACTTACAAAAACCTGCTTATCTCGAAAACTACCTTACCGATCCGGATCCGGTTTTTTGCATCCGGAAGCCAGCACTCATGCGCGTCCAACAAGCCATCAACTGTCAAGAAGTGACAGCTAGTTCCTTAGTTATGACGTCATTCATACAGGACCTGTAATTGGACATTTTGTCGACAACATACAAAAACCTGCGTATCTCGAAAACTACCTTATCGATCCGGATCCGGGTTTTTGCATCTGAAAGCCAGCACTCATGCGCGTCCAACAAGCCTGAAAGCCAGCACTCATGCGCATCTAAAAAGCCATCAACTGTCAAGAAGTGACAGCTAGTTCCTTAGTTATGACATCATTCATACAGCACCTGTAACTGGAAATTTTGTCGTCAACTTACAAAAACCTGCTTATCTCGAAAACTACCATACCGATCCGGATCCGGTTTTTTGCATCTGAAAGCCAGCACTCATGCGCGTCCAAGAAGCCATCAACTGTCAAGAAGTGACAGCTAGTTCCTTAGTTATGACGTCATTCATACAGCACCTGTAACTGGAAATTTTGTCGTCAACTTACAAAAACCTGCTTATCTCGAAAACTACCTTACCGATCCGGATCCGGTTTTTTGCATCCGAAAGCCAGCACTCATGCGCGTCCAACAAGCCATCAACTGTCAAGAAGTGACAGCTAGTTCCTTAGTTATGACGTCATTCATACAGGACCTGTAATTGGACATTTTGTCGACAACATACAAAAACCTGCGTATCTCGAAAACTGCATTACCGATCCGGATCCGGTTTTTTGCATCTGACAGCCAGCACTCATCTGCGTTCAAAAAGCCATCAACTGTTAAGAAGTGACAGCTAGTTCCTTAGTTATGACGTCATTCATACAGCACCTATAACTGGAAATTTTGTCTTCAACTTACAAAAACCTGCTTATCTCGAAAACTACCTTACCGATCCGGATCCGGTTTTTTGCATCCGGAAGCCAGCACTCATGCGCGTCCAACAAGCCATCAACTGTCAAGAAGCGACAGCTAGTTCCTTAGTTATGACGTCATTCATACAGCACCTGTAATTTGACATTTTGTCGTCAACTTACAAAAACCTGCTTATTTTGAAAACTACCTTACCGATCCGGATCCGGTTTTTTGCATCTTAAAGCCAGCACTTATGCGCGTCCAACAAGCCATCAACTGTCAAGAAGTGACAGCTAGTTCCTTAGTTATGACGTCATTCATGCAGGACCTGTAATTGGACATTTTGTCGACAACTTACAAAAACCTGCGTATCTCGAAAACTACCTTACCGATCCGGATCCGGTTTTTTGCATCCGAAAGCCAGCACTCATGCGCTTCCAACAAGTCATCAGCTGTCAAGAAGTGACAGCTAGTTCCTTAGTTATGACGTCATTCATACAGGACATGTAATTGGACATTTTGTTGACAACTTACAAAAACCTGCGTATCTCGAAAACTACCTTATCGATCCGGATCCGGGTTTTTGCATCTGAAAGCCAGCACTCATGCGCGTCCAACAAGCCTGAAAGCCAGCACTCATGCGCATCTAAAAAGCCATCAACTGTCAAGAAGTGACAGCTAGTTCCTTAGTTATGACATCATTCATACAGCACCTGTAACTGGAAATTTTGTCGTCAACTTACAAAAACCTGCTTATCTCGAAAACTACGATACCGATCCGGATCCGGTTTTTTGCATCTGAAAGCCAGCACTCATGCGCGTCCAAGAAGCCATCAACTGTCAAGAAGTGACAGCTAGTTCCTTAGTTATGACGTCATTCATACAGCACCTGTAACTGGAAATTTTGTCGTCAACTTACAAAAACCTGCTTATCTCGAAAACTACCTTACCGATCCGGATCCGGTTTTTTGCATCCGAAAGCCAGCACTCATGCGCGTCCAACAAGCCATCAACTGTCAAGAAGTGACAGCTAGTTCCTTAGTTATGACGTCATTCATACAGACATTTTGTCGTCAACTTACAAAAACCCGCTTATCTCGAAAACTAACCTTACCGATCCGGATCCGGTTTTTTGCCTCTGAAAGCCAGCACTCATGCGCGTCCAACAAGCCATCAACTGTCAAGAAGTGACAGCTAGTTCCTTAGTTATGACGTCATTCATACAGGACCTGTAATTGGACATTTTGTCGACAACATACACAAACCTGCGTATCTCGAAAACTACCTTACCGATCCGGATCCGGTTTTTTGCATCTGAAAGCCAGCACTCATGCGCGTCCAACAAGCCATCAACTGTCAAGAAGTGACAGCTAGTTCCTTAGTTATGACGTCATTCATACAGACATTTTGTCGTCAACTTACAAAAACCCGCGTATCTCGAAAATACCTAACCGATCCGGATCCGGTTTTTTGCATCTGAAAGCCAGCACACATGCGCGTCCAACAAGCCATAAACTGTCAAGAAGTGACAGCTAGTTCCTTAGTTATGACGTCATTCATACAGCACCTGTAACTGGAAATTTTGTCGTCAACTTACAAAAACCTGCTTATCTCGAAAACTACCTTACCGATCCGGATCCGGTTTTTTGCATCCGAAAGACTCATGCGCGTCCAACAAGCCATCAACTGTCAAGAAGTGACAGCTAGTTCCTTAGTTATGACGTCATTCATACAGACATTTTGTCGTCAACTTACAAAAACCCGCTTATCTCGAAAATTAACCTTACCGATCCGGATCCGGTTTTTTGCATCTGAAAGCCAGCACTCATGCGCTTCCAACAAGCCATCAACTGTCAAGAAGTGACAGCTAGTTCCTTAGTTATGACGTCATTCATACAGGACCTGTCATTGGACATTTTGTCGACAACATACACAAACCTGCGTATCTCGAAAACTACCTTACCGATCCGGATCCGGTTTTTTGCATCTGAAAGCCAGCACTCATGCGCGTCCAACGAGCCATCAACTGTCAAGAAATGACAGATAGTTCCTTAGTTATGACGTCATTCATTCAGCACCTATAACTGGAAATTTTGTCGTCAACTTACAAAAACCTGCTTATCTCGAAAACTACCTTACCGATCCGGATCCGGTTTTTTGCATCCGAAAGCCAGCACTCATGCGCGTCCAACAAGTCATCAACTGTCAAGAAGTGACAGCTAGTTCCTTAGTTATGACGTCATTCATACAGACATTTTGTCGTCAACTTACAAAAACCCGCGTATCTCGAAAATACCTTACCGATCCGGATCCGGTTTTTTGCATCTGAAAGCCAGCACACATGCGCGTCCAACAAGCCATCAACTGTCAAGAAGTGACAGCTAGTTCCTTAGTTATGACGTCATTCATACAGACATTTTGTCGTCAACTTACAAAAACCCGCGTATCTCGAAAATACCTTACCGATCCGGATCCGGTTTTTTGCATCTGAAAGCCAGCACACATGCGCGTCCAACAAGCCATAAACTGTCAAGAAGTGACAGCTAGTTCCTTAGTTATGACGTCATTCATACAGCACCTGTAACTGGAAATTTTGTCGTCAACTTACAAAAACCTGCTTATCTCGAAAACTACCTTACCGATCCGGATCCGGTTTTTTGCATCCGAAAGACTCATGCGCGTCCAACAAGCCATCAACTGTCAAGAAGTGACAGCTAGTTCCTTAGTTATGACGTCATTCATACAGACATTTTGTCGTCAACTTACAAAAACCCGCTTATCTCGAAAATTAACCTTACCGATCCGGATCCGGTTTTTTGCATCTGAAAGCCAGCACTCATGCGCTTCCAACAAGCCATCAACTGTCAAGAAGTGACAGCTAGTTCCTTAGTTATGACGTCATTCATACAGGACCTGTCATTGGACATTTTGTCGACAACATACACAAACCTGCGTATCTCGAAAACTACCTTACCGATCCGGATCCGGTTTTTTGCATCTGAAAGCCAGCACTCATGCGCGTCCAACGAGCCATCAACTGTCAAGAAATGACAGATAGTTCCTTAGTTATGACGTCATTCATTCAGCACCTATAACTGGAAATTTTGTCGTCAACTTACAAAAACCTGCTTATCTCGAAAACTACCTTACCGATCCGGATCCGGTTTTTTGCATCCGAAAGCCAGCACTCATGCGCGTCCAACAAGTCATCAACTGTCAAGAAGTGACAGCTAGTTCCTTAGTTATGACGTCATTCATACAGACATTTTGTCGTCAACTTACAAAAACCCGCGTATCTCGAAAATACCTTACCGATCCGGATCCGGTTTTTTGCATCTGAAAGCCAGCACTCATGCGCGCCCAAAAAGTCATCAACTGTCAAGAAGTGACAGCTAGTTCCTTAGTTATGACGTCATTCATACAGCACCAGTAATTGGACATTTTGTCGACAACATACAAAAACCTGCGTATCTCGAAAACTACCTTACCTATCCGGATCAGGTTTCTTGCATCTGAAAGCCAGCACTCATGTGCGTCCAAAAAGCCATCAACTGTCAAGAAGTGACAGCTAGTTCCTTAGTTATGACATCATTCATACAGCACCTGTAACTGGAAATTTTGTCGTCAACTTACAAAAACCTGCTTATCTCGAAAACTACCATACCGATCCGGATCCGGTTTTTTGCATCTGAAAGCCAGCACTCATGCGCGTCCAAGAAGCCATCAACTGTCAAGAAGTGACAGCTAGTTCCTTAGTTATGACGTCATTCATACAGCACCTGTAACTGGAAATTTTGTCGTCAACTTACAAAAACCTGCTTATCTTGAAAATTAACCTTACCGATCCGGATCCGGTTTTTTGCATCTGAAAGCCAGCACTCATGCGCTTCCAACAAGCCATCAACTGTCAAGAAGTGACAGCTAGTTCCTTAGTTATTACGTCATTCATACAGGACCTGTCATTGGACATTTTGTCGACAACATACACAAACCTGCGTATCTCGAAAACTACCTTACCGATCCGGATCCGGTTTTTTGCATCTGAAAGCCAGCACTCATGCGCGTCCAACGAGCCATCAACTGTCAAGAAATGACAGATAGTTCCTTAGTTATGACGTCATTCATTCAGCACCTATAACTGGAAATTTTGTCGTCAACTTACAAAAACCTGCTTATCTCGAAAACTACTTTACCGATCCGGATCCGGTTTTTTGCATCCGAAAGCCAGCACTCATGCGCGTCCAACAAGTCATCAACTGTCAAGAAGTGACAGCTAGTTCCTTAGTTATGACGTCATTCATACAGACATTTTGTCGTCAACTTACAAAAACCCGCGTATCTCGAAAATACCTTACCGATCCGGATCCGGTTTTTTGCATCTGAAAGCCAGCACTCATGCGCGCCCAAAAAGTCATCAACTGTCAAGAAGTGACAGCTAGTTCCTTAGTTATGACGTCATTCATACAGCACCAGTAATTGGACATTTTGTCGACAACATACAAAAACCTGCGTATCTCGAAAACTACCTTACCTATCCGGATCCGGTTTCTTGCATCTGAAAGCCAGCACTCATGTGCGTCCAAAAAGCCATCAACTGTCAAGAAGTGACAGCTAGTTCCTTAGTTATGACATCATTCATACAGCACCTGTAACTGGAAATTTTGTCGTCAACTTACAAAAACCTGCTTATCTCGAAAACTACCATACCGATCCGGATCCGGTTTTTTGCATCTGAAAGCCAGCACTCATGCGCGTCCAAGAAGTCATCAACTGTCAAGAAGTGACAGCTAGTTCCTTAGTTATGACGTCATTCATACAGCACCAGTAATTGGACATTTTGTCGACAACATACAAAAACCTGCGTATCTCGAAAACTACCTTACCTATCCGGATCCGGTTTCTTGCATCTGAAAGCCAGCACTCATGCGCGCCCAAAAAGTCATCAACTGTCAAGAAGTGACAGCTAGTTCCTTAGTTATGACGTCATTCATACAGCACCAGTAATTGGACATTTTGTCGACAACATACAAAAACCTGCGTATCTCGAAAACTACCTTACCTATCCGGATCCGGTTTCTTGCATCTGAAAGCCAGCACTCATGTGCGTCCAAAAAGCCATCAACTGTCAAGAAGTGACAGCTAGTTCCTTAGTTATGACGTCATTCATACAGGACATGTAATTGGACATTTTGTTGACAACTTACAAAAACCTGCGTATCTCGAAAACTACCTTATCGATCCGGATCCGGGTTTTTGCATCTGAAAGCCAGCACTCATGCGCGTCCAACAAGCCTGAAAGCCAGCACTCATGCGCATCTAAAAAGCCATCAACTGTCAAGAAGTGACAGCTAGTTCCTTAGTTATGACATCATTCATACAGCACCTGTAACTGGAAATTTTGTCGTCAACTTACAAAAACCTGCTTATCTCGAAAACTACCATACCGATCCGGATCCGGTTTTTTTGCATCTGAAAGCCAGCACTCATGCGCGTCCAAGAAGTCATCAACTGTCAAGAAGTGACAGCTAGTTCCTTAGTTATGACGTCATTCATACAGCACCAGTAATTGGACATTTTGTCGACAACATACAAAAACCTGCGTATCTCGAAAACTACCTTACCTATCCGGATCCGGTTTTTTGCATCTGAAAGCCAGCACTCATGCGCGTCCAAGAAGTCATCAACTGTCAAGAAGTGACAGCTAGTTCCTTAGTTATGACGTCATTCATACAGCACCAGTAATTGGACATTTTGTCGACAACATACAAAAACCTGCGTATCTCGAAAACTACCTTACCTATCCGGATCCGGTTTCTTGCATCCGAAAGCCAGCACTCATGCGCGTCCAACAAGTCATCAACTGTCAAGAAGTGACAGCTAGTTCCTTAGTTATGACGTCATTCATACAGACATTTTGTCGTCAACTTACAAAAACCCGCGTATCTCGAAAATACCTTACCGATCCGGATCCGGTTTTTTGCATCTGAAAGCCAGCACTCATGCGCGTCCAACAAGCCATCAACTGTCAAGAAGTGACAGCTAGTTCCTTAGTTATGACGTCATTCATACAGACATTTTGTCGTCAACTTACAAAAACCCGCGTATCTCGAAAATACCTTACCGATCCGGATCCGGTTTTTTGCATCTGAAAGCCAGCACACATGCGCGTCCAACAAGCCATAAACTGTCAAGAAGTGACAGCTAGTTCCTCAGTTATGACGTCATTCATACAGCACCTGTAACTGGAAATTTTGTCGTCAACTTACAAAAACCTGCTTATCTCGAAAACTACCTTACCGATCCGGATCCGGTTTTTTGCATCCGAAAGACTCATGCGCGTCCAACAAGCCATCAACTGTCAAGAAGTGACAGCTAGTTCCTTAGTTATGACGTCATTCATACAGACATTTTGTCGTCAACTTACAAAAACCCGCTTATCTCGAAAATTAACCTTACCGATCCGGATCCGGTTTTTTGCATCTGAAAGCCAGCACTCATGCGCTTCCAACAAGCCATCAACTGTCAAGAAGTGACAGCTAGTTCCTTAGTTATGACGTCATTCATACAGGACCTGTCATTGGACATTTTGTCGACAACATACACAAACCTGCGTATCTCGAAAACTACCTTACCGATCCGGATCCGGTTTTTTGCATCTGAAAGCCAGCACTCATGCGCGTCCAACGAGCCATCAACTGTCAAGAAATGACAGATAGTTCCTTAGTTATGACGTCATTCATTCAGCACCTATAACTGGAAATTTTGTCGTCAACTTACAAAAACCTGCTTATCTCGAAAACTACCTTACCGATCCGGATCCGGTTTTTTGCATCCGAAAGCCAGCACTCATGCGCGTCCAACAAGTCATCAACTGTCAAGAAGTGACAGCTAGTTCCTTAGTTATGACGTCATTCATACAGACATTTTGTCGTCAACTTACAAAAACCCGCGTATCTCGAAAATACCTTACCGATCCGGATCCGGTTTTTTGCATCTGAAAGCCAGCACTCATGCGCGCCCAAAAAGTCATCAACTGTCAAGAAATGACAGCTAGTTCCTTAGTTATGACGTCATTCATACAGCACCAGTAATTGGACATTTTGTCGACAACATACAAAAACCTGCGTATCTCGAAAACTACCTTACCTATCCGGATCCGGTTTCTTGCATCTGAAAGCCAGCACTCATGTGCGTCCAAAAAGCCATCAACTGTCAAGAAGTGACAGCTAGTTCCTTAGTTATGACATCATTCATACAGCACCTGTAACTGGAAATTTTGTCGTCAACTTACAAAAACCTGCTTATCTCGAAAACTACCATACCGATCCGGATCCGGTTTTTTGCATCTGAAAGCCAGCACTCATGCGCGTCCAAGAAGTCATCAAGTGTCAAGAAGTGACAGCTAGTTCCTTAGTTATGACGTCATTCATACAGGACATGTAATTGGACATTTTGTTGACAACTTACAAAAACCTGCGTATCTCGAAAACTACCTTATCGATCCGGATCCGGGTTTTTGCATCTGAAAGCCAGCACTCATGCGCGTCCAACAAGCCTGAAAGCCAGCACTCATGCGCATCTAAAAAGCCATCAACTGTCAAGAAGTGACAGCTAGTTCCTTAGTTATGACATCATTCATACAGCACCTGTAACTGGAAATTTTGTCGTCAACTTACAAAAACCTGCTTATCTCGAAAACTACCATACCGATCCGGATCCGGTTTTTTGCATCTGAAAGCCAGCACTCATGCGCGTCCAAGAAGTCATCAACTGTCAAGAAGTGACAGCTAGTTCCTTAGTTATGACGTCATTCATACAGCACCAGTAATTGGACATTTTGTCGACAACATACAAAAACCTGCGTATCTCGAAAATTACCTTACCTATCCGGATCCGGTTTCTTGCATCTGAAAGCCAGCACTCATGCGCGCCCAAAAAGTCATCAACTGTCAAGAAGTGACAGCTAGTTCCTTAGTTATGACGTCATTCATACAGCACCAGTAATTGGACATTTTGTCGACAACATACAAAAACCTGCGTATCTCGAAAACTACCTTACCTATCCGGATCCGGTTTCTTGCATCTGAAAGCCAGCACTCATGTGCGTCCAAAAAGCCATCAACTGTCAAGAAGTGACAGCTAGTTCCTTAGTTATGACGTCATTCATACAGGACATGTAATTGGACATTTTGTTGACAACTTACAAAAACCTGCGTATCTCGAAAACTACCTTATCGATCCGGATCCGGGTTTTTGCATCTGAAAGCCAGCACTCATGCGCGTCCAACAAGCCTGAAAGCCAGCACTCATGCGCATCTAAAAAGCCATCAACTGTCAAGAAGTGACAGCTAGTTCCTTAGTTATGACATCATTCATACAGCACCTGTAACTGGAAATTTTGTCGTCAACTTACAAAAACCTGCTTATCTCGAAAACTACCATACCGATCCGGATCCGGTTTTTTGCATCTGAAAGCCAGCACTCATGCGCGTCCAAGAAGTCATCAAGTGTCAAGAAGTGACAGCTAGTTCCTTAGTTATGACGTCATTCATACAGGACATGTAATTGGACATTTTGTTGACAACTTACAAAAACCTGCGTATCTCGAAAACTACCTTATCGATCCGGATCCGGGTTTTTGCATCTGAAAGCCAGCACTCATGCGCGTCCAACAAGCCTGAAAGCCAGCACTCATGCGCATCTAAAAAGCCATCAACTGTCAAGAAGTGACAGCTAGTTCCTTAGTTATGACATCATTCATACAGCACCTGTAACTGGAAATTTTGTCGTCAACTTACAAAAACCTGCTTATCTCGAAAACTACCATACCGATCCGGATCCGGTTTTTTGCATCTGAAAGCCAGCACTCATGCGCGTCCAAGAAGTCATCAACTGTCAAGAAGTGACAGCTAGTTCCTTAGTTATGACGTCATTCATACAGCACCAGTAATTGGACATTTTGTCGACAACATACAAAAACCTGCGTATCTCGAAAACTACCTTACCTATCCGGATCCGGTTTCTTGCATCTGAAAGCCAGCACTCATGCGCGCCCAAAAAGTCATCAACTGTCAAGAAGTGACAGCTAGTTCCTTAGTTATGACGTCATTCATACAGCACCAGTAATTGGACATTTTGTCGACAACATACAAAAACCTGCGTATCTCGAAAACTACCTTACCTATCCGGATCCGGTTTCTTGCATCTGAAAGCCAGCACTCATGCGCATCTAAAAAGCCATCAACTGTCAAGAAGTGACAGCTAGTTCCTTAGTTATGACATCATTCATACAGCACCTGTAACTGGAAATTTTGTCGTCAACTTACAAAAACCTGCTTATCTCGAAAACTACCATACCGATCCGGATCCGGTTTTTTGCATCTGAAAGCCAGCACTCATGCGCGTCCAAGAAGTCATCAACTGTCAAGAAGTGACAGCTAGTTCCTTAGTTATGACGTCATTCATACAGCACCAGTAATTGGACATTTTGTCGACAACATACAAAAACCTGCGTATCTCGAAAACTACCTTACCTATCCGGATCCGGTTTTTTGCATCTGAAAGCCAGCACTCATGCGCGTCCAAGAAGTCATCAACTGTCAAGAAGTCATCAACTGTCAAGAAGTGACAGCTAGTTCCTTAGTTATGACGTCATTCATACAGCACCTGTAACTGGAAATTTTGTCGTCAACTTACAAAAACCTGCTTATCTCGAAAACTACCTTACCGATCCGGATCCGGTTTTTTGCATCCGAAAGACTCATGCGCGTCCAACAAGCCATCAACTGTCAAGAAGTGACAGCTAGTTCCTTAGTTATGACGTCATTCATACAGACATTTTGTCGTCAACTTACAAAAACCCGCTTATCTCGAAAATTAACCTTACCGATCCGGATCCGGTTTTTTGCATCTGAAAGCCAGCACTCATGCGCTTCCAACAAGCCATCAACTGTCAAGAAGTGACAGCTAGTTCCTTAGTTATGACGTCATTCATACAGGACCTGTCATTGGACATTTTGTCGACAACATACACAAACCTGCGTATCTCGAAAACTACCTTACCGATCCGGATCCGGTTTTTTGCATCTGAAAGCCAGCACTCATGCGCGTCCAACGAGCCATCAACTGTCAAGAAATGACAGATAGTTCCTTAGTTATGACGTCATTCATTCAGCACCTATAACTGGAAATTTTGTCGTCAACTTACAAAAAACCTGCTTATCTCGAAAACTACCTTACCGATCCGGATCCGGTTTTTTGCATCCGAAAGCCAGCACTCATGCGCGTCCAAGAAGTCATCAAGTGTCAAGAAGTGACAGCTAGTTCCTTAGTTATGACGTCATTCATACAGGACATGTAATTGGACATTTTGTTGACAACTTACAAAAACCTGCGTATCTCGAAAACTACCTTATCGATCCGGATCCGGGTTTTTGCATCTGAAAGCCAGCACTCATGCGCGTCCAACAAGCCTGAAAGCCAGCACTCATGCGCATCTAAAAAGCCATCAACTGTCAAGAAGTGACAGCTAGTTCCTTAGTTATGACATCATTCATACAGCACCTGTAACTGGAAATTTTGTCGTCAACTTACAAAAACCTGCTTATCTCGAAAACTACCATACCGATCCGGATCCGGTTTTTTGCATCTGAAAGCCAGCACTCATGCGCGTCCAAGAAGTCATCAAGTGTCAAGAAGTGACAGCTAGTTCCTTAGTTATGACGTCATTCATACAGGACATGTAATTGGACATTTTGTTGACAACTTACAAAAACCTGCGTATCTCGAAAACTACCTTATCGATCCGGATCCGGGTTTTTGCATCTGAAAGCCAGCACTCATGCGCGTCCAACAAGCCTGAAAGCCAGCACTCATGCGCATCTAAAAAGCCATCAACTGTCAAGAAGTGACAGCTAGTTCCTTAGTTATGACATCATTCATACAGCACCTGTAACTGGAAATTTTGTCGTCAACTTACAAAAACCTGCTTATCTCGAAAACTAATACCATACCGATCCGGATCCGGTTTTTTGCATCTGAAAGCCAGCACTCATGCGCGTCCAAGAAGTCATCAACTGTCAAGAAGTGACAGCTAGTTCCTTAGTTATGACGTCATTCATACAGCACCAGTAATTGGACATTTTGTCGACAACATACAAAAACCTGCGTATCTCGAAAACTACCTTACCTATCCGGATCCGGTTTCTTGCATCTGAAAGCCAGCACTCATGCGCGCCCAAAAAGTCATCAACTGTCAAGAAGTGACAGCTAGTTCCTTAGTTATGACGTCATTCATACAGCACCAGTAATTGGACATTTTGTCGACAACATACAAAAACCTGCGTATCTCGAAAACTACCTTACCTATCCGGATCCGGTTTCTTGCATCTGAAAGCCAGCACTCATGCGCATCTAAAAAGCCATCAACTGTCAAGAAGTGACAGCTAGTTCCTTAGTTATGACATCATTCATACAGCACCTGTAACTGGAAATTTTGTCGTCAACTTACAAAAACCTGCTTATCTCGAAAACTACCATACCGATCCGGATCCGGTTTTTTGCATCTGAAAGCCAGCACTCATGCGCGTCCAAGAAGTCATCAACTGTCAAGAAGTGACAGCTAGTTCCTTAGTTATGACGTCATTCATACAGCACCAGTAATTGGACATTTTGTCGACAACATACAAAAACCTGCGTATCTCGAAAACTACCTTACCTATCCGGATCCGGTTTTTTGCATCTGAAAGCCAGCACTCATGCGCGTCCAAGAAGTCATCAACTGTCAAGAAGTCATCAACTGTCAAGAAGTGACAGCTAGTTCCTTAGTTATGACGTCATTCATACAGCACCTGTAACTGGAAATTTTGTCGTCAACTTACAAAAACCTGCTTATCTCGAAAACTACCTTACCGATCCGGATCCGGTTTTTTGCATCCGAAAGACTCATGCGCGTCCAACAAGCCATCAACTGTCAAGAAGTGACAGCTAGTTCCTTAGTTATGACGTCATTCATACAGACATTTTGTCGTCAACTTACAAAAACCCGCTTATCTCGAAAATTAACCTTACCGATCCGGATCCGGTTTTTTGCATCTGAAAGCCAGCACTCATGCGCTTCCAACAAGCCATCAACTGTCAAGAAGTGACAGCTAGTTCCTTAGTTATGACGTCATTCATACAGGACCTGTCATTGGACATTTTGTCGACAACATACACAAACCTGCGTATCTCGAAAACTACCTTACCGATCCGGATCCGGTTTTTTGCATCTGAAAGCCAGCACTCATGCGCGTCCAACGAGCCATCAACTGTCAAGAAATGACAGATAGTTCCTTAGTTATGACGTCATTCATTCAGCACCTATAACTGGAAATTTTGTCGTCAACTTACAAAAACCTGCTTATCTCGAAAACTACCTTACCGATCCGGATCCGGTTTTTTGCATCCGAAAGCCAGCACTCATGCGCGTCCAACAAGTCATCAACTGTCAAGAAGTGACAGCTAGTTCCTTAGTTATGACGTCATTCATACAGACATTTTGTCGTCAACTTACAAAAACCCGCGTATCTCGAAAATACCTTACCGATCCGGATCCGGTTTTTTGCATCTGAAAGCCAGCACTCATGCGCGCCCAAAAAGTCATCAACTGTCAAGAAGTGACAGCTAGTTCCTTAGTTATGACGTCATTCATACAGCACCAGTAATTGGACATTTTGTCGACAACATACAAAAACCTGCGTATCTCGAAAACTACCTTACCTATCCGGATCCGGTTTCTTGCATCTGAAAGCCAGCACTCATGTGCGTCCAAAAAGCCATCAACTGTCAAGAAGTGACAGCTAGTTCCTTAGTTATGACATCATTCATACAGCACCTGTAACTGGAAATTTTGTCGTCAACTTACAAAAACCTGCTTATCTCGAAAACTACCATACCGATCCGGATCCGGTTTTTTGCATCTGAAAGCCAGCACTCATGCGCGTCCAAGAAGCCATCAACTGTCAAGAAGTGACAGCTAGTTCCTTAGTTATGACGTCATTCATACAGCACCTGTAACTGGAAATTTTGTCGTCAACTTACAAAAACCTGCTTATCTCGAAAATTAACCTTACCGATCCGGATCCGGTTTTTTTGCATCTGAAAGCCAGCACTCATGCGCTTCCAACAAGCCATCAACTGTCAAGAAGTGACAGCTAGTTCCTTAGTTATGACGTCATTCATACAGGACCTGTCATTGGACATTTTGTCGACAACATACACAAACCTGCGTATCTCGAAAACTACCTTACCGATCCGGATCCGGTTTTTTGCATCTGAAAGCCAGCACTCATGCGCGTCCAACGAGCCATCAACTGTCAAGAAATGACAGATAGTTCCTTAGTTATGACGTCATTCATTCAGCACCTATAACTGGAAATTTTGTCGTCAACTTACAAAAACCTGCTTATCTCGAAAACTACCTTACCGATCCGGATCCGGTTTTTTGCATCCGAAAGCCAGCACTCATGCGCGTCCAACAAGTCATCAACTGTCAAGAAGTGACAGCTAGTTCCTTAGTTATGACGTCATTCATACAGACATTTTGTCGTCAACTTACAAAAACCCGCGTATCTCGAAAATACCTTACCGATCCGGATCCGGTTTTTTGCATCTGAAAGCCAGCACTCATGCGCGCCCAAAAAGTCATCAACTGTCAAGAAGTGACAGCTAGTTCCTTAGTTATGACGTCATTCATACAGCACCAGTAATTGGACATTTTGTCGACAACATACAAAAACCTGCGTATCTCGAAAACTACCTTACCTATCCGGATCCGGTTTCTTGCATCTGAAAGCCAGCACTCATGTGCGTCCAAAAAGCCATCAACTGTCAAGAAGTGACAGCTAGTTCCTTAGTTATGACATCATTCATACAGCACCTGTAACTGGAAATTTTGTCGTCAACTTACAAAAACCTGCTTATCTCGAAAACTACCATACCGATCCGGATCCGGTTTTTTGCATCTGAAAGCCAGCACTCATGCGCGTCCAAGAAGTCATCAACTGTCAAGAAGTGACAGCTAGTTCCTCAGTTATGACGTCATTCATACAGCACCAGTAATTGGACATTTTGTCGACAACATACAAAAACCTGCGTATCTCGAAAACTACCTTACCTATCCGGATCCGGTTTCTTGCATCTGAAAGCCAGCACTCATGCGCGCCCAAAAAGTCATCAACTGTCAAGAAGTGACAGCTAGTTCCTTAGTTATGACGTCATTCATACAGCACCAGTAATTGGACATTTTGTCGACAACATACAAAAACCTGCGTATCTCGAAAACTACCTTACCTATCCGGATCCGGTTTCTTGCATCTGAAAGCCAGCACTCATGTGCGTCCAAAAAGCCATCAACTGTCAAGAAGTGACAGCTAGTTCCTTAGTTATGACGTCATTCATACAGGACATGTAATTGGACATTTTGTTGACAACTTACAAAAACCTGCGTATCTCGAAAACTACCTTATCGATCCGGATCCGGGTTTTTGCATCTGAAAGCCAGCACTCATGCGCGTCCAACAAGCCTGAAAGCCAGCACTCATGCGCATCTAAAAAGCCATCAACTGTCAAGAAGTGACAGCTAGTTCCTTAGTTATGACATCATTCATACAGCACCTGTAACTGGAAATTTTGTCGTCAACTTACAAAAACCTGCTTATCTCGAAAACTACCATACCGATCCGGATCCGGTTTTTTGCATCTGAAAGCCAGCACTCATGCGCGTCCAACAAGTCATCAGCTGTCAAGAAGTGACAGCTAGTTCCTTAGTTATGACGTCATTCATACAGGACATGTAATTGGACATTTTGTTGACAACTTACAAAAACCTGCGTATCTCGAAAACTACCTTACCGATTCGGATCCGGGTTTTGCATCTGAAAGCCAGCACTCATGCGCGTCCAACAAGCCATAGCCTGTCAAGAAGTGACAGCTAGTTTCTTAGTTATGACGTCATTCATGCAGCACCTGTAACTGGACATTTTGTCGTCGACTTACAAAAACCTGCTTATCTCGAAAACTACCTATCCGATCCGGATCTGGTTTTTTACATCTGAAAGCCAGCACTCATGCGCATCTAAAAAGCCATCAACTGTCAAGAAGTGACAGCTAGTTCCTTAGTTATGACGTCATTCATACAGCACCTGTAACTGGAAATTTTGTCGTCAACTTATCAAAACCTGCTTATCTCGAAAACTATCTTACCGATCCGGATCCGGTTTTTTGCATTTG
Organism: Dioctria linearis; assembly: GCA_963930735.1. Taxonomy (NCBI): domain Eukaryota; kingdom Metazoa; phylum Arthropoda; class Insecta; order Diptera; family Asilidae; genus Dioctria; species Dioctria linearis. Next base: position 44,681,435 of record OZ005744.1, read on the forward strand.
AAAGCCAGCACTCATGCGCGTCCAACAAGCCATCAACTGTCAAGAAGTGACAGCTAGTTCCTTAGTTATGACGTCATTCATACAGGACCTGTAATTGGACATTTTGTCGACAACATACAAAAACCTGCGTATCTCGAAAACTGCCTTACCGATCCGGATCCGGTTTTTTGCATCTGACAGCCAGCACTCATCTGCGTTCAAAAAGCCATCAACTGTTAAGAAGTGACAGCTAGTTCCTTAGTTATGACGTCATTCATACAGCACCTATAACTGGAAATTTTGTCTTCAACTTACAAAAACCTGCTTATCTCGAAAACTACCTTACCGATCCGGATCCGGTTTTTTGCATCCGGAAGCCAGCACTCATGCGCGTCCAACAAGCCATCAACTGTCAAGAAGTGACAGCTAGTTCCTTAGTTATGACGTCATTCATACAGGACCTGTAATTGGACATTTTGTCGACAACATACAAAAACCTGCGTATCTCGAAAACTGCCTTACCGATCCGGATCCGGTTTTTTGCATCTGACAGCCAGCACTCATCTGCGTTCAAAAAGCCATCAACTGTTAAGAAGTGACAGCTAGTTCCTTAGTTATGACGTCATTCATACAGCACCTGTAACTGGAAATTTTGTCGTCAACTTATCAAAACCTGCTTATCTCGAAAACTACCTTACCGATCCGAATCCGGTTTTTTGCATCCGAAAGCCAGCACTCATGCGCGTCCAACAAGCCATCAACTGTCAAGAAATGACAGCTAGTTCCTTAGTTATGACGTCATTCATACAGCACCTGTAACTGGAAATTTTGTCGTCAACTTACAAAAACCTGCTTATCTCGAAAACTACCTCACCGATCCGGATCCGGCTTTTTGCATCTGAAAGCCAGCACTCATGCGCGTCCAACAAGCCATCAACTGTCAAGAAGTGACAGCTAGTTCCTTAGTTATGACGTCATTCATACAGACATTTTGTCGTCAACTTACAAAAACCTGCTTATCTCGAAAACTACCTTACCGATCCCGATCCGGTTTTTTGCATCTGAAAGCCAGCGCTCATGCGCGTCCAACAAGCCATAAACTGTCAAGAAGTGACAGCTAGTTCCTTAGTTATGACGTCATTCATACAGCACCTGTAACTGGAAATTTTGTCGTCAACTTACAAAAACCTGCTTATCTCGAAAACTACCTTACCGATCCGGATCCGGTTTTTTGCATCTGAAAGCCAGCACTCATGCGCGTCCAACAAGCCATCAACTGTCAAGAAGTGACAGCTAGTTCCTTAGTTATGACGTCATTCATACAGACATTTTGTCGTCAACTTACAAAAACCTGCTTATCTCGAAAACTACCTTACCGATCCGGATCCGGTTTTTTGCATCTGAAAGCCAGCGCTCATGCGCGTCCAACAAGCCATAAACTGTCAAGAAGTGACAGTTAGTTCCTTAGTTATGACGTCATTCATACAGCACCTGTAATTTGACATTTTGTCGACAACATACAAAAACCTGCGTATCTCGAAAACTGCCTTACCGATCCGGATCCGGTTTTTTGCATCTGACAGCCAGCACTCATCTGCGTTCAAAAAGCCATCAACTGTCAAGAAGCGACAGCTAGTTCCTTAGTTATGACGTCATTCATACAGCACCTGTAATTTGACATTTTGTCGTCAACTTACAAAAACCTGCTTATTTCGAAAACTACCTTACCGATCCGGATCCGGTTTTTTGCATCTTAAAGCCAGCACTTATGCGCGTCCAACAAGCCATCAACTGTCAAGAAGTGACAGCCAGTTCCTTAGTTATGACGTCATTCATACAGGACCTGTAATTGGACATTTTGTCGACAACTTACAAAAACCTGCGTATCTCGAAAACTACCTTACCGATCCGGATCCGGTTTTTTGCATCCGAAAGCCAGCACTCATGCGCGTCCAACAAGTCATCAGCTGTCAAGAAGTGACAGCTAGTTCCTTAGTTATGACGTCATTCATACAGGACATGTAATTGGACATTTTGTTGACAACTTACAAAAACCTGCGTATCTCGAAAACTACCTTACCGATTCGGATCCGGGTTTTGCATCTGAAAGCCAGCACTCACGCGCGTCCAACAAGCCATAGCCTGTCAAGAAGTGACAGCTAGTTTCTTAGTTATGACGTCATTCATGCAGCACCTGTAACTGGACATTTTGTCGTCGACTTACAAAAACCTGCTTATCTCGAAAACTACCTATCCGATCCGGATCTGGTTTTTTACATCTGAAAGCCAGCACTCATGCGCATCTAAAAAGCCATCAACTGTCAAGAAGTGACAGCTAGTTCCTTAGTTATGACGTCATTCATACAGCACCTGTAACTGGAAATTTTGTCGTCAACTTATCAAAACCTGCTTATCTCGAAAACTATCTTACCGATCCGGATCCGGTTTTTTGCATTTGAAAGCCAGCACTCATGCGCGTCCAACAAGCCATCAACTGTCAAGAAGTGACAGCTAGTTCCTTAGTTATGACGTCATTCATACAGGACCTGTAATTGGACATTTTGTCGACAACATACAAAAACCTGCGTATCTCGAAAACTGCCTTACCGATCCGGATCCGGTTTTTTGCATCTGACAGCCAGCACTCATCTGCGTTCAAAAAGCCATCAACTGTTAAGAAGTGACAGCTAGTTCCTTAGTTATGACGTCATTCATACAGCACCTATAACTGGAATTTTTGTCTTCAACTTACAAAAACCTGCTTATCTCGAAAACTACCTTACCGATCCGGATCCGGTTTTTTGCATCCGGAAGCCAGCACTCATGCGCGTCCAACAAGCCATCAACTGTCAAGAAGTGACAGCTAGTTCCTTAGTTATGACGTCATTCATACAGGACCTGTAATTGGACATTTTGTCGACAACATACAAAAACCTGCGTATCTCGAAAACTGCCTTACCGATCCGGATCCGGTTTTTTGCATCTGACAGCCAGCACTCATCTGCGTTCAAAAAGCCATCAACTGTTAAGAAGTGACAGCTAGTTCCTTAGTTATGACGTCATTCATACAGCACCTATAACTGGAAATTTTGTCTTCAACTTACAAAAACCTGCTTATCTCGAAAACTACCTTACCGATCCGGATCCGGTTTTTTGCATCCGGAAGCCAGCACTCATGCGCGTCCAACAAGCCATCAACTGTCAAGAAGCGACAGCTAGTTCCTTAGTTATGACGTCATTCATACAGCACCTGTAATTTGACATTTTGTCGTCAACTTACAAAAACCTGCTTATTTTGAAAACTACCTTACCGATCCGGATCCGGTTTTTTGCATCTTAAAGCCAGCACTTATGCGCGTCCAAGAAGCGATCAACTGTCAAGAAGTGACAGCTAGTTCCTTAGTTATGACGTCATTCATGCAGGACCTGTAATTGGACATTTTGTCGACAACTTACAAAAACCTGCGTATCTCGAAAACTACCTTACCGATCCGGATCCGGTTTTTTGCATCCGAAAGCCAGCACTCATGCGCGTCCAACAAGTCATCAGCTGTCAAGAAGTGACAGCTAGTTCCTTAGTTATGACGTCATTCATACAGGACATGTAATTGGACATTTTGTTGACAACTTACAAAAACCTGCGTATCTCGAAAACTACCTTATCGATCCGGATCCGGGTTTTTGCATCTGAAAGCCAGCACTCATGCGCGTCCAACAAGCCTGAAAGCCAGCACTCATGCGCATCTAAAAAGCCATCAACTGTCAAGAAGTGACAGCTAGTTCCTTAGTTATGACATCATTCATACAGCACCTGTAACTGGAAATTTTGTCGTCAACTTACAAAAACCTGCTTATCTCGAAAACTACCATACCGATCCGGATCCGGTTTTTTGCATCTGAAAGCCAGCACTCATGCGCGTCCAAGAAGCCATCAACTGTCAAGAAGTGACAGCTAGTTCCTTAGTTATGACGTCATTCATACAGCACCTGTAACTGGAAATTTTATCGTCAACTTACAAAAACCTGCTTATCTCGAAAACTACCTTACCGATCCGAATCCGGTTTTTTGCATCCGAAAGCCAGCACTCATGCGCGTCCTACAAGCCATCAACTGTCAAGAAATGACAGCTAGTTCCTTAGTTATGACGTCATTCATACAGCACCTGTAACTGGAAATTTTGTCGTCAACTTACAAAAACCTGCTTATCTCGAAAACTACCATACCGATCCGGATCCGGTTTTTTGCATCTGAAAGCCAGCACTCATGCGCGTCCAAGAAGCCATCAACTGTCAAGAAGTGACAGCTAGTTCCTTAGTTATGACGTCATTCATACAGCACCTGTAACTGGAAATTTTGTCGTCAACTTACAAAAACCTGCTTATCTCGAAAACTACCTTACCGATCCGGATCCGGTTTTTTGCTTCCGAAAGCCAGCACTCATGCGCGTCCAACAAGCCATCAACTGTCAAGAAGTGACAGCTAGTTCCTTAGTTATGACGTCATTCATACAGGACCTGTAATTGGACATTTTGTCGACAACATACAAAAACCTGCGTATCTCGAAAACTGCCTTACCGATCCGGATCCGGTTTTTTGCATCTGACAGCCAGCACTCATCTGCGTTCAAAAAGCCATCAACTGTTAAGAAGTGACAGCTAGTTCCTTAGTTATGACGTCATTCATACAGCACCTATAACTGGAAATTTTGTCTTCAACTTACAAAAACCTGCTTATCTCGAAAACTACCTTACCGATCCTGATCCGGTTTTTTGCATCCGGAAGCCAGCACTCATGCGCGTCCAACAAGCCATCAACTGTCAAGAAGCGACAGCTAGTTCCTTAGTTATGACGTCATTCATACAGCACCTGTAATTTGACATTTTGTCGTCAACTTACAAAAACCTGCTTATTTTGAAAACTACCTTACCGATCCGGATCCGGTTTTTTGCATCTTAAAGCCAGCACTTATGCGCGTCCAACAAGCCATCAACTGTCAAGAAGTGACAGCTAGTTCCTTAGTTATGACGTCATTCATGCAGGACCTGTAATTGGACATTTTGTCGACAACTTACAAAAACCTGCGTATCTCGAAAAGTACCTTACCGATCCGGATCCGGTTTTTTGCATCCGAAAGCCAGCACTCATGCGCGTCCAACAAGTCATCAGCTGTCAAGATGTGACAGCTAGTTCCTTAGTTATGACGTCATTCATACAGGACATGTAATTGGACATTTTGTTGACAACTTACAAAAACCTGCGTATCTCGAAAACTACCTTATCGATCCGGATCCGGGTTTTTGCATCTGAAAGCCAGCACTCATGCGCGTCCAACAAGCCTGAAAGCCAGCACTCATGCGCATCTAAAAAGCCATCAACTGTCAAGAAGTGACAGCTAGTTCCTTAGTTATGACATCATTCATACAGCACCTGTAACTGGAAATTTTGTCGTCAACTTACAAAAACCTGCTTATCTCGAAAACTACCATACCGATCCGGATCCGGTTTTTTGCATCTGAAAGCCAGCACTCATGCGCGTCCAAGAAGCCATCAACTGTCAAGAAGTGACAGCTAGTTCCTTAGTTATGACGTCATTCATACAGCACCTGTAACTGGAAATTTTGTCGTCAACTTACAAAAACCTGCTTATCTCGAAAACTACCTTACCGATCCGGATCCGGTTTCTTGCATCTGAAAGCCAGCACTCATGTGCGTCCAAAAAGCCATCAACTGTCAAGAAGTGACAGCTAGTTCCTTAGTTATGACGTCATTCATACAGCACCTGTAACTGGAAATTCTGTCGTCAACTTACAAAAACCTGCTTATCTCGAAAACTACCTTACCGATCCGGATCCGGTTTTTTGCATCTGAAAGCCAGCACTCATGCGCGTCCAACAAGCCATCAACTGTCAAGAAGTGACACCTAGTTCCTTAGTTATGACGTCATTCATACAGCACCTGTAACTGGAAATTTTGTCGTCAACTTATCAAAACCTACTTATCTCGAAAACTACCTTACCGATCCGAATCCGGTTTTTTGCATCCGAAAGCCAGCACTCATGCGCGTCCTACAAGCCATCAACTGTCAAGAAATGACAGCTAGTTCCTTAGTTATGACGTCATTCATTCAGCACCTATAACTGGAAATTTTGTCGTCAACTTACAAAAACCTGCTTATCTTGAAAACTACATTACCGATCCGGATCCGGTTTTTTGCATCTGAAAGCCAGCACTCATGCGCGTCCAACAAGCCATCAACTGTCAAGAAGTGACACCTAGTTCCTTAGTTATGACGTCATTCATACAGCACCTGTAACTGGAAATTTTTTCGTCAACTTATCAAAACCTGCTTATCTCGAAAACTACCTTACCGATCCGAATCCGGTTTTTTGCATCCGAAAGCCAGCACTCATGCGCGTCCTACAAGCCATCAACTGTCAAGAAATGACAGCTAGTTCCTTAGTTATGACGTCATTCATTCAGCACCTATAACTGGAAATTTTGTCGTCAACTTACAAAAACCTGCTTATCTCGAAAACTACCTTACCGATCCGAATCCGGTTTTTTGCATCCGAAAGCCAGCACTCATGCGCGTCCTACAAGCCATCAACTGTCAAGAAATGACAGCTAGTTCCTTAGTTATGACGTCATTCATTCAGCACCTATAACTGGAAATTTTGTCGTCAACTTACAAAAACCTGCTTATCTTGAAAACTACATTACCGATCCGGATCCGGTTTTTTGCATCTGAAAGCCAGCACTCATGCGCGTCCAACAAGCCATCAACTGTCAAGAAGTGACACCTAGTTCCTTAGTTATGACGTCATTCATACAGCACCTGTAACTGGAAATTTTTTCGTCAACTTATCAAAACCTGCTTATCTCGAAAACTACCTTACCGATCCGAATCCGGTTTTTTGCATCCGAAAGCCAGCACTCATGCGCGTCCTACAAGCCATCAACTGTCAAGAAATGACAGCTAGTTCCTTAGTTATGACGTCATTCATTCAGCACCTATAACTGGAAATTTTGTCGTCAACTTACAAAAACCTGCTTATCTCGAAAACTACCTTACCGATCCGGATCCGGTTTTTTGCATCTGAAAGCCAGCACTCATCTGCGTTCAAAAAGCCATCAACTGTCAAGAAGCGACAGCTAGTTCCTTAGTTATGACGTCATTCATACAGCACCTGTAACTGGAAATTTTGTCGTCAACTTACAAAAACCTGCTTATCTCGAAAACTACCTTACCGATCCGGATCCGGTTTTTTGCATCTGAAAGCCAGCACTCATGCGCGTCCAACAAGCCATCAACTGTCAAGAAGTGACACCTAGTTCCTTAGTTATGACGTCATTCATACAGCACATGTAACTGGAAATTTTGTCGTCAACTTACAAAAACCTGCTTATCTCGAAAACTACCTTACCGATCCGGATCCGGTTTTTTGCATCTGAAAGCCAGCACTCATGCGCGTCCAACAAGCCATCAACTGACAAGAAGTGACACCTAGTTCCTTAGTTATGACGTCATTCATACAGCACCTGTAACTGGAAATTTTGTCGTCAACTTATCAAAACCTGCTTATCTCGAAAACTACCTTACCGATCCGAATCCGGTTTTTTGCATCCGAAAGCCAGCACTCATGCGCGTCCAACAAGCCATCAACTGTCAAGAAATGACAGCTAGTTCCTTAGTTATGACGTCATTCATACAGACATTTTGTCGTCAACTTACAAAAACCTGCTTATCTCGAAAACTACCTTACCGATCCCGATCCGGTTTTTTGCATCTGAAAGCCAGCGCTCATGCGCGTCCAACAAGCCATAAACTGTCAAGAAGTGACAGCTAGTTCCTTAGTTATGACGTCATTCATACAGCACCTGTAACTGGAAATTTTGTCGTCAACATACAAAAACCTGCTTATCTCGAAAACTACCTTACCGATCCGGATCCGGTTTTTTGCATCTGAAAGCCAGCACTCATGCGCGTCCAACAAGCCATCAACTGTCAAGAAGTGACAGCTAGTTCCTTAGTTATGACGTCATTCATACAGACATTTTGTCGTCAACTTACAAAAACCTGCTTATCTCGAAAACTACCTTACCGATCCGGATCCGGTTTTTTGCATCTGAAAGCCAGCGCTCATGCGCGTCCAACAAGCCATAAACTGTCAAGAAGTGACAGTTAGTTCCTTAGTTATGACGTCATTCATACAGCACCTGTAATTTGACATTTTGTCGACAACATACAAAAACCTGCGTATCTCGAAAACTGCCTTACCGATCCGGATCCGGTTTTTTGCATCTGACAGCCAGCACTCATCTGCGTTCAAAAAGCCATCAACTGTCAAGAAGCGACAGCTAGTTCCTTAGTTATGACGTCATTCATACAGCACCTGTAATTTGACATTTTGTCGTCAACTTACAAAAACCTGCTTATTTCGAAAACTACCTTACCGATCCGGATCCGGTTTTTTGCATCTTAAAGCCAGCACTGATGCGCGTCCAACAAGCCATCAACTGTCAAGAAGTGACAGCCAGTTCCTTAGTTATGACGTCATTCATACAGGACCTGTAATTGGACATTTTGTCGACAACTTACAAAAACCTGCGTATCTCGAAAACTACCTTACCGATCCGGATCCGGTTTTTTGCATCCGAAAGCCAGCACTCATGCGCGTCCAACAAGTCATCAGCTGTCAAGAAGTGACAGCTAGTTCCTTAGTTATGACGTCATTCATACAGGACATGTAATTGGACATTTTGTTGACAACTTACAAAAACCTGCGTATCTCGAAAACTACCTTACCGATTCGGATCCGGGTTTTGCATCTGAAAGCCAGCACTCATGCGCGTCCAACAAGCCATAGCCTGTCAAGAAGTGACAGCTAGTTTCTTAGTTATGACGTCATTCATGCAGCACCTGTAACTGGACATTTTGTCGTCGACTTACAAAAACCTGCTTATCTCGAAAACTACCTATCCGATCCGGATCTGGTTTTTTACATCTGAAAGCCAGCACTCATGCGCATCTAAAAAGCCATCAACTGTCAAGAAGTGACAGCTAGTTCCTTAGTTATGACGTCATTCATACAGCACCTGTAACTGGAAATTTTGTCGTCAACTTATCAAAACCTGCTTATCTCGAAAACTATCTTACCGATCCGGATCCGGTTTTTTGCATTTGAAAGCCAGCAGTCATGCGCGTCCAACAAGCCATCAACTGTCAAGAAGTGACAGCTAGTTCCTTAGTTATGACGTCATTCATACAGGACCTGTAATTGGACATTTTGTCGACAACATACAAAAACCTGCGTATCTCGAAAACTGCCTTACCGATCCGGATCCGGTTTTTCGCATCTGACAGCCAGCACTCATCTGCGTTCAAAAAGCCATCAACTGTTAAGAAGTGACAGCTAGTTCCTTAGTTATGACGTCATTCATACAGCACCTATAACTGGAAATTTTGTCTTCAACTTACAAAAACCTGCTTATCTCGAAAACTACCTTACCGATCCGGATCCGGTTTTTTGCATCCGGAAGCCAGCACTCATGCGCGTCCAACAAGCCATCAACTGTCAAGAAGTGACAGCTAGTTCCTTAGTTATGACGTCATTCATACAGGACCTGTAATTGGACATTTTGTCGACAACATACAAAAACCTGCGTATCTCGAAAACTACCTTATCGATCCGGATCCGGGTTTTTGCATCTGAAAGCCAGCACTCATGCGCGTCCAACAAGCCTGAAAGCCAGCACTCATGCGCATCTAAAAAGCCATCAACTGTCAAGAAGTGACAGCTAGTTCCTTAGTTATGACATCATTCATACAGCACCTGTAACTGGAAATTTTGTCGTCAACTTACAAAAACCTGCTTATCTCGAAAACTACCATACCGATCCGGATCCGGTTTTTTGCATCTGAAAGCCAGCACTCATGCGCGTCCAAGAAGCCATCAACTGTCAAGAAGTGACAGCTAGTTCCTTAGTTATGACGTCATTCATACAGCACCTGTAACTGGAAATTTTGTCGTCAACTTACAAAAACCTGCTTATCTCGAAAACTACCTTACCGATCCGGATCCGGTTTTTTGCATCCGAAAGCCAGCACTCATGCGCGTCCAACAAGCCATCAACTGTCAAGAAGTGACAGCTAGTTCCTTAGTTATGACGTCATTCATACAGGACCTGTAATTGGACATTTTGTCGACAACATACAAAAACCTGCGTATCTCGAAAACTGCATTACCGATCCGGATCCGGTTTTTTGCATCTGACAGCCAGCACTCATCTGCGTTCAAAAAGCCATCAACTGTTAAGAAGTGACAGCTAGTTCCTTAGTTATGACGTCATTCATACAGCACCTATAACTGGAAATTTTGTCTTCAACTTACAAAAACCTGCTTATCTCGAAAACTACCTTACCGATCCGGATCCGGTTTTTTGCATCCGGAAGCCAGCACTCATGCGCGTCCAACAAGCCATCAACTGTCAAGAAGCGACAGCTAGTTCCTTAGTTATGACGTCATTCATACAGCACCTGTAATTTGACATTTTGTCGTCAACTTACAAAAACCTGCTTATTTTGAAAACTACCTTACCGATCCGGATCCGGTTTTTTGCATCTTAAAGCCAGCACTTATGCGCGTCCAACAAGCCATCAACTGTCAAGAAGTGACAGCTAGTTCCTTAGTTATGACGTCATTCATGCAGGACCTGTAATTGGACATTTTGTCGACAACTTACAAAAACCTGCGTATCTCGAAAACTACCTTACCGATCCGGATCCGGTTTTTTGCATCCGAAAGCCAGCACTCATGCGCTTCCAACAAGTCATCAGCTGTCAAGAAGTGACAGCTAGTTCCTTAGTTATGACGTCATTCATACAGGACATGTAATTGGACATTTTGTTGACAACTTACAAAAACCTGCGTATCTCGAAAACTACCTTATCGATCCGGATCCGGGTTTTTGCATCTGAAAACCAGCACTCATGCGCGTCCAACAAGCCTGAAAGCCAGCACTCATGCGCATCTAAAAAGCCATCAACTGTCAAGAAGTGACAGCTAGTTCCTTAGTTATGACATCATTCATACAGCACCTGTAACTGGAAATTTTGTCGTCAACTTACAAAAACCTGCTTATCTCGAAAACAACGATACCGATCCGGATCCGGTTTTTTGCATCTGAAAGCCAGCACTCATGCGCGTCCAAGAAGCCATCAACTGTCAAGAAGTGACAGCTAGTTCCTTAGTTATGACGTCATTCATACAGCACCTGTAACTGGAAATTTTGTCGTCAACTTACAAAAACCTGCTTATCTCGAAAACTACCTTACCGATCCGGATCCGGTTTTTTGCATCCGAAAGCCAGCACTCATGCGCGTCCAACAAGCCATCAACTGTCAAGAAGTGACAGCTAGTTCCTTAGTTATGACGTCATTCATACAGACATTTTGTCGTCAACTTACAAAAACCCGCTTATCTCGAAAACTAACCTTACCGATCCGGATCCGGTTTTTTGCCTCTGAAAGCCAGCACTCATGCGCGTCCAACAAGCCATCAACTGTCAAGAAGTGACAGCTAGTTCCTTAGTTATGACGTCATTCATACAGGACCTGTAATTGGACATTTTGTCGACAACATACACAAACCTGCGTATCTCGAAAACTACCTTACCGATCCGGATCCGGTTTTTTGCATCTGAAAGCCAGCACTCATGCGCGTCCAACAAGCCATCAACTGTCAAGAAGTGACAGCTAGTTCCTTAGTTATGACGTCATTCATACAGACATTTTGTCGTCAACTTACAAAAACCCGCGTATCTCGAAAATACCTAACCGATCCGGATCCGGTTTTTTGCATCTGAAAGCCAGCACACATGCGCGTCCAACAAGCCATAAACTGTCAAGAAGTGACAGCTAGTTCCTTAGTTATGACGTCATTCATACAGCACCTGTAACTGGAAATTTTGTCGTCAACTTACAAAAACCTGCTTATCTCGAAAACTACCTTACCGATCCGGATCCGGTTTTTTGCATCCGAAAGACTCATGCGCGTCCCAACAAGCCATCAACTGTCAAGAAGTGACAGCTAGTTCCTTAGTTATGACGTCATTCATACAGACATTTTGTCGTCAACTTACAAAAACCCGCTTATCTCGAAAATTAACCTTACCGATCCGGATCCGGTTTTTTTGCATCTGAAAGCCAGCACTCATGCGCTTCCAACAAGCCATCAACTGTCAAGAAGTGACAGCTAGTTCCTTAGTTATGACGTCATTCATACAGGACCTGTCATTGGACATTTTGTCGACAACATACACAAACCTGCGTATCTCGAAACTACCTTACCGATCCGGATCCGGTTTTTTGCATCTGAAAGCCAGCACTCATGCGCGTCCAACGAGCCATCAACTGTCAAGAAATGACAGATAGTTCCTTAGTTATGACGTCATTCATTCAGCACCTATAACTGGAAATTTTGTCGTCAACTTACAAAAACCTGCTTATCTCGAAAACTACCTTACCGATCCGGATCCGGTTTTTTGCATCCGAAAGCCAGCACTCATGCGCGTCCAACAAGTCATCAACTGTCAAGAAGTGACAGCTAGTTCCTTAGTTATGACGTCATTCATACAGACATTTTGTCGTCAACTTACAAAAACCCGCGTATCTCGAAAATACCTTACCGATCCGGATCCGGTTTTTTGCATCTGAAAGCCAGCACACATGCGCGTCCAACAAGCCATCAACTGTCAAGAAGTGACAGCTAGTTCCTTAGTTATGACGTCATTCATACAGACATTTTGTCGTCAACTTACAAAAACCCGCGTATCTCGAAAATACCTTACCGATCCGGATCCGGTTTTTTGCATCTGAAAGCCAGCACACATGCGCGTCCAACAAGCCATAAACTGTCAAGAAGTGACAGCTAGTTCCTTAGTTATGACGTCATTCATACAGCACCTGTAACTGGAAATTTTGTCGTCAACTTACAAAAACCTGCTTATCTCGAAAACTACCTTACCGATCCGGATCCGGTTTTTTGCATCCGAAAGACTCATGCGCGTCCAACAAGCCATCAACTGTCAAGAAGTGACAGCTAGTTCCTTAGTTATGACGTCATTCATACAGACATTTTGTCGTCAACTTACAAAAACCCGCTTATCTCGAAAATTAACCTTACCGATCCGGATCCGGTTTTTTGCATCTGAAAGCCAGCACTCATGCGCTTCCAACAAGCCATCAACTGTCAAGAAGTGACAGCTAGTTCCTTAGTTATGACGTCATTCATACAGGACCTGTCATTGGACATTTTGTCGACAACATACACAAACCTGCGTATCTCGAAAACTACCTTACCGATCCGGATCCGGTTTTTTGCATCTGAAAGCCAGCACTCATGCGCGTCCAACGAGCCATCAACTGTCAAGAAATGACAGATAGTTCCTTAGTTATGACGTCATTCATTCAGCACCTATAACTGGAAATTTTGTCGTCAACTTACAAAAACCTGCTTATCTCGAAAACTACCTTACCGATCCGGATCCGGTTTTTTGCATCCGAAAGCCAGCACTCATGCGCGTCCAACAAGTCATCAACTGTCAAGAAGTGACAGCTAGTTCCTTAGTTATGACGTCATTCATACAGACATTTTGTCGTCAACTTACAAAAACCCGCGTATCTCGAAAATACCTTACCGATCCGGATCCGGTTTTTTGCATCTGAAAGCCAGCACTCATGCGCGCCCAAAAAGTCATCAACTGTCAAGAAGTGACAGCTAGTTCCTTAGTTATGACGTCATTCATACAGCACCAGTAATTGGACATTTTGTCGACAACATACAAAAACCTGCGTATCTCGAAAACTACCTTACCTATCCGGATCAGGTTTCTTGCATCTGAAAGCCAGCACTCATGTGCGTCCAAAAAGCCATCAACTGTCAAGAAGTGACAGCTAGTTCCTTAGTTATGACATCATTCATACAGCACCTGTAACTGGAAATTTTGTCGTCAACTTACAAAAACCTGCTTATCTCGAAAACTACCATACCGATCCGGATCCGGTTTTTTGCATCTGAAAGCCAGCACTCATGCGCGTCCAAGAAGCCATCAACTGTCAAGAAGTGACAGCTAGTTCCTTAGTTATGACGTCATTCATACAGCACCTGTAACTGGAAATTTTGTCGTCAACTTACAAAAACCTGCTTATCTTGAAAATTAACCTTACCGATCCGGATCCGGTTTTTTGCATCTGAAAGCCAGCACTCATGCGCTTCCAACAAGCCATCAACTGTCAAGAAGTGACAGCTAGTTCCGTAGTTATTACGTCATTCATACAGGACCTGTCATTGGACATTTTGTCGACAACATACACAAACCTGCGTATCTCGAAAACTACCTTACCGATCCGGATCCGGTTTTTTGCATCTGAAAGCCAGCACTCATGCGCGTCCAACGAGCCATCAACTGTCAAGAAATGACAGATAGTTCCTTAGTTATGACGTCATTCATTCAGCACCTATAACTGGAAATTTTGTCGTCAACTTACAAAAACCTGCTTATCTCGAAAACTACTTTACCGATCCGGATCCGGTTTTTTGCATCCGAAAGCCAGCACTCATGCGCGTCCAACAAGTCATCAACTGTCAAGAAGTGACAGCTAGTTCCTTAGTTATGACGTCATTCATACAGACATTTTGTCGTCAACTTACAAAAACCCGCGTATCTCGAAAATACCTTACCGATCCGGATCCGGTTTTTTGCATCTGAAAGCCAGCACTCATGCGCGCCCAAAAAGTCATCAACTGTCAAGAAGTGACAGCTAGTTCCTTAGTTATGACGTCATTCATACAGCACCAGTAATTGGACATTTTGTCGACAACATACAAAAACCTGCGTATCTCGAAAACTACCTTACCTATCCGGATCCGGTTTCTTGCATCTGAAAGCCAGCACTCATGTGCGTCCAAAAAGCCATCAACTGTCAAGAAGTGACAGCTAGTTCCTTAGTTATGACATCATTCATACAGCACCTGTAACTGGAAATTTTGTCGTCAACTTACAAAAACCTGCTTATCTCGAAAACTACCATACCGATCCGGATCCGGTTTTTTGCATCTGAAAGCCAGCACTCATGCGCGTCCAAGAAGTCATCAACTGTCAAGAAGTGACAGCTAGTTCCTTAGTTATGACGTCATTCATACAGCACCAGTAATTGGACATTTTGTCGACAACATACAAAAACCTGCGTATCTCGAAAACTACCTTACCTATCCGGATCCGGTTTCTTGCATCTGAAAGCCAGCACTCATGCGCGCCCAAAAAGTCATCAACTGTCAAGAAGTGACAGCTAGTTCCTTAGTTATGACGTCATTCATACAGCACCAGTAATTGGACATTTTGTCGACAACATACAAAAACCTGCGTATCTCGAAAACTACCTTACCTATCCGGATCCGGTTTCTTGCATCTGAAAGCCAGCACTCATGTGCGTCCAAAAAGCCATCAACTGTCAAGAAGTGACAGCTAGTTCCTTAGTTATGACGTCATTCATACAGGACATGTAATTGGACATTTTGTTGACAACTTACAAAAACCTGCGTATCTCGAAAACTACCTTATCGATCCGGATCCGGGTTTTTGCATCTGAAAGCCAGCACTCATGCGCGTCCAACAAGCCTGAAAGCCAGCACTCATGCGCATCTAAAAAGCCATCAACTGTCAAGAAGTGACAGCTAGTTCCTTAGTTATGACATCATTCATACAGCACCTGTAACTGGAAATTTTGTCGTCAACTTACAAAAACCTGCTTATCTCGAAAACTACCATACCGATCCGGATCCGGTTTTTTTGCATCTGAAAGCCAGCACTCATGCGCGTCCAAGAAGTCATCAACTGTCAAGAAGTGACAGCTAGTTCCTTAGTTATGACGTCATTCATACAGCACCAGTAATTGGACATTTTGTCGACAACATACAAAAACCTGCGTATCTCGAAAACTACCTTATCGATCCGGATCCGGGTTTTTGCATCTGAAAGCCAGCACTCATGCGCGTCCAACAAGCCTGAAAGCCAGCACTCATGCGCATCTAAAAAGCCATCAACTGTCAAGAAGTGACAGCTAGTTCCTTAGTTATGACATCATTCATACAGCACCTGTAACTGGAAATTTTGTCGTCAACTTACAAAAACCTGCTTATCTCGAAAACTACCATACCGATCCGGATCCGGTTTTTTGCATCTGAAAGCCAGCACTCATGCGCGTCCAAGAAGTCATCAACTGTCAAGAAGTGACAGCTAGTTCCTTAGTTATGACGTCATTCATACAGCACCAGTAATTGGACATTTTGTCGACAACATACAAAAACCTGCGTATCTCGAAAACTACCTTACCTATCCGGATCCGGTTTCTTGCATCTGAAAGCCAGCACTCATGCGCGCCCAAAAAGTCATCAACTGTCAAGAAGTGACAGCTAGTTCCTTAGTTATGACGTCATTCATACAGCACCAGTAATTGGACATTTTGTCGACAACATACAAAAACCTGCGTATCTCGAAAACTACCTTACCTATCCGGATCCGGTTTCTTGCATCTGAAAGCCAGCACTCATGCGCATCTAAAAAGCCATCAACTGTCAAGAAGTGACAGCTAGTTCCTTAGTTATGACATCATTCATACAGCACCTGTAACTGGAAATTTTGTCGTCAACTTACAAAAACCTGCTTATCTCGAAAACTACCATACCGATCCGGATCCGGTTTTTTGCATCTGAAAGCCAGCACTCATGCGCGTCCAAGAAGTCATCAACTGTCAAGAAGTGACAGCTAGTTCCTTAGTTATGACGTCATTCATACAGCACCAGTAATTGGACATTTTGTCGACAACATACAAAAACCTGCGTATCTCGAAAACTACCTTACCTATCCGGATCCGGTTTTTTGCATCTGAAAGCCAGCACTCATGCGCGTCCAAGAAGTCATCAACTGTCAAGAAGTCATCAACTGTCAAGAAGTGACAGCTAGTTCCTTAGTTATGACGTCATTCATACAGCACCTGTAACTGGAAATTTTGTCGTCAACTTACAAAAACCTGCTTATCTCGATAACTACCTTACCGATCCGGATCCGGTTTTTTGCATCCGAAAGACTCATGCGCGTCCAACAAGCCATCAACTGTCAAGAAGTGACAGCTAGTTCCTTAGTTATGACGTCATTCATACAGACATTTTGTCGTCAACTTACAAAAACCCGCTTATCTCGAAAATTAACCTTACCGATCCGGATCCGGTTTTTTGCATCTGAAAGCCAGCACTCATGCGCTTCCAACAAGCCATCAACTGTCAAGAAGTGACAGCTAGTTCCTTAGTTATGACGTCATTCATACAGGACCTGTCATTGGACATTTTGTCGACAACATACACAAACCTGCGTATCTCGAAAACTACCTTACCGATCCGGATCCGGTTTTTTGCATCTGAAAGCCAGCACTCATGCGCGTCCAACGAGCCATCAACTGTCAAGAAATGACAGATAGTTCCTTAGTTATGACGTCATTCATTCAGCACCTATAACTGGAAATTTTGTCGTCAACTTACAAAAACCTGCTTATCTCGAAAACTACCTTACCGATCCGGATCCGGTTTTTTGCATCCGAAAGCCAGCACTCATGCGCGTCCAACAAGTCATCAACTGTCAAGAAGTGACAGCTAGTTCCTTAGTTATGACGTCATTCATACAGACATTTTGTCGTCAACTTACAAAAAACCCGCGTATCTCGAAAATACCTTACCGATCCGGATCCGGTTTTTTGCATCTGAAAGCCAGCACTCATGCGCGCCCAAAAAGTCATCAACTGTCAAGAAGTGACAGCTAGTTCCTTAGTTATGACGTCATTCATACAGCACCAGTAATTGGACATTTTGTCGACAACATACAAAAACCTGCGTATCTCGAAAACTACCTTACCTATCCTGATCCGGTTTCTTGCATCTGAAAGCCAGCACTCATGTGCGTCCAAAAAGCCATCAACTGTCAAGAAGTGACAGCTAGTTCCTTAGTTATGACATCATTCATACAGCACCTGTAACTGGAAATTTTGTCGTCAACTTACAAAAACCTGCTTATCTCGAAAACTACCATACCGATCCGGATCCGGTTTTTTGCATCTGAAAGCCAGCACTCATGCGCGTCCAAGAAGCCATCAACTGTCAAGAAGTGACAGCTAGTTCCTTAGTTATGACGTCATTCATACAGCACCTGTAACTGGAAATTTTGTCGTCAACTTACAAAAACCTGCTTATCTCGAAAATTAACCTTACCGATCCGGATCCGGTTTTTTTGCATCTGAAAGCCAGCACTCATGCGCTTCCAACAAGCCATCAACTGTCAAGAAGTGACAGCTAGTTCCTTAGTTATGACGTCATTCATACAGGACCTGTCATTGGACATTTTGTCGACAACATACACAAACCTGCGTATCTCGAAAACTACCTTACCGATCCGGATCCGGTTTTTTGCATCTGAAAGCCAGCACTCATGCGCGTCCAACGAGCCATCAACTGTCAAGAAATGACAGATAGTTCCTTAGTTATGACGTCATTCATTCAGCACCTATAACTGGAAATTTTGTCGTCAACTTACAAAAACCTGCTTATCTCGAAAACTACCTTACCGATCCGGATCCGGTTTTTTGCATCCGAAAGCCAGCACTCATGCGCGTCCAACAAGTCATCAACTGTCAAGAAGTGACAGCTAGTTCCTTAGTTATGACGTCATTCATACAGACATTTTGTCGTCAACTTACAAAAACCCGCGTATCTCGAAAATACCTTACCGATCCGGATCCGGTTTTTTGCATCTGAAAGCCAGCACTCATGCGCGCCCAAAAAGTCATCAACTGTCAAGAAGTGACAGCTAGTTCCTTAGTTATGACGTCATTCATACAGCACCAGTAATTGGACATTTTGTCGACAACATACAAAAACCTGCGTATCTCGAAAACTACCTTACCTATCCGGATCCGGTTTCTTGCATCTGAAAGCCAGCACTCATGTGCGTCCAAAAAGCCATCAACTGTCAAGAAGTGACAGCTAGTTCCTTAGTTATGACATCATTCATACAGCACCTGTAACTGGAAATTTTGTCGTCAACTTACAAAAACCTGCTTATCTCGAAAACTACCATACCGATCCGGATCCGGTTTTTTGCATCTGAAAGCCAGCACTCATGCGCGTCCAAGAAGTCATCAACTGTCAAGAAGTGACAGCTAGTTCCTCAGTTATGACGTCATTCATACAGCACCAGTAATTGGACATTTTGTCGACAACATACAAAAACCTGCGTATCTCGAAAACTACCTTACCTATCCGGATCCGGTTTCTTGCATCTGAAAGCCAGCACTCATGCGCGCCCAAAAAGTCATCAACTGTCAAGAAGTGACAGCTAGTTCCTTAGTTATGACGTCATTCATACAGCACCAGTAATTGGACATTTTGTCGACAACATACAAAAACCTGCGTATCTCGAAAACTACCTTACCTATCCGGATCCGGTTTCTTGCATCTGAAAGCCAGCACTCATGTGCGTCCAAAAAGCCATCAACTGTCAAGAAGTGACAGCTAGTTCCTTAGTTATGACGTCATTCATACAGGACATGTAATTGGACATTTTGTTGACAACTTACAAAAACCTGCGTATCTCGAAAACTACCTTATCGATCCGGATCCGGGTTTTTGCATCTGAAAGCCAGCACTCATGCGCGTCCAACAAGCCTGAAAGCCAGCACTCATGCGCATCTAAAAAGCCATCAACTGTCAAGAAGTGACAGCTAGTTCCTTAGTTATGACATCATTCATACAGCACCTGTAACTGGAAATTTTGTCGTCAACTTACAAAAACCTGCTTATCTCGAAAACTACCATACCGATCCGGATCCGGTTTTTTGCATCTGAAAGCCAGCACTCATGCGCGTCCAAGAAGCCATCAACTGTCAAGAAGTGACAGCTAGTTCCTTAGTTATGACGTCATTCATACAGCACCTGTAACTGGAAATTTTGTCGTCAACTTACAAAAACCTGCTTATCTCGAAAACTACCTTACCGATCCGGATCCGGTTTTTTGCATCCGAAAGCCAGCACTCATGCGCGTCCAACAAGCCATCAACTGTCAAGAAGTGACAGCTAGTTCCTTAGTTATGACGTCATTCATACAGGACCTGTAATTGGACATTTTGTCGACAACATACAAAAACCTGCGTATCTCGAAAACTGCCTTACCGATCCGGATCCGGTTTTTTGCATCTGACAGCCAGCACTCATCTGCGTTCAAAAAGCCATCAACTGTTAAGAAGTGACAGCTAGTTCCTTAGTTATGACGTCATTCATACAGCACCTATAACTGGAAATTTTGTCTTCACAGCTAGTTCCTTAGTTATGACGTCATTCATACAGCACCTGTAATTGGACATTTTGTCGTCAACTTACAAAAACCTGCTTATCTCGAAAACTACCTTATCGATCCGGATCCGGGTTTTTGCATCTGAAAGCCAGCACTCATGCGCGTCCAACAAGCCTGAAAGCCAGCACTCATGCGCATCTAAAAAGCCATCAACTGTCAAGAAGTGACAGCTAGTTCCTTAGTTATGACATCATTCATACAGCACCTGTAACTGGAAATTTTGTCGTCAACTTACAAAAACCTGCTTATCTCGAAAACTACCTTACCGATCCGGATCCGGTTTTTTGCATCCGAAAGCCAGCACTCATGCGCGTCCAAGAAGCCATCAACTGTCAAGAAGTGACAGCTAGTTCCTTAGTTATGACGTCATTCATACAGGACCTGTAATTGGACATTTTGTCGACAACTTACAAAAACCTGCGTATCTCGAAAACTACCTTACCGATCCGGATCCGGTTTTTTGCATCCGAAAGCCAGCACTCATGCGCGTGTAACAAGTCATCAGCTGTCAAGAAGTGACAGCTAGTTCCTTAGTTATGACGTCATTCATACAGGACATGTAATTGGACATTTTGTTGACAACTTACAAAAACCTGCGTATCTCGAAAACTACCTTATCGATCCGGATCCGGGTTTTTGCATCTGAAAGCCAGCACTCATGCGCGTCCAACAAGCCTGAAAGCCAGCACTCATGCGCATCTAAAAAGCCATCAACTGTCAAGAAGTGACAGCTAGTTCCTTAGTTATGACATCATTCATACAGCACCTGTAACTGGAAATTTTGTCGTCAACTTACAAAAACCTGCTTATCTCGAAAACTACCATACCGATCCGGATCCGGTTTTTTGCATCTGAAAGCCAGCACTCATGCGCGTCCAAGAAGTCATCAACTGTCAAGAAGTGACAGCTAGTTCCTTAGTTATGACGTCATTCATACAGCACCAGTAATTGGACATTTTGTCGACAACATACAAAAACCTGCGTATCTCGAAAACTACCTTACCTATCCGGATCCGGTTTTTTGCATCTGAAAGCCAGCACTCATGCGCGTCCAAGAAGTCATCAACTGCCAAGAAGTCATCAACTGTCAAGAAGTGACAGCTAGTTCCTTAGTTATGACGTCATTCATACAGCACCAGTAATTGGACATTTTGTCGACAACATACAAAAACCTGCGTATCTCGAAAACTACCTTACCTATCCGGATCCGGTTTCTTGCATCTGAAAGCCAGCACTCATGCGCGCCCAAAAAGTCATCAACTGTCAAGAAGTGACAGCTAGTTCCTTAGTTATGACGTCATTCATACAGCACCAGTAATTGGACATTTTGTCGTCAACTTACAAAAACCTGCTTATCTCGAAAACTACCATACCGATCCGGATCCGGTTTTTTGCATCTGAAAGCCAGCACTCATGCGCGTCCAAGAAGTCATCAACTGTCAAGAAGTGACAGCTAGTTCCTTAGTTATGACGTCATTCATACAGCACCAGTAATTGGACATTTTGTCGACAACATACAAAAACCTGCGTATCTCGAAAACTACCTTACCTATCCGGATGCGGTTTCTTGCATCCGAAAGCCAGCACTCATGCGCGTCCAACAAGTCATCAACTGTCAAGAAGTGACAGCTAGTTCCTTAGTTATGACGTCATTCATACAGACATTTTGTCGTCAACTTACAAAAACCCGCGTATCTCGAAAATACCTTACCGATCCGGATCCGGTTTTTTGCATCTGAAAGCCAGCACTCATGCGCGTCCAACAAGCCATCAACTGTCAAGAAGTGACAGCTAGTTCCTTAGTTATGACGTCATTCATACAGACATTTTGTCGTCAACTTACAAAAACCCGCGTATCTCGAAAATACCTTACCGATCCGGATCCGGTTTTTTGCATCTGAAAGCCAGCACACATGCGCGTCCAACAAGCCATAAACTGTCAAGAAGTGACAGCTAGTTCCTTAGTTATGACGTCATTCATACAGCACCTGTAACTGGAAATTTTGTCGTCAACTTACAAAAACCTGCTTATCTCGAAAACTACCTTACCGATCCGGATCCGGTTTTTTGCATCCGAAAGACTCATGCGCGTCCAACAAGCCATCAACTGTCAAGAAGTGACAGCTAGTTCCTTAGTTATGACGTCATTCATACACACATTTTGTCGTCAACTTACAAAAACCCGCTTATCTCGAAAATTAACCTTACCGATCCGGATCCGGTTTTTTGCATCTGAAAGCCAGCACTCATGCGCTTCCAACAAGCCATCAACTGTCAAGAAGTGACAGCTAGTTCCTTAGTTATGACGTCATTCATACAGGACCTGTCATTGGACATTTTGTCGACAACATACACAAACCTGCGTATCTCGAAAACTACCTTACCGATCCGGATCCGGTTTTTTGCATCTGAAAGCCAGCACTCATGCGCGTCCAACGAGCCATCAACTGTCAAGAAATGACAGATAGTTCCTTAGTTATGACGTCATTCATTCAGCACCTATAACTGGAAATTTTGTCGTCAACTTACAAAAACCTGCTTATCTCGAAAACTACCTTACCGATCCGGATCCGGTTTTTTGCATCCGAAAGCCAGCACTCATGCGCGTCCAACAAGTCATCAACTGTCAAGAAGTGACAGCTAGTTCCTTAGTTATGACGTCATTCATACAGACATTTTGTCGTCAACTTACAAAAACCCGCGTATCTCGAAAATACCTTACCGATCCGGATCCGGTTTTTTGCATCTGAAAGCCAGCACTCATGCGCGCCCAAAAAGTCATCAACTGTCAAGAAGTGACAGCTAGTTCCTTCGTTATGACGTCATTCATACAGCACCAGTAATTGGACATTTTGTCGACAACAGACAAAAACCTGCGTATCTCGAAAACTACCTTACCTATCCGGATCCGGTTTCTTGCATCTGAAAGCCAGCACTCATGTGCGTCCAAAAAGCCATCAACTGTCAAGAAGTGACAGCTAGTTCCTTAGTTATGACATCATTCATACAGCACCTGTAACTGGAAATTTTGTCGTCAACTTACAAAAACCTGCTTATCTCGAAAACTACCATACCGATCCGGATCCGGTTTTTTGCATCTGAAAGCCAGCACTCATGCGCGTCCAAGAAGCCATCAACTGTCAAGAAGTGACAGCTAGTTCCTTAGTTATGACGTCATTCATACAGCACCTGTAACTGGAAATTTTGTCGTCAACTTACAAAAACCTGCTTATCTCGAAAATTAACCTTACCGATCCGGATCCGGTTTTTTTGCATCTGAAAGCCAGCACTCATGCGCTTCCAACAAGCCATCAACTGTCAAGAAGTGACAGCTAGTTCCTTAGTTATGACGTCATTCATACAGGACCTGTCATTGGACATTTTGTCGACAACATACACAAACCTGCGTATCTCGAAAACTACCTTACCGATCCGGATCCGGTTTTTTGCATCTGAAAGCCAGCACTCATGCGCGTCCAACGAGCCATCAACTGTCAAGAAATGACAGATAGTTCCTTAGTTATGACGTCATTCATTCAGCACCTATAACTGGAAATTTTGTCGTCAACTTACAAAAACCTGCTTATCTCGAAAACTACCTTACCGATCCGGATCCGGTTTTTTGCATCCGAAAGCCAGCACTCATGCGCGTCCAACAAGTCATCAACTGTCAAGAAGTGACAGCTAGTTCCTTAGTTATGACGTCATTCATACAGACATTTTGTCGTCAACTTACAAAAACCCGCGTATCTCGAAAATACCTTACCGATCCGGATCCGGTTTTTTGCATCTGAAAGCCAGCACTCATGCGCGCCCAAAAAGTCATCAACTGTCAAGAAGTGACAGCTAGTTCCTTAGTTATGACGTCATTCATACAGCACCAGTAATTGGACATTTTGTCGACAACATACAAAAACCTGCGTATCTCGAAAACTACCTTACCTATCCGGATCCGGTTTCTTGCATCTGAAAGCCAGCACTCATGTGCGTCCAAAAAGCCATCAACTGTCAAGAAGTGACAGCTAGTTCCTTAGTTATGACATCATTCATACAGCACCTGTAACTGGAAATTTTGTCGTCAACTTACAAAAACCTGCTTATCTCGAAAACTACCATACCGATCCGGATCCGGTTTTTTGCATCTAAAAGCCAGCACTCATGCGCGTCCAAGAAGTCATCAACTGTCAAGAAGTGACAGCTAGTTCCTTAGTTATGACGTCATTCATACAGCACCAGTAATTGGACATTTTGTCGACAACATACAAAAACCTGCGTATCTCGAAAACTACCTTACCTATCCGGATCCGGTTTCTTGCATCTGAAAGCCAGCACTCATGCGCGCCCAAAAAGTCATCAACTGTCAAGAAGTGACAGCTAGTTCCTTAGTTATGACGTCATTCATACAGCACCAGTAATTGGACATTTTGTCGACAACATACAAAAACCTGCGTATCTCGAAAACTACCTTACCTATCCGGATCCGGTTTCTTGCATCTGAAAGCCAGCACTCATGTGCGTCCAAAAAGCCATCAACTGTCAAGAAGTGACAGCTAGTTCCTTAGTTATGACGTCATTCATACAGGACATGTAATTGGACATTTTGTTGACAACTTACAAAAACCTGCGTATCTCGAAAACTACCTTATCGATCCGGATCCGGGTTTTTGCATCTGAAAGCCAGCACTCATGCGCGTCCAACAAGCCTGAAAGCCAGCACTCATGCGCATCTAAAAAGCCATCAACTGTCAAGAAGTGACAGCTAGTTCCTTAGTTATGACATCATTCATACAGCACCTGTAACTGGAAATTTTGTCGTCAACTTACAAAAACCTGCTTATCTCGAAAACTACCATACCGATCCGGATCCGGTTTTTTGCATCTGAAAGCCAGCACTCATGCGCGTCCAAGAAGCCATCAACTGTCAAGAAGTGACAGCTAGTTCCTTAGTTATGACGTCATTCATACAGCACCTGTAACTGGAAATTTTGTCGTCAACTTACAAAAACCTGCTTATCTCGAAAACTACCTTACCGATCCGGATCCGGTTTTTTGCATCCGAAAGCCAGCACTCATGCGCGTCCAACAAGCCATCAACTGTCAAGAAGTGACAGCTAGTTCCTTAGTTATGACGTCATTCATACAGGACCTGTAATTGGACATTTTGTCGACAACATACAAAAACCTGTGTATCTCGAAAACTGCCTTACCGATCCGGATCCGGTTTTTTGCATCTGACAGCCAGCACTCATCTGCGTTCAAAAAGCCATCAACTGTTAAGAAGTGACAGCTAGTTCCTTAGTTATGACGTCATTCATACAGCACCTATAACTGGAAATTTTGTCTTCACAGCTAGTTCCTTAGTTATGACGTCATTCATACAGCACCTGTAATTTGACATTTTGTCGTCAACTTACAAAAACCTGCTTATTTTGAAAACTACCTTACCGATCCGGATCCGGTTTTTTGCATCTTAAAGCCAGCACTTATGCGCGTCCAACAAGCCATCAACTGTCAAGAAGTGACAGCTAGTTCCTTAGTTATGACGTCATTCATGCAGGACCTGTAATTGGACATTTTGTCGACAACTTACAAAAACCTGCGTATCTCGAAAACTACCTTACCGATCCGGATCCGGTTTTTTGCATCCGAAAGCCAGCACTCATGCGCGTGTAACAAGTCATCAGCTGTCAAGAAGTGACAGCTAGTTCCTTAGTTATGACGTCATTCATACAGGACATGTAATTGGACATTTTGTTGACAACTTACAAAAACCTGCGTATCTCGAAAACTACCTTATCGATCCGGATCCGGGTTTTTGCATCTGAAAGCCAGCACTCATGCGCGTCCAACAAGCCATCAACTGTCAAGAAGTGACAGCTAGTTCCTTAGTTATGACGTCATTCATACAGACATTTTGTCGTCAACTTACAAAAACCCGCTTATCTCGAAAATTAACCTTACCGATCCGGATCCGGTTTTTTGCCTCTGAAAGCCAGCACTCATGCGCGTCCAACAAGCCATCAACTGTCAAGAAGTGACAGCTAGTTCCTTAGTTATGACGTCATTCATACAGACATTTTGTCGTCAACTTACAAAAACCCGCGTATCTCGAAAATACCTTACCGATCCGGATCCGGTTTTTTGCATCTGAAAGCCAGCACTCATGCGCGCCCAAAAAGTCATCAACTGTCAAGAAGTGACAGCTAGTTCCTTAGTTATGACGTCATTCATACAGCACCAGTAATTGGACATTTTGTCGACAACATACAAAAACCTGCGTATCTCGAAAACTACCTTACCTATCCGGATGCGGTTTCTTGCATCCGAAAGCCAGCACTCATGCGCGTCCAACAAGTCATCAACTGTCAAGAAGTGACAGCTAGTTCCTTAGTTATGACGTCATTCATACAGACATTTTGTCGTCAACTTACAAAAACCCGCGTATCTCGAAAATACCTTACCGATCCGGATCCGGTTTTTTGCATCTGAAAGCCAGCACTCATGCGCGTCCAACAAGCCATCAACTGTCAAGAAGTGACAGCTAGTTCCTTAGTTATGACGTCATTCATACAGACATTTTGTCGTCAACTTACAAAAACCCGCGTATCTCGAAAATACCTTACCGATCCGGATCCGGTTTTTTGCATCTGAAAGCCAGCACACATGCGCGTCCAACAAGCCATAAACTGTCAAGAAGTGACAGCTATTTCCTTAGTTATGACGTCATTCATACAGCACCTGTAACTGGAAATTTTGTCGTCAACTTACAAAAACCTGCTTATCTCGAAAACTACCTTACCGATCCGGATCCGGTTTTTTGCATCCGAAAGACTCATGCGCGTCCAACAAGCCATCAACTGTCAAGAAGTGACAGCTAGTTCCTTAGTTATGACGTCATTCATACAGACATTTTGTCGTCAACTTACAAAAACCCGCTTATCTCGAAAATTAACCTTACCGATCCGGATCCGGTTTTTTGCATCTGAAAGCCAGCACTCATGCGCTTCCAACAAGCCATCAACTGTCAAGAAGTGACAGCTAGTTCCTTAGTTATGACGTCATTCATACAGGACCTGTCATTGGACATTTTGTCGACAACATACACAAACCTGCGTATCTCGAAAACTACCTTACCGATCCGGATCCGGTTTTTTGCATCTGAAAGCCAGCACTCATGCGCGTCCAACGAGCCATCAACTGTCAAGAAATGACAGATAGTTCCTTAGTTATGACGTCATTCATTCAGCACCTATAACTGGAAATTTTGTCGTCAACTTACAAAAACCTGCTTATCTCGAAAACTACCTTACCGATCCGGATCCGGTTTTTTGCATCCGAAAGCCAGCACTCATGCGCGTCCAACAAGTCATCAACTGTCAAGAAGTGACAGCTAGTTCCTTAGTTATGACGTCATTCATACAGACATTTTGTCGTCAACTTACAAAAACCCGCGTATCTCGAAAATACCTTACCGATCCGGATCCGGTTTTTTGCATCTGAAAGCCAGCACTCATGCGCGCCCAAAAAGTCATCAACTGTCAAGAAGTGACAGCTAGTTCCTTCGTTATGACGTCATTCATACAGCACCAGTAATTGGACATTTTGTCGACAACATACAAAAACCTGCGTATCTCGAAAACTACCTTACCTATCCGGATCCGGTTTCTTGCATCTGAAAGCCAGCACTCATGTGCGTCCAAAAAGCCATCAACTGTCAAGAAGTGACAGCTAGTTCCTTAGTTATGACATCATTCATACAGCACCTGTAACTGGAAATTTTGTCGTCAACTTACAAAAACCTGCTTATCTCGAAAACTACCATACCGATCCGGATCCGGTTTTTTGCATCTGAAAGCCAGCACTCATGCGCGTCCAAGAAGCCATCAACTGTCAAGAAGTGACAGCTAGTTCCTTAGTTATGACGTCATTCATACAGCACCTGTAACTGGAAATTTTGTCGTCAACTTACAAAAACCTGCTTATCTCGAAAATTAACCTTACCGATCCGGATCCGGTTTTTTTGCATCTGAAAGCCAGCACTCATGCGCTTCCAACAAGCCATCAACTGTCAAGAAGTGACAGCTAGTTCCTTAGTTATGACGTCATTCATACAGGACCTGTCATTGGACATTTTGTCGACAACATACACAAACCTGCGTATCTCGAAAACTACCTTACCGATCCGGATCCGGTTTTTTGCATCTGAAAGCCAGCACTCATGCGCGTCCAACGAGCCATCAACTGTCAAGAAATGACAGATAGTTCCTTAGTTATGACGTCATTCATTCAGCACCTATAACTGGAAATTTTGTCGTCAACTTACAAAAACCTGCTTATCTCGAAAACTACCTTACCGATCCGGATCCGGTTTTTTGCATCCGAAAGCCAGCACTCATGCGCGTCCAACAAGTCATCAACTGTCAAGAAGTGACAGCTAGTTCCTTAGTTATGACGTCATTCATACAGACATTTTGTCGTCAACTTACAAAAACCCGCGTATCTCGAAAATACCTTACCGATCCGGATCCGGTTTTTTGCATCTGAAAGCCAGCACTCATGCGCGCCCAAAAAGTCATCAACTGTCAAGAAGTGACAGCTAGTTCCTTAGTTATGACGTCATTCATACAGCACCAGTAATTGGACATTTTGTCGACAACATACAAAAACCTGCGTATCTCGAAAACTACCTTACCTATCCGGATCCGGTTTCTTGCATCTGAAAGCCAGCACTCATGTGCGTCCAAAAAGCCATCAACTGTCAAGAAGTGACAGCTAGTTCCTTAGTTATGACATCATTCATACAGCACCTGTAACTGGAAATTTTGTCGTCAACTTACAAAAACCTGCTTATCTCGAAAACTACCATACCGATCCGGATCCGGTTTTTTGCATCTAAAAGCCAGCACTCATGCGCGTCCAAGAAGTCATCAACTGTCAAGAAGTGACAGCTAGTTCCTTAGTTATGACGTCATTCATACAGCACCAGTAATTGGACATTTTGTCGACAACATACAAAAACCTGCGTATCTCGAAAACTACCTTACCTATCCGGATCCGGTTTCTTGCATCTGAAAGCCAGCACTCATGCGCGCCCAAAAAGTCATCAACTGTCAAGAAGTGACAGCTAGTTCCTTAGTTATGACGTCATTCATACAGCACCAGTAATTGGACATTTTGTCGACAACATACAAAAACCTGCGTATCTCGAAAACTACCTTACCTATCCGGATCCGGTTTCTTGCATCTGAAAGCCAGCACTCATGTGCGTCCAAAAAGCCATCAACTGTCAAGAAGTGACAGCTAGTTCCTTAGTTATGACGTCATTCATACAGGACATGTAATTGGACATTTTGTTGACAACTTACAAAAACCTGCTTATCTCGAAAACTACCATACCGATCCGGATCCGGTTTTTTGCATCTAAAAGCCAGCACTCATGCGCGTCCAAGAAGTCATCAACTGTCAAGAAGTGACAGCTAGTTCCTTAGTTATGACGTCATTCATACAGCACCAGTAATTGGACATTTTGTCGACAACATACAAAAACCTGCGTATCTCGAAAACTACCTTACCTATCCGGATCCGGTTTCTTGCATCTGAAAGCCAGCACTCATGCGCGCCCAAAAAGTCATCAACTGTCAAGAAGTGACAGCTAGTTCCTTAGTTATGACGTCATTCATACAGCACCAGTAATTGGACATTTTGTCGACAACATACAAAAACCTGCGTATCTCGAAAACTACCTTACCTATCCGGATCCGGTTTCTTGCATCTGAAAGCCAGCACTCATGTGCGTCCAAAAAGCCATCAACTGTCAAGAAGTGACAGCTAGTTCCTTAGTTATGACGTCATTCATACAGGACATGTAATTGGACATTTTGTTGACAACTTACAAAAACCTGCGTATCTCGAAAACTACCTTATCGATCCGGATCCGGGTTTTTGCATCTGAAAGCCAGCACTCATGCGCGTCCAACAAGCCTGAAAGCCAGCACTCATGCGCATCTAAAAAGCCATCAACTGTCAAGAAGTGACAGCTAGTTCCTTAGTTATGACATCATTCATACAGCACCTGTAACTGGAAATTTTGTCGTCAACTTACAAAAACCTGCTTATCTCGAAAACTACCATACCGATCCGGATCCGGTTTTTTGCATCTGAAAGCCAGCACTCATGCGCGTCCAAGAAGCCATCAACTGTCAAGAAGTGACAGCTAGTTCCTTAGTTATGACGTCATTCATACAGCACCTGTAACTGGAAATTTTGTCGTCAACTTACAAAAACCTGCTTATCTCGAAAACTACCTTACCGATCCGGATCCGGTTTTTTGCATCCGAAAGCCAGCACTCATGCGCGTCCAACAAGCCATCAACTGTCAAGAAGTGACAGCTAGTTCCTTAGTTATGACGTCATTCATACAGGACCTGTAATTGGACATTTTGTCGACAACATACAAAAACCTGTGTATCTCGAAAACTGCCTTACCGATCCGGATCCGGTTTTTTGCATCTGACAGCCAGCACTCATCTGCGTTCAAAAAGCCATCAACTGTTAAGAAGTGACAGCTAGTTCCTTAGTTATGACGTCATTCATACAGCACCTATAACTGGAAATTTTGTCTTCACAGCTAGTTCCTTAGTTATGACGTCATTCATACATCACCTGTAATTTGACATTTTGTCGTCAACTTACAAAAACCTGCTTATTTTGAAAACTACCTTACCGATCCGGATCCGGTTTTTTGCATCTTAAAGCCAGCACTTATGCGCGTCCAACAAGCCATCAACTGTCAAGAAGTGACAGCTAGTTCCTTAGTTATGACGTCATTCATGCAGGACCTGTAATTGGACATTTTGTCGACAACTTACAAAAACCTGCGTATCTCGAAAACTACCTTACCGATCCGGATCCGGTTTTTTGCATCCGAAAGCCAGCACTCATGCGCGTGTAACAAGTCATCAGCTGTCAAGAAGTGACAGCTAGTTCCTTAGTTATGACGTCATTCATACAGGACATGTAATTGGACATTTTGTTGACAACTTACAAAAACCTGCGTATCTCGAAAACTACCTTATCGATCCGGATCCGGGTTTTTGCATCTGAAAGCCAGCACTCATGCGCGTCCAACAAGCCATCAACTGTCAAGAAGTGACAGCTAGTTCCTTAGTTATGACGTCATTCATACAGACATTTTGTCGTCAACTTACAAAAACCCGCTTATCTCGAAAATTAACCTTACCGATCCGGATCCGGTTTTTTGCCTCTGAAAGCCAGCACTCATGCGCGTCCAACAAGCCATCAACTGTCAAGAAGTGACAGCTAGTTCCTTAGTTATGACGTCATTCATACAGACATTTTGTCGTCAACTTACAAAAACCCGCTTATCTCGAAAATTAACCTTACCGATCCGGATCCGGTTTTTTGCCTCTGAAAGCCAGCACTCATGCGCGTCCAACAAGCCATCAACTGTCAAGAAGTGACAGCTAGTTCCTTAGTTATGACGTCATTCATACAGGACCTGTAATTGGACATTTTGTCGACAACATACACAAACCTGCGTATCTCGAAAACTACCTTACCGATCCGGATCCGGTTTTTTGCATCTGAAAGCCAGCACTCATGCGCGTCCAACAAGCCATCAACTGTCAAGAAGTGACAGCTAGTTCCTTAGTTATGACGTCATTCATACAGACATTTTGTCGTCAACTTACAAAAACCCGCGTATCTCGAAAATACCTTACCGATCCGGATCCGGTTTTTTGCATCTGAAAGCCAGCACACATGCGCGTCCAACAAGCCATAAACTGTCAAGAAGTGACAGCTAGTTCCTTAGTTATGACGTCATTCATACAGCACCTGTAACTGGAAATTTTGTCGTCAACTTACAAAAACCTGCTTATCTCGAAAACTACCTTACCGATCCGGATCCGGTTTTTTGCATCCGAAAGACTCATGCGCGTCCAACAAGCCATCAACTGTCAAGAAGTGACAGCTAGTTCCTTAGTTATGACGTCATTCATACAGACATTTTGTCGTCAACTTACAAAAACCCGCTTATCTCGAAAATTAACCTTACCGATCCGGATCCGGTTTTTTGCATCTGAAAGCCAGCACTCATGCGCTTCCAACAAGCCATCAACTGTCAAGAAGTGACAGCTAGTTCCTTAGTTATGACGTCATTCATACAGGACCTGTCATTGGACATTTTGTCGACAACATACACAAACCTGCGTATCTCGAAAACTACCTTACCGATCCGGATCCGGTTTTTTGCATCTGAAAGCCAGCACTCATGCGCGTCCAACGAGCCATCAACTGTCAAGAAATGACAGATAGTTCCTTAGTTATGACGTCATTAATTCAGCACCTATAACTGGAAATTTTGTCGTCAACTTACAAAAACCTGCTTATCTCGAAAACTACCTTACCGATCCGGATCCGGTTTTTTGCATCCGAAAGCCAGCACACATGCGCGTCCAACAAGTCATCAACTGTCAAGAAGTGACAGCTAGTTCCTTAGTTATGACGTCATTCATACAGACATTTTGTCGTCAACTTACAAAAACCCGCGTATCTCGAAAATACCTTACCGATCCGGATCCGGTTTTTTGCATCTGAAAGCCAGCACTCATGCGCGTCCAACAAGCCATCAACTGTCAAGAAGTGACAGCTAGTTCCTTAGTTATGACGTCATTCATACAGACATTTTGTCGTCAACTTACAAAAACCCGCGTATCTCGAAAATACCTTACCGATCCGGATCCGGTTTTTTGCATCTGAAAGCCAGCACACATGCGCGTCCAACAAGCCATAAACTGTCAAGAAGTGACAGCTAGTTCCTTAGTTATGACGTCATTCATACAGCACCTGTAACTGGAAATTTTGTCGTCAACTTACAAAAACCTGCTTATCTCGAAAACTACCTTACCGATCCGGATCCGGTTTTTTGCATCCGAAAGACTCATGCGGGTCCAACAAGCCATCAACTGTCAAGAAGTGACAGCTAGTTCCTTAGTTATGACGTCATTCATTCAGACATTTTGTCGTCAACTTACAAAAACCCGCTTATCTCGAAAATTAACCTTACCGATCCGGATCCGGTTTTTTGCATCTGAAAGCCAGCACTCATGCGCTTCCAACAAGCCATCAACTGTCAAGAAGTGACAGCTAGTTCCTTAGTTATGACGTCATTCATACAGGACCTGTCATTGGACATTTTGTCGACAACATACACAAACCTGCGTATCTCGAAAACTACCTTACCGATCCGGATCCGGTTTTTTGCATCTGAAAGCCAGCACTCATGCGCGTCCAACGAGCCATCAACTGTCAAGAAATGACAGATAGTTCCTTAGTTATGACGTCATTCATTCAGCACCTATAACTGGAAATTTTGTCGTCAACTTACAAAAACCTGCTTATCTCGAAAACTACCTTACCGATCCGGATCCGGTTTTTTGCATCCGAAAGCCAGCACTCATGCGCGTCCAACAAGTCATCAACTGTCAAGAAGTGACAGCTAGTTCCTTAGTTATGACGTCATTCATACAGACATTTTGTCGTCAACTTACAAAAACCCGCGTATCTCGAAAATACCTTACCGATCCGGATCCGGTTTTTTGCATCTGAAAGCCAGCACTCATGCGCGCCCAAAAAGTCATCAACTGTCAAGAAGTGACAGCTAGTTCCTTAGTTATGACGTCATTCATACAGCACCAGTAATTGGACATTTTGTCGACAACATACAAAAACCTGCGTATCTCGAAAACTACCTTACCTATCCGGATCCGGTTTCTTGCATCTGAAAGCCAGCACTCATGTGCGTCCAAAAAGCCATCAACTGTCAAGAAGTGACAGCTAGTTCCTTAGTTATGACATCATTCATACAGCACCTGTAACTGGAAATTTTGTCGTCAACTTACAAAAACCTGCTTATCTCGAAAATTACCATACCGATCCGGATCCGGTTTTTTGCATCTGAAAGCCAGCACTCATGCGCGTCCAAGAAGCCATCAACTGTCAAGAAGTGACAGCTAGTTCCTTAGTTATGACATCATTCATACAGCACCTGTAACTGGAAATTTTGTCGTCAACTTACAAAAACCTGCTTATCTCGAAAACTACCTTACCGATCCGGATCCGGTTTTTTGCATCCGAAAGCCAGCACTCATGCGCGTCCAACAAGCCATCAACTGTCAAGAAGTGACAGCTAGTTCCTTAGTTATGACGTCATTCATACAGGACCTGTAATTGGACATTTTGTCGACAACATACAAAAACCTGCGTATCTCGAAAACTGCCTTACCGATCCGGATCCGGTTTTTTGCATCTGACAGCCAGCACTCATGTGCGTCCAAAAAGCCATCAACTGTCAAGAAGTGACAGCTGGTTCCTTAGTTATGACGTCATCCATACAGCACCTGTAATTTGACATTTTGTCGTCAACTTACAAAAACCTGCTTATTTCGAAAACTACCTTACCGATCCGGATCAGGTTTTTTGCGTCCGAAACCCAGCACTCCTGCGCGTCCAACAAGCCATCAACTGTCAAGAAGTGACAGCTAGTTCCTTAGTTATGACGTCATTCATACAGCACCTGTAACTGGAAATTTTGTCGTCAACTTACAAAAACCTGCTTATCTCGAAAACTACCTTACCGATCCGGATCCGGTTTTTTGCATCCGAAAGACTCATACACGTCCAACAAGCCATCAACTGTCAAGAAGTGACAGCTAGTTCCTTAGTTATGACGTCATTCATACAGGCATTTTGTCGTCAACTTACAAAAACCCGCTTATCTCGAAAACTACCTTACCGATCCGGATCCGGTTTTTTGCATCTGAAAGCCAGCGCTCATGCGCGTCCAACAAGCCATAAACTGTCAAGAAGTGACAGCTTGTTCCTTAGTTATGACGTCATTCATACAGCACCTGTAATTTGACATTTTGTCGTCAACTTACAAAAACCTGCTTATTTCGAAAACTACCATACCGATCCGGATCCGGTTTTTTGCATCTGAAAGCCAGCACTCATGCGCGTCCAAGAAGCCATCAACTGTCAAGAAGTGACAGCTAGTTCCTTAGTTATGACGTCATTCATACAGCACCTGTAACTGGAAATTTTGTCGTCAACTTACAAAAACCTGCTTATCTCGAAAACTACCTTACCGATCCGGATCCGGTTTTTTGCATCCGAAAGCCAGCACTCATGCGCGTCCAACAAGCCATCAACTGTCAAGAAGTGACAGCTAGTTCCTTAGTTATGACGTCATTCATACAGGACCTGTAATTGGACATTTTGTCGACAACATACAAAAACCTGCGTATCTCGAAAACTGCCTTACCGATCCGGATCCGGTTTTTTTCATCTGACAGCCAGCACTCATGTGCGTCCAAAAAGCCATCAACTGTCAAGAAGTGACAGCTGGTTCTTTAGTTATGACGTCATCCATACAGCACCTGTAATTTGACATTTTGTCGTCAACTTACAAAAACCTGCTTATTTCGAAAACTACCTTACCGATCCGGATCCGGTTTTTTGCATCTGACAGCCAGCACTCATGTGCGTCCAACAAGCCATCAACTGTCAAGAAATGACAGCTAGTTCCTTAGTTATGACGTCATTCATTCAGCACCTATAACTGGAAATTTTGTCGTCAACTTACAAAAACCTGCTTATCTCGAAAACTACCTTACCAATCCGGATCCGGTTTTTTGCATCCGAAAGCCAGCACTCATGCGCGTCCAACAAGCCATCAACTGTCAAGAAGTGACAGCTAGTTCCTTAGTTATGACGTCATTCATACAGGACCTGTAATTGGACATTTTGTCGACAACATACAAAAACGTGCGTATCTCGAAAACTGCCTTACCGATCCGGATCCGGTTTTTTGCATCTGACAGCCAGCACTCATCTGCGTTCAAAAAGCCATCAACTGTCAAGAAGTGACGGCTAGTTCCTTAGTTATGACGTCATTCATACAGCACCTGTAACTGGAAATTTTGTCGTCAACTTACAAAAACCTGCTTATCTCGAAAACTACCTTACCGATCCGGATCCGGTTTTTTGCATCCGAAAGCCAGCACTCATGCGCGTCCAACAAGCCATCAACTGTCAAGAAGTGACAGCTAGTTCCTTAGTTATGACGTCATTCATGCAGGACCTGTAATTGGACATTTTGTCGACAACTTACAAAAACCTGCGTATCTCGAAAACTACCTTACCGATCCGGATCCGGTTTTTTGCATCCGAAAGCCAGCACTCATGCGCGTCCGACAAGTCATCAGCTGTCAAGAAGTGACAGCTAGTTCCTTAGTTATGACGTCATTCATACAGGACATGTAATTGGACATTTTGTTGACAACTTACAAAAACCTGCGTATCTCGAAAACTACCTTATCGATCCGGATCCGGGTTTTTGCATCTGAAAGCCAGCACTCATGCGCGTCCAACAAGCCTGAAAGCCAGCACTCATGCGCATCTAAAAAGCCATTCATACAGACATTTTGTCGTCAACTTACAAAAACCCGCTTATCTCGAAAATTAACCTTACCGATCCGGATCCGGTTTTTTGCATCTGAAAGCCAGCACTCATGCGCTTCCAACAAGCCATCAACTGTCAAGAAGTGACAGCTAGTTCCTTAGTTATGACGTCATTCATACAGGACCTGTCATTGGACATTTTGTCGACAACATACACAAACCTGCGTATCTCGAAAACTACCTTACCGATCCGGATCCGGTTTTTTGCATCTGAAAGCCAGCACTCATGCGCGTCCAACGAGCCATCAACTGTCAAGAAATGACAGATAGTTCCTTAGTTATGACGTCATTCATTCAGCACCTATAACTGGAAATTTTGTCGTCAACTTACAAAAACCTGCTTATCTCGAAAACTACCTTACCGATCCGGATCCGGTTTTTTGCATCCGAAAGCCAGCACTCATGCGCGTCCAACAAGTCATCAACTGTCAAGAAGTGACAGCTAGTTCCTTAGTTATGACGTCATTCATACAGACATTTTGTCGTCAACTTACAAAAACCCGCGTATCTCGAAAATACCTTACCGATCCGGATCCGGTTTTTTGCATCTGAAAGCCAGCACTCATGCGCGTCCAACAAGCCATCAACTGTCAAGAAGTGACAGCTAGTTCCTTAGTTATGACGTCATTCATACAGACATTTTGTCGTCAACTTACAAAACCCCGCGTATCTCGAAAATACCTTACCGATCCGGATCCGGTTTTTTTGCATCTGAAAGCCAGCACTCATGCGCGCCCAAAAAGTCATCAACTGTCAAGAAGTGACAGCTAGTTCCTTAGTTATGACGTCATTCATACAGCAACAGTAATTGGACATTTTGTCGACAACATACAAAAACCTGCGTATCTCGAAAACTACCTTACCTATCCGGATCCGGTTTCTTGCATCTGAAAGCCAGCACTCATGTGCGTCCAAAAAGCCATCAACTGTCAAGAAGTGACAGCTAGTTCCTTAGTTATGACATCATTCATACAGCACCTGTAACTGGAAATTTTGTCGTCAACTTACAAAAACCTGCTTATCTCGAAAACTACCATACCGATCCGGATCCGGTTTTTTGCATCTGAAAGCCAGCACTCATGCGCGTCCAAGAAGCCATCAACTGTCAAGAAGTGACAGCTAGTTCCTTAGTTATGACGTCATTCATACAGCACCTATAACTGGAAATTTTGTCGTCAACTTACAAAAACCTGCTTATCTCGAAAACTACCTTACCGATCCGGATCCGGTTTTTTGCATCCGAAAGCCAGCACTCATGCGCGTCCAACAAGCCATCAACTGTCAAGAAGTGACAGCTAGTTCCTTAGTTATGACGTCATTCATACAGGACCTGTAATTGGACATTTTGTCGACAACATACAAAAACCTGCGTATCTCGAAAACTGCCTTACCGATCCGGATCCGGTTTTTTGCATCTGACAGCCAGCACTCATGTGCGTCCAAAAAGCCATCAACTGTCAAGAAGTGACAGCTGGTTCCTTAGTTATGACGTCATCCATACAGCACCTGTAATTTGACATTTTGTCGTCAACTTACAAAAACCTGCTTATTTCGAAAACTACCTTACCGATACGGATCAGGTTTTTTGCGTCCGAAAGCCAGCACTCCTGCGCGTCCAACAAGCCATCAACTGTCAAGAAGTGACAGCTAGTTCCTTAGTTATGACGTCATTCATACAGCACCTGTAACTGGAAATTTTGTCGTCAACTTACAAAAACCTGCTTATCTCGAAAACTACCTTACCGATCCGGATCCGGTTTTTTGCATCCGAAAGACTCATACACGTCCAACAAGCCATCAACTGTCAAGAAGTGACAGCTAGTTCCTTAGTTATGACGTCATTCATACAGGCATTTTGTCGTCAACTTACAAAAACCCGCTTATCTCGAAAACTACCTTACCGATCCGGATCCGGTTTTTTGCATCTGAAAGCCAGCGCTCATGCGCGTCCAACAAGAAATAAACTGTCAAGAAGTGACAGCTTGTTCCTTAGTTATGACGTCATTCATACAGCACCTGTAATTTGACATTTTGTCGTCAACTTACAAAAACCTGCTTATTTCGAAAACTACCATACCGATCCGGATCCGGTTTTTTGCATCTGAAAGCCAGCACTCATGCGCGTCCAAGAAGCCATCAACTGTCAAGAAGTGACAGCTAGTTCCTTAGTTATGACGTCATTCATACAGCACCTGTAACTGGAAATTTTGTCGTCAACTTACAAAAACCTGCTTATCTCGAAAACTACCTTACCGATCCGGATCCGGTTTTTTGCATACGAAAGCCAGCACTCATGCGCGTCCAACAAGCCATCAACTGTCAAGAAGTGACAGCTAGTTCCTTAGTTATGACGTCATTCATACAGGACCTGTAATTGGACATTTTGTCGACAACATACAAAAACCTGCGTATCTCGAAAACTGCCTTACCGATCCGGATCCGGTTTTTTTTCATCTGACAGCCAGCACTCATGTGCGTCCAAAAAGCCATCAACTGTCAAGAAGTGACAGCTGGTTCTTTAGTTATGACGTCATCCATACAGCACCTGTAATTTGACATTTTGTCGTCAACTTACAAAAACCTGCTTATTTCGAAAAATACCTTACCGATCCGGATCCGGTTTTTCGCATCTGACAGCCAGCACTCATGTGCGTCCAACAAGCCATCAACTGTCAAGAAATGACAGCTAGTTCCTTAGTTATGACGTCATTCATTCAGCACCTATAACTGGAAATTTTGTCGTCAACTTACAAAAACCTGCTTATCTCGAAAACTACCTTACCGATCCGGATCCGGTTTTTTGCATCCGAAAGCCAGCACTCATGCGCGTCCAGCAAGCCATCAACTGTCAAGAAGTGACAGCTAGTTCCTTAGTTATGACGTCATTCATACAGGACCTGTAATTGGACATTTTGTCGACAACATACAAAAACGTGCGTATCTCGAAAACTGCCTTACCGATCCGGATCCGGTTTTTTGCATCTGAAAGCCAGCACTCATGCGCGTCCAACAAGCCATCAACTGTCAAGAAGTGACAGCTAGTTCCTTAGTTATGACGTCATTCATACAGACATTTTGTCGTCAACTTACAAAAACCCGCGTATCTCGAAAATACCTTACCGATCCGGATCCGGTTTTTTGCATCTGAAAGCCAGCACACATGCGCGTCCAACAAGCCATAAACTGTCAAGAAGTGACAGCTAGTTCCTTAGTTATGACGTCATTCATACAGCACCTGTAACTGGAAATTTTGTCGTCAACTTACAAAAACCTGCTTATCTCGAAAACTACCTTACCGATCCGGATCCGGTTTTTTGCATCCGAAAGCCAGCACTCATGCGCGTCCAAGAAGCCATCAACTGTCAAGAAGTGACAGCTAGTTCCTTAGTTATGACGTCATTCATACAGGACCTGTAATTGGACATTTTGTCGACAACATACAAAAACCTGCGTATCTCGAAAACTGCCTTACCGATCCGGATCCGGTTTTTTTCATCTGACAGCCAGCACTCATGTGCGTCCAAAAAGCCATCAACTGTCAAGAAGTGACAGCTGGTTCTTTAGTTATGACGTCATCCATACAGCACCTGTAATTTGACATTTTGTCGTCAACTTACAAAAACCTG
This sequence comes from Dioctria linearis, assembly GCA_963930735.1. Lineage (NCBI taxonomy): Eukaryota > Metazoa > Arthropoda > Insecta > Diptera > Asilidae > Dioctria > Dioctria linearis. The sequence goes on from OZ005744.1 coordinate 44,722,037, forward strand.
CTTATTTCGAAAACTACCTTACCGATCCGGATCCGGTTTTTTGCATCTGACAGCCAGCACTCATGTGCGTCCAACAAGCCATCAACTGTCAAGAAATGACAGCTAGTTCCTTAGTTATGACGTCATTCATTCAGCACCTATAACTGGAAATTTTGTCGTCAACTTACAAAAACCTGCTTATCTCGAAAACTACCTTACCGATCCGGATCCGGTTTTTTGCATCCGAAAGCCAGCACTCATGCGCGTCCAACAAGCCATCAACTGTCAAGAAGTGACAGCTAGTTCCTTAGTTATGACGTCATTCATACAGGACCTGTAATTGGACATTTTGTCGACAACATACAAAAACGTGCGTATCTCGAAAACTGCCTTACCGATCCGGATCCGGTTTTTTGCATCTGAAAGCCAGCACTCATGCGCGTCCAACAAGCCATCAACTGTCAAGAAGTGACAGCTAGTTCCTTAGTTATGACGTCATTCATACAGGACCTGCAATTGGACATTTTGTCGTCAACTTACAAAAACCTGCTTATCTCGAAAACTACCTTACCGATCCGGATCCGGTTTTTTGCATCCGAAAGACTCATGCGCTTCCAACAAGCCATCAACTGTCAAGAAGTGACAGCTAGTTCCTTAGTTATGACGTCATTCATACAGGACCTGTCATTGGACATTTTGTCGACAACATACACAAACCTGCGTATCTCGAAAACTACCTTACCGATCCGGATCCGGTTTTTTGCATCTGAAAGCCAGCACTCATGCGCGTCCAACAAGCCATCAACTGTCAAGAAGTGACAGCTAGTTCCTTAGTTTGACGTCATTCATACAGACATTTTGTCGTCAACTTACAAAAACCCGCTTATCTCGAAAATTAACCTTACCGATCCGGATCCGGTTTTTTGCATCTGAAAGCCAGCACTCATGCGCGTCCAACAAGCCATCAACTGTCAAGAAGTGACAGCTAGTTCCTTAGTTATGACGTCATTCATACAGGACCTGTCATTGGACATTTTGTCGACAACATACACAAACCTGCGTATCTCGAAAACTACCTTACCGATCCGGATCCGGTTTTTTGCATCTGAAAGCCAGCACTCATGCGCGTCCAACAAGCCATCAACTGTCAAGAAGTGACAGCTAGTTCCTTAGTTTGACGTCATTCATACAGACATTTTGTCGTCAACTTACAAAAACCCGCGTATCTCGAAAATACCTTACCGATCCGGATCCGGTTTTTTGCATCTGAAAGCCAGCACACATGCGCGTCCAACAAGCCGTAAACTGTCAAGAAGTGACAGCTAGTTCCTTAGTTATGACGTCATTCATACAGCACCTGTAACTGGAAATTTTGTCGTCAACTTACAAAAACCTGCTTATCTCGAAAACTACCTTACCGATCCTGATCCGATTTTTTGCATCTGAAAGCCAGCACACATGCGCGTCCAACAAGCCATAAACTGTCAAGAAGTGACAGCTAGTTCCTTAGTTATGACGTCATTCATACAGCACCTGTAACTGGAAATTTTGTCGTCAACTTACAAAAACCTGCTTATCTCGAAAACTACCTTACCGATCCGGATCCGGTTTTTTGCAACTGAAAGCCAGCACTCATGCGCGTCCAAAAAGTCATCAACTGTCAAGAAGTGACAGCTAGTTCCTTAGTTATGACATCATTCATACAGCACCTGTAACTGGAAATTTTGTCGTCAACTTACAAAATCCTGCTTATCTCGAAAACTACCATACCGATCCGGATCCGGTTTTTTGCATCTGAAAGCCAGCACTCATGCGCGTCCAAGAAGCCATCAACTGTCAAGAAGTGACAGCTAGTTCCTTAGTTATGACGTCATTCATTCAGCACCCATAACTGGAAATTTTGTCGTCAACTTACAAAAACCTGCTTATCTCGAAAACTACCTAACCGATTCGGATCCGGTTTTTTGCATCTGAAAGCCAGCACTCATGCGCGTCCAACAAGCCATCAACTGTCAAGAAGTGACAGCTAGTTCCTTAGTTATGACGTCATTCATACAGGACCTGTAATTGGACATTTTGTCGTCAACTTACAAAAACCTGCTTATCTCGAAAACTACCTTACCGATCCGGATTCGGTTTTTTGCATCCGAAAGACTCATGCGCGTCCAACAAGCCATCAACTGTCAAGAAGTGACAGCTAGTTCCTTAGTTATGACGTCATTCATACAGACATTTTGTCGTCAACTTACAAAAACCCGCTTATCTCGAAAATTAACCTTACCGATCCGGATCCGGTTTTTTGCATCTGAAAGCCAGCACTCATGCGCGTCCAACAAGCCATCAACTGTCAAGAAGTGACAGCTAGTTCCTTAGTTATGACGTCATTCATACAGGACCTGTCATTGGACATTTTGTCGACAACATACACAAACCTGCGTATCTCGAAAACTACCTTACCGATCCGGATCCGGTTTTTTGCATCTGAAAGCCAGCACTCATGCGCGTCCAACAAGCCATCAACTGTCAAGAAGTGACAGCTAGTTACTTAGTTTGACGTCATTCATACAGACATTTTGTCGTCAACTTACAAAAACCCGCGTATCTCGAAAATACCTTACCGATCCGGATCCGGTTTTTTGCATCTGAAAGCCAGCACACATGCGCGTCCAACAAGCCATAAACTGTCAAGAAGTGACAGCTAGTTCCTTAGTTATGACGTCATTCATACAGCACCTGTAACTGGAAATTTTGTCGTCAACTTACAAAAACCTGCTTATCTCGAAAACTACCTTACTGATCCGGATCCGGTTTTTTGCATCTGAAACCCAGCACTCATGCGCGCCCAAAAAGTCATCAACTGTCAAGAAGTGACAGCTAGTTCCTTAGTTATGACATCATTCATACAGCACCTGTAACTGGAAATTTTGTCGTCAACTTACAAAAACCTGCTTATCTCGAAAACTACCATACCGATCCGGATCCGGTTTTTTGCATCTGAAAGCCAGCACTCATGCGCGTCCAAGAAGCCATCAACTGTCAAGAAGTGACAGCTAGTTCCTTAGTTATGACGTCATTCATTCAGCACCTGTAACTGGAAATTTTGTCGTCAACTTACAAAAACCTGCTTATCTCGAAAACTACCATACCGATCCGGATCCGGTTTTTTGCATCTGAAAGCCAGCACTCATGCGCGTCCAAGAAGCCATCAACTGTCAAGAAGTGACAGCTAGTTCCTTAGTTATGACGTCATTCATTCAGCACCCATAACTGGAAATTTTGTCGTCAACTTACAAAAACCTGCTTATCTCGAAAACTACCTAACCGATTCGGATCCGGTTTTTTGCATCTGAAAGCCAGCACTCATGCGCGTCCAGCAAGCCATCAACTGTCAAGAAGTGACAGCTAGTTCCTTAGTTATGACGTCATTCATACAGGACCTGTAATTGGACATTTTGTCGTCAACTTACAAAAACCTGCTTATCTCGAAAACTACCTTACCGATCCGGATTCGGTTTTTTGCATCCGAAAGACTCATGCGCGTCCAACAAGCCATCAACTGTCAAGAAGTGACAGCTAGTTCCTTAGTTATGACGTCATTCATACAGCACCTGTAACTGGAAATTTTGTCGTCAACTTACAAAAACCTGCTTATCTCGAAAACTACCTTACCGATCCGGATCCGGTTTTTTGCATCTGAAAGCCAGCACTCATGCGCGTCCAAAAAGTCATCAACTGTCAAGAAGTGACAGCTAGTTCCTTAGTTATGACATCATTCATACAGCACCTGTAACTGGAAATTTTGTCGTCAACTTACAAAATCCTGCTTATCTCGAAAACTACCTAACCGATTCGGATCCGGTTTTTTGCATCTGAAAGCCAGCACTCATGCGCGTCCAACAAGCCATCAACTGTCAAGAAGTGACAGCTAGTTCCTTAGTTATGACGTCATTCATACAGGACCTGTAATTGGACATTTTGTCGTCAACTTACAAAAACCTGCTTATCTCGAAAACTACCTTACCGATCCGGATTCGGTTTTTTGCATCCGAAAGACTCATGCGCGTCCAACAAGCCGTAAACTGTCAAGAAGTGACAGCTAGTTCCTTAGTTATGACGTCATTCATACAGCACCTGTAACTGGAAATTTTGTCGTCAACTTACAAAAACCTGCTTATCTCGAAAACTACCTTACCGATCCTGATCCGATTTTTTGCATCTGAAAGCCAGCACACATGCGCGTCCAACAAGCCATAAACTGTCAAGAAGTGACAGCTAGTTCCTTAGTTATGACGTCATTCATACAGCACCTGTAACTGGAAATTTTGTCGTCAACTTACAAAAACCTGCTTATCTCGAAAACTACCTTACCGATCCGGATCCGGTTTTTTGCATCTGAAAGCCAGCACTCATGCGCGTCCAAAAAGTCATCAACTGTCAAGAAGTGACAGCTAGTTCCTTAGTTATGACATCATTCATACAGCACCTGTAACTGGAAATTTTGTCGTCAACTTACAAAATCCTGCTTATCTCGAAAACTACCATACCGATCCGGATCCGGTTTTTTGCATCTGAAAGCCAGCACTCATGCGCGTCCAAGAAGCCATCAACTGTCAAGAAGTGACAGCTAGTTCCTTAGTTATGACGTCATTCATTCAGCACCCATAACTGGAAATTTTGTCGTCAACTTACAAAAACCTGCTTATCTCGAAAACTACCTAACCGATTCGGATCCGGTTTTTTGCATCTGAAAGCCAGCACTCATGCGCGTCCAACAAGCCATCAACTGTCAAGAAGTGACAGCTAGTTCCTTAGTTATGACGTCATTCATACAGGACCTGTAATTGGACATTTTGTCGTCAACTTACAAAAACCTGCTTATCTCGAAAACTACCTTACCGATCCGGATTCGGTTTTTTGCATCCGAAAGACTCATGCGCGTCCAACAAGCCATCAACTGTCAAGAAGTGACAGCTAGTTCCTTAGTTATGACGTCATTCATACAGACATTTTGTCGTCAACTTACAAAAACCCGCTTATCTCGAAAATTAACCTTACCGATCCGGATCCGGTTTTTTGCATCTGAAAGCCAGCACTCATGCGCGTCCAACAAGCCATCAACTGTCAAGAAGTGACAGCTAGTTCCTTAGTTATGACGTCATTCATACAGGACCTGTCATTGGACATTTTGTCGACAACATACACAAACCTGCGTATCTCGAAAACTACCTTACCGATCCGGATCCGGTTTTTTGCATCTGAAAGACTCATGCGCGTCCAACAAGCCGTAAACTGTCAAGAAGTGACAGCTAGTTCCTTAGTTATGACGTCATTCATACAGCACCTGTAACTGGAAATTTTGTCGTCAACTTACAAAAACCTGCTTATCTCGAAAACTACCTTACCGATCCTGATCCGATTTTTTGCATCTGAAAGCCAGCACACATGCGCGTCCAACAAGCCATAAACTGTCAAGAAGTGACAGCTAGTTCCTTAGTTATGACGTCATTCATACAGCACCTGTAACTGGAAATTTTGTCGTCAACTTACAAAAACCTGCTTATCTCGAAAACTACCTTACCGATCCGGATCCGGTTTTTTGCATCTGAAAGCCAGCACTCATGCGCGTCCAAAAAGTCATCAACTGTCAAGAAGTGACAGCTAGTTCCTTAGTTATGACATCATTCATACAGCACCTGTAACTGGAAATTTTGTCGTCAACTTACAAAATCCTGCTTATCTCGAAAACTACCATACCGATCCGGATCCGGTTTTTTGCATCTGAAAGCCAGCACTCATGCGCGTCCAAGAAGCCATCAACTGTCAAGAAGTGACAGCTAGTTCCTTAGTTATGACGTCATTCATTCAGCACCCATAACTGGAAATTTTGTCGTCAACTTACAAAAACCTGCTTATCTCGAAAACTACCTAACCGATTCGGATCCGGTTTTTTGCATCTGAAAGCCAGCACTCATGCGCGTCCAACAAGCCATCAACTGTCAAGAAGTGACAGCTAGTTCCTTAGTTATGACGTCATTCATACAGGACCTGTAATTGGACATTTTGTCGTCAACTTACAAAAACCTGCTTATCTCGAAAACTACCTTACCGATCCGGATTCGGTTTTTTGCATCCGAAAGACTCATGCGCGTCCAACAAGCCATCAACTGTCAAGAAGTGACAGCTAGTTCCTTAGTTATGACGTCATTCATACAGACATTTTGTCGTCAACTTACAAAAACCCGCTTATCTCGAAAATTAACCTTACCGATCCGGATCCGGTTTTTTGCATCTGAAAGCCAGCACTCATGCGCGTCCAACAAGCCATCAACTGTCAAGAAGTGACAGCTAGTTCCTTAGTTATGACGTCATTCATACAGGACCTGTCATTGGACATTTTGTCGACAACATACACAAACCTGCGTATCTCGAAAACTACCTTACCGATCCGGATCCGGTTTTTTGCATCTGAAAGCCAGCACTCATGCGCGTCCAACAAGCCATCAACTGTCAAGAAGTGACAGCTAGTTACTTAGTTTGACGTCATTCATACAGACATTTTGTCGTCAACTTACAAAAACCCGCGTATCTCGAAAATACCTTACCGATCCGGATCCGGTTTTTTGCATCTGAAAGCCAGCACACATGCGCGTCCAACAAGCCATAAACTGTCAAGAAGTGACAGCTAGTTCCTTAGTTATGACGTCATTCATACAGCACCTGTAACTGGAAATTTTGTCGTCAACTTACAAAAACCTGCTTATCTCGAAAACTACCTTACTGATCCGGATCCGGTTTTTTGCATCTGAAACCCAGCACTCATGCGCGCCCAAAAAGTCATCAACTGTCAAGAAGTGACAGCTAGTTCCTTAGTTATGACATCATTCATACAGCACCTGTAACTGGAAATTTTGTCGTCAACTTACAAAAACCTGCTTATCTCGAAAACTACCATACCGATCCGGATCCGGTTTTTTGCATCTGAAAGCCAGCACTCATGCGCGTCCAAGAAGCCATCAACTGTCAAGAAGTGACAGCTAGTTCCTTAGTTATGACGTCATTCATTCAGCACCTGTAACTGGAAATTTTGTCGTCAACTTACAAAAACCTGCTTATCTCGAAAACTACCATACCGATCCGGATCCGGTTTTTTGCATCTGAAAGCCAGCACTCATGCGCGTCCAAGAAGCCATCAACTGTCAAGAAGTGACAGCTAGTTCCTTAGTTATGACGTCATTCATTCAGCACCCATAACTGGAAATTTTGTCGTCAACTTACAAAAACCTGCTTATCTCGAAAACTACCTTACCGATTCGGATCCGGTTTTTTGCATCTGAAAGCCAGCACTCATGCGCGTCCAAGAAGCCATCAACTGTCAAGAAGTGACAGCTAGTTCCTTAGTTATGACGTCATTCATTCAGCACCTGTAACTGGAAATTTTGTCGTCAACTTACAAAAACCTGCTTATCTCGAAAACTACCATACCGATCCGGATCCGGTTTTTTGCATCTGAAAGCCAGCACTCATGCGCGTCCAACAAGCCATCAACTGTCAAGAAGTGACAGCTAGTTCCTTAGTTTGACGTCATTCATACAGACATTTTGTCGTCAACTTACAAAAACCCGCGTATCTCGAAAATACCTTACCGATCCGGATCCGGTTTTTTGTATCTGAAAGCCAGCACACATGCGCGTCCAACAAGCCGTAAACTGTCAAGAAGTGACTGCTAGTTCCTTAGTTATGACGTCATTCATACAGCACCTGTAACTGGAAATTTTGTCGTCAACTTACAAAAACCTGCTTATCTCGAAAACTACCTTACCGATCCGGATCCGGTTTTTTGCATCTGAAACCCAGCACTCATGCGCGTCCAAAAAGTCATCAACTGTCAAGAAGTGACAGCTAGTTCCTTAGTTATGACATCATTCATACAGCACCTGTAACTGGAAATTTTGTCGTCAACTTACAAAAACCTGCTTATCTCGAAAACTACCATACCGATCCGGATCCGGTTTTTTGCATCTGAAAGCCAGCACTCATGCGCGTCCAAGAAGCCATCAACTGTCAAGAAGTGACAGCTAGTTCCTTAGTTATGACGTCATTCATTCAGCACCCATAACTGGAAATTTTGTCGTCAACTTACAAAAACCTGCTTATCTCGAAAACTACCTTACCGATCCGGATCCGGTTTTTTGCATCTGAAAGCCAGCACTCATGCGCGTCCAACAAGCCATCAACTGTCAAGAAGTGACAGCTAGTTCCTTAGTTATGACGTCATTCATACAGACATTTTGTCGTCAAATTACAAAAACCTGCTTATCTCGAAAACTACCTAACCGATCCGGATCCGGTTTTTTGCATCTGAAAGCCAGCACTCATGCGCATCTAAAAAGCCATCAACTGTCAAGAAGTGACAGCTAGTTCCTTAGTTATGACATCATTCATACAGCACCTGTAACTGGAAATTTTGTCGTCAACTTACAAAAACCTGCTTATCTCGAAAACTACCATACCGATCCGGATCCGGTTTTTTGCATCTGAAAGCCAGCACTCATGCGCGTCCAAGAAGCCATCAACTGTCAAGAAGTGACAGCTAGTTCCTTAGTTATGACGTCATTCATTCAGCACCTGTAACTGGAAATTTTGTCGTCAACTTACAAAAACCTGCTTATCTCGAAAACTACCATACCGATCCGGATCCGGTTTTTTGCATCTGAAAGCCAGCACTCATGCGCGTCCAAGAAGCCATCAACTGTCAAGAAGTGACAGCTAGTTCCTTAGTTATGACGTCATTCATTCAGCACCCATAACTGGAAATTTTGTCGTCAACTTACAAAAACCTGCTTATCTCGAAAACTACCTTACCGATTCGGATCCGGTTTTTTGCATCTGAAAGCCAGCACTCATGCGCGTCCAACAAGCCATCAACTGTCAAGAAGTGACAGCTAGTTCCTTAGTTATGACGTCATTCATACAGGACCTGTAATTGGACATTTTGTCGTCAACTTACAAAAACCTGCTTATCTCGAAAACTACCTTACCGATCCGGATCCGGTTTTTTGCATCTGAAAGCCAGCACTCATGCGCGTCCAAGAAGCCATCAACTGTCAAGAAGTGACAGCTAGTTCCTTAGTTATGACGTCATTCATTCAGCACCCATAACTGGAAATTTTGTCGTCAACTTACAAAAACCTGCTTATCTCGAAAACTACCTAACCGATTCGGATCCGGTTTTTTGCATCTGAAAGCCAGCACTCATGCGCGTCCAACAAGCCATCAACTGTCAAGAAGTGACAGCTAGTTCCTTAGTTATGACGTCATTCATACAGGACCTGTAATTGGACATTTTGTCGTCAACTTACAAAAACCTGCTTATCTCGAAAACTACCTTACCGATCCGGATTCGGTTTTTTGCATCCGAAAGACTCATGCGCGTCCAACAAGCCATCAACTGTCAAGAAGTGACAGCTAGTTCCTTAGTTATGACGTCATTCATACAGCACCTGTAACTGGAAATTTTGTCGTCAACTTACAAAAACCTGCTTATCTCGAAAACTACCTTACCGATCCGGATCCGGTTTTTTGCATCTGAAAGCCAGCACTCATGCGCGTCCAAAAAGTCATCAACTGTCAAGAAGTGACAGCTAGTTCCTTAGTTATGACATCATTCATACAGCACCTGTAACTGGAAATTTTGTCGTCAACTTACAAAATCCTGCTTATCTCGAAAACTACCTAACCGATTCGGATCCGGTTTTTTGCATCTGAAAGCCAGCACTCATGCGCGTCCAACAAGCCATCAACTGTCAAGAAGTGACAGCTAGTTCCTTAGTTATGACGTCATTCATACAGGACCTGTAATTGGACATTTTGTCGTCAACTTACAAAAACCTGCTTATCTCGAAAACTACCTTACCGATCCGGATTCGGTTTTTTGCATCCGAAAGACTCATGCGCGTCCAACAAGCCGTAAACTGTCAAGAAGTGACAGCTAGTTCCTTAGTTATGACGTCATTCATACAGCACCTGTAACTGGAAATTTTGTCGTCAACTTACAAAAACCTGCTTATCTCGAAAACTACCTTACCGATCCTGATCCGATTTTTTGCATCTGAAAGCCAGCACACATGCGCGTCCAACAAGCCATAAACTGTCAAGAAGTGACAGCTAGTTCCTTAGTTATGACGTCATTCATACAGCACCTGTAACTGGAAATTTTGTCGTCAACTTACAAAAACCTGCTTATCTCGAAAACTACCTTACCGATCCGGATCCGGTTTTTTGCATCTGAAAGCCAGCACTCATGCGCGTCCAAAAAGTCATCAACTGTCAAGAAGTGACAGCTAGTTCCTTAGTTATGACATCATTCATACAGCACCTGTAACTGGAAATTTTGTCGTCAACTTACAAAATCCTGCTTATCTCGAAAACTACCATACCGATCCGGATCCGGTTTTTTGCATCTGAAAGCCAGCACTCATGCGCGTCCAAGAAGCCATCAACTGTCAAGAAGTGACAGCTAGTTCCTTAGTTATGACGTCATTCATTCAGCACCCATAACTGGAAATTTTGTCGTCAACTTACAAAAACCTGCTTATCTCGAAAACTACCTAACCGATTCGGATCCGGTTTTTTGCATCTGAAAGCCAGCACTCATGCGCGTCCAACAAGCCATCAACTGTCAAGAAGTGACAGCTAGTTCCTTAGTTATGACGTCATTCATACAGGACCTGTAATTGGACATTTTGTCGTCAACTTACAAAAACCTGCTTATCTCGAAAACTACCTTACCGATCCGGATTCGGTTTTTTGCATCCGAAAGACTCATGCGCGTCCAACAAGCCATCAACTGTCAAGAAGTGACAGCTAGTTCCTTAGTTATGACGTCATTCATACAGACATTTTGTCGTCAACTTACAAAAACCCGCTTATCTCGAAAATTAACCTTACCGATCCGGATCCGGTTTTTTGCATCTGAAAGCCAGCACTCATGCGCGTCCAACAAGCCATCAACTGTCAAGAAGTGACAGCTAGTTCCTTAGTTATGACGTCATTCATACAGGACCTGTCATTGGACATTTTGTCGACAACATACACAAACCTGCGTATCTCGAAAACTACCTTACCGATCCGGATCCGGTTTTTTGCATCTGAAAGCCAGCACTCATGCGCGTCCAACAAGCCATCAACTGTCAAGAAGTGACAGCTAGTTACTTAGTTTGACGTCATTCATACAGACATTTTGTCGTCAACTTACAAAAACCCGCGTATCTCGAAAATACCTTACCGATCCGGATCCGGTTTTTTGCATCTGAAAGCCAGCACACATGCGCGTCCAACAAGCCATAAACTGTCAAGAAGTGACAGCTAGTTCCTTAGTTATGACGTCATTCATACAGCACCTGTAACTGGAAATTTTGTCGTCAACTTACAAAAACCTGCTTATCTCGAAAACTACCTTACTGATCCGGATCCGGTTTTTTGCATCTGAAACCCAGCACTCATGCGCGCCCAAAAAGTCATCAACTGTCAAGAAGTGACAGCTAGTTCCTTAGTTATGACATCATTCATACAGCACCTGTAACTGGAAATTTTGTCGTCAACTTACAAAAACCTGCTTATCTCGAAAACTACCATACCGATCCGGATCCGGTTTTTTGCATCTGAAAGCCAGCACTCATGCGCGTCCAAGAAGCCATCAACTGTCAAGAAGTGACAGCTAGTTCCTTAGTTATGACGTCATTCATTCAGCACCTGTAACTGGAAATTTTGTCGTCAACTTACAAAAACCTGCTTATCTCGAAAACTACCATACCGATCCGGATCCGGTTTTTTGCATCTGAAAGCCAGCACTCATGCGCGTCCAAGAAGCCATCAACTGTCAAGAAGTGACAGCTAGTTCCTTAGTTATGACGTCATTCATTCAGCACCCATAACTGGAAATTTTGTCGTCAACTTACAAAAACCTGCTTATCTCGAAAACTACCTTACCGATTCGGATCCGGTTTTTTGCATCTGAAAGCCAGCACTCATGCGCGTCCAAGAAGCCATCAACTGTCAAGAAGTGACAGCTAGTTCCTTAGTTATGACGTCATTCATTCAGCACCTGTAACTGGAAATTTTGTCGTCAACTTACAAAAACCTGCTTATCTCGAAAACTACCATACCGATCCGGATCCGGTTTTTTGCATCTGAAAGCCAGCACTCATGCGCGTCCAACAAGCCATCAACTGTCAAGAAGTGACAGCTAGTTCCTTAGTTTGACGTCATTCATACAGACATTTTGTCGTCAACTTACAAAAACCCGCGTATCTCGAAAATACCTTACCGATCCGGATCCGGTTTTTTGTATCTGAAAGCCAGCACACATGCGCGTCCAACAAGCCGTAAACTGTCAAGAAGTGACTGCTAGTTCCTTAGTTATGACGTCATTCATACAGCACCTGTAACTGGAAATTTTGTCGTCAACTTACAAAAACCTGCTTATCTCGAAAACTACCTTACCGATCCGGATCCGGTTTTTTGCATCTGAAACCCAGCACTCATGCGCGTCCAAAAAGTCATCAACTGTCAAGAAGTGACAGCTAGTTCCTTAGTTATGACATCATTCATACAGCACCTGTAACTGGAAATTTTGTCGTCAACTTACAAAAACCTGCTTATCTCGAAAACTACCATACCGATCCGGATCCGGTTTTTTGCATCTGAAAGCCAGCACTCATGCGCGTCCAAGAAGCCATCAACTGTCAAGAAGTGACAGCTAGTTCCTTAGTTATGACGTCATTCATTCAGCACCCATAACTGGAAATTTTGTCGTCAACTTACAAAAACCTGCTTATCTCGAAAACTACCTTACCGATCCGGATCCGGTTTTTTGCATCTGAAAGCCAGCACTCATGCGCGTCCAACAAGCCATCAACTGTCAAGAAGTGACAGCTAGTTCCTTAGTTATGACGTCATTCATACAGACATTTTGTCGTCAAATTACAAAAACCTGCTTATCTCGAAAACTACCTAACCGATCCGGATCCGGTTTTTTGCATCTGAAAGCCAGCACTCATGCGCATCTAAAAAGCCATCAACTGTCAAGAAGTGACAGCTAGTTCCTTAGTTATGACATCATTCATACAGCACCTGTAACTGGAAATTTTGTCGTCAACTTACAAAAACCTGCTTATCTCGAAAACTACCATACCGATCCGGATCCGGTTTTTTGCATCTGAAAGCCAGCACTCATGCGCGTCCAAGAAGCCATCAACTGTCAAGAAGTGACAGCTAGTTCCTTAGTTATGACGTCATTCATTCAGCACCTGTAACTGGAAATTTTGTCGTCAACTTACAAAAACCTGCTTATCTCGAAAACTACCATACCGATCCGGATCCGGTTTTTTGCATCTGAAAGCCAGCACTCATGCGCGTCCAAGAAGCCATCAACTGTCAAGAAGTGACAGCTAGTTCCTTAGTTATGACGTCATTCATTCAGCACCCATAACTGGAAATTTTGTCGTCAACTTACAAAAACCTGCTTATCTCGAAAACTACCTTACCGATTCGGATCCGGTTTTTTGCATCTGAAAGCCAGCACTCATGCGCGTCCAACAAGCCATCAACTGTCAAGAAGTGACAGCTAGTTCCTTAGTTATGACGTCATTCATACAGGACCTGTAATTGGACATTTTGTCGTCAACTTACAAAAACCTGCTTATCTCGAAAACTACCTTACCGATCCGGATCCGGTTTTTTGCATCCGAAAGACTCATGCGCGTCCAACAAGCCATCAACTGTCAAGAAGTGACAGCTAGTTCCTTAGTTATGACGTCATTCATACAGACATTTTGTCGTCAACTTACAAAAACCCGCTTATCTCGAAAATTAACCTTACCGATCCGGATCCGGTTTTTTGCATCTGAAAGCCAGCACTCATGCGCGTCCAACAAGCCATCAACTGTCAAGAAGTGACAGCTAGTTCCTTAGTTATGACGTCATTCATACAGGACCTGTCATTGGACATTTTGTCGACAACATACACAAACCTGCGTATCTCGAAAACTACCTTACCGATCCGGATCCGGTTTTTTGCATCTGAAAGCCAGCACTCATGCGCGTCCAACAAGCCATCAACTGTCAAGAAGTGACAGCTAGTTCCTTAGTTTGACGTCATTCATACAGACATTTTGTCGTCAACTTACAAAAACCCGCGTATCTCGAAAATACCTTACCGATCCGGATCCGGTTTTTTGCATCTGAAAGCCAGCACACATGCGCGTCCAACAAGCCGTAAACTGTCAAGAAATGACAGCTAGTTCCTTAGTTATGACGTCATTCATAGAGCACCTGTAACTGGAAATTTTGTCGTCAACTTACAAAAACCTGCTTATCTCGAAAACTACCTTACCGATCCGGATCCGGTTTTTTGCATCTGAAACCCAGCACTCATGCGCGTCCAAAAAGTCATCAACTGTCAACAAGTGACAGCTAGTTCCTTAGTTATGACATCATTCATACAGCACCTGTAACTGGAAATTTTGTCGTCAACTTACAAAAACCTGCTTATCTCGAAAACTACCATACCGATCCGGATCCGGTTTTTTGCATCTGAAAGCCAGCACTCATGCGCGTCCAAGAAGCCATCAACTGTCAAGAAGTGACAGCTAGTTCCTTAGTTATGACGTCATTCATTCAGCACCCATAACTGGAAATTTTGTCGTCAACTTACAAAAACCTGCTTATCTCGAAAACTACCTTACCGATTCGGATCCGGTTTTTTGCATCTGAAAGCCAGCACTCATTCGCGTCCAACAAGCCATCAACTGTCAAGAAGTGACAGCTAGTTCCTTAGTTATGACGTCATTCATACAGGACCTGTCATTGGACATTTTGTCGACAACATACACAAACCTGCGTATCTCGAAAACTACCTTACCGATCCGGATCCGGTTTTTTGCATCTGAAAGCCAGCACTCATGCGCGTCCAACAAGCCATCAACTGTCAAGAAGTGACAGCTAGTTCCTTAGTTTGACGTCATTCATACAGACATTTTGTCGTCAACTTACAAAAACCCGCGTATCTCGAAAATACCTTACCGATCCGGATCCGGTTTTTTGCATCTGAAAGCCAGCACACATGCGCGTCCAACAAGCCGTAAACTGTCAAGAAGTGACAGCTAGTTCCTTAGTTATGACGTCATTCATACAGCACCTGTAACTGGAAATTTTGTCGTCAACTTACAAAAACCTGCTTATCTCGAAAACTACCTTACCGATCCGGATCCGGTTTTTTGCATCTGAAAGCCAGCACACATGCGCGTCCAACAAGCCATAAACTGTCAAGAAGTGACAGCTAGTTCCTTAGTTATGACGTCATTCATACAGCACCTGTAACTGGAAATTTTGTCGTCAACTTACAAAAACCTGCTTATCTCGAAAACTACCTTACCGATCCGGATCCGGTTTTTTGCATCTGAAAGCCAGCACTCATGCGCGTCCAAAAAGTCATCAACTGTCAAGAAGTGACAGCTAGTTCCTTAGTTATGACATCATTCATACAGCACCTGTAACTGGAAATTTTGTCGTCAACTTACAAAAACCTGCTTATCTCGAAAACTACCATACCGATCCGGATCCGGTTTTTTGCATCTGAAAGCCAGCACTCATGCGCGTCCAGGAAGCCATCAACTGTCAAGAAGTGACAGCTAGTTCCTTAGTTATGACGTCATTCATTCAGCACCCATAACTGGAAATTTTGTCGTCAACTTACAAAAACCTGCTTATCTCGAAAACTACCTTACCGATTCGGATCCGGTTTTTTGCATCTGAAAGCCAGCACTCATGCGCGTCCAACAAGCCATCAACTGTCAAGAAGTGACAGCTAGTTCCTTAGTTATGACGTCATTCATACAGGACCTGTAATTGGACATTTTGTCGTCAACTTACAAAAACCTGCTTATCTCGAAAACTACCTTACCGATCCGGATCCGGTTTTTTGCATCCGAAAGACTCATGCGCGTCCAACAAGCCATCAACTGTCAAGAAGTGACAGCTAGTTCCTTAGTTATGACGTCATTCATACAGACATTTTGTCGTCAACTTACAAAAACCCGCTTATCTCGAAAATTAACCTTACCGATCCGGATCCGGTTTTTTGCATCTCAAAGCCAGCACTCATGCGCGTCCAACAAGCCATCAACTGTCAAGAAGTGACAGCTAGTTCCTTAGTTATGACGTCATTCATACAGGACCTGTCATTGGACATTTTGTCGACAACATACACAAACCTGCGTATCTCGAAAACTACCTTACCGATCCGGATCCGGTTTTTTGCATCTGAAAGCCAGCACTCATGCGCGTCCAACAAGCCATCAACTGTCAAGAAGTGACAGCTAGTTCCTTAGTTTGACGTCATTCATACAGACATTTTGTCGTCAACTTACAAAAACCCGCGTATCTCGAAAATACCTTACCGATCCGGATCCGGTTTTTTGCATCTGAAAGCCAGCACACATGCGCGTCCAACAAGCCGTAAACTGTCAAGAAATGACAGCTAGTTCCTTAGTTATGACGTCATTCATACAGCACCTGTAACTGGAAATTTTGTCGTCAACTTACAAAAACCTGCTTATCTCGAAAACTACCTTACCGATCCGGATCCGGTTTTTTGCATCTGAAACCCAGCACTCATGCGCGTCCAAAAAGTCATCAACTGTCAAGAAGTGACAGCTAGTTCCTTAGTTATGACATCATTCATACAGCACCTGTAACTGGAAATTTTGTCGTCAACTTACAAAAACCTGCTTATCTCGAAAACTACCATACCGATCCGGATCCGGTTTTTTGCATCTGAAAGCCAGCACTCATGCGCGTCCAAGAAGCCATCAACTGTCAAGAAGTGACAGCTAGTTCCTTAGTTATGACGTCATTCATTCAGCACCCATAACTGGAAATTTTGTCGTCAACTTACAAAAACCTGCTTATCTCGAAAACTACCTTACCGATTCGGATCCGGTTTTTTGCATCTGAAAGCCAGCACTCATGCGCGTCCAACAAGCCATCAACTGTCAAGAAGTGACAGCTAGTTCCTTAGTTATGACGTCATTCATACAGGACCTGTCATTGGACATTTTGTCGACAACATACACAAACCTGCGTATCTCGAAAACTACCTTACCGATCCGGATCCGGTTTTTTGCATCTGAAAGCCAGCACTCATGCGCGTCCAACAAGCCATCAACTGTCAAGAAGTGACAGCTAGTTCCTTAGTTTGACGTCATTCATACAGACATTTTGTCGTCAACTTACAAAAACCCGCGTATCTCGAAAATACCTTACCGATCCGGATCCGGTTTTTTGCATCTGAAAGCCAGCACACATGCGCGTCCAACAAGCCGTAAACTGTCAAGAAGTGACAGCTAGTTCCTTAGTTATGACGTCATTCATACAGCACCTGTAACTGGAAATTTTGTCGTCAACTTACAAAAACCTGCTTATCTCGAAAACTACCTTACCGATCCGGATCCGGTTTTTTGCATCTGAAAGCCAGCACACATGCGCGTCCAACAAGCCATAAACTGTCAAGAAGTGACAGCTAGTTCCTTAGTTATGACGTCATTCATACAGCACCTGTAACTGGAAATTTTGTCGTCAACTTACAAAAACCTGCTTATCTCGAAAACTACCTTACCGATCCGGATCCGGTTTTTTGCATCTGAAAGCCAGCACTCATGCGCGTCCAAAAAGTCATCAACTGTCAAGAAGTGACAGCTAGTTCCTTAGTTATGACATCATTCATACAGCACCTGTAACTGGAAATTTTGTCGTCAACTTACAAAAACCTGCTTATCTCGAAAACTACCATACCGATCCGGATCCGGTTTTTTGCATCTGAAAGCCAGCACTCATGCGCGTCCAGGAAGCCATCAACTGTCAAGAAGTGACAGCTAGTTCCTTAGTTATGACGTCATTCATTCAGCACCCATAACTGGAAATTTTGTCGTCAACTTACAAAAACCTGCTTATCTCGAAAACTACCTTACCGATTCGGATCCGGTTTTTTGCATCTGAAAGCCAGCACTCATGCGCGTCCAACAAGCCATCAACTGTCAAGAAGTGACAGCTAGTTCCTTAGTTATGACGTCATTCATACAGGACCTGTAATTGGACATTTTGTCGTCAACTTACAAAAACCTGCTTATCTCGAAAACTACCTTACCGATCCGGATCCGGTTTTTTGCATCCGAAAGACTCATGCGCGTCCAACAAGCCATCAACTGTCAAGAAGTGACAGCTAGTTCCTTAGTTATGACGTCATTCATACAGACATTTTGTCGTCAACTTACAAAAACCCGCTTATCTCGAAAATTAACCTTACCGATCCGGATCCGGTTTTTTGCATCTCAAAGCCAGCACTCATGCGCGTCCAACAAGCCATCAACTGTCAAGAAGTGACAGCTAGTTCCTTAGTTATGACGTCATTCATACAGGACCTGTCATTGGACATTTTGTCGACAACATACACAAACCTGCGTATCTCGAAAACTACCTTACCGATTCAGGATCCGGTTTTTTGCATCTGAAAGCCAGCACTCATGCGCGTCCAACAAGCCATCAACTGTCAAGAAGTGACAGCTAGTTCCTTAGTTTGACGTCATTCATACAGACATTTTGTCGTCAACTTACAAAAACCCGCGTATCTCGAAAATACCTTACCGATCCGGATCCGGTTTTTTGCATCTGAAAGCCAGCACACATGCGCGTCCAACAAGCCGTAAACTGTCAAGAAGTGACAGCTAGTTCCTTAGTTATGACGTCATTCATACAGCACCTGTAACTGGAAATTTTGTCGTCAACTTACAAAAACCTGCTTATCTCGAAAACTACCTTACCGATCCGGATCCGGTTTTTTGCGTCTGAAACCCAGCACTCATGCGCGTCCAAAAAGTCATCAACTGTCAAGAAGTGACAGCTAGTTCCTTAGTTATGACATCATTCATACAGCACCTGTAACTGGAAATTTTGTTGTCAACTTACAAAAACCTGCTTATCTCGAAAACTACCATACCGATCCGGATCCGGTTTTTTGCATCTGAAAGCCAGCACTCATGCGCGTCCAAGAAGCCATCAACTGTCAAGAAGTGACAGCTAGTTCCTTAGTTATGACGTCATTCATTCAGCACCTGTAACTGGAAATTTTGTCGTCAACTTACAAAAACCTGCTTATCTCGAAAACTACCATACCGATCCGGATCCGGTTTTTTGCATCTGAAAGCCAGCACTCATGCGCGTCCAAGAAGCCATCAACTGTCAAGAAGTGACAGCTAGTTCCTTAGTTATGACGTCATTCATTCAGCACCCATAACTGGAAATTTTGTCGTCAACTTACAAAAACCTGCTTATCTCGAAAACTACCTTACCGATTCGGATCCGGTTTTTTGCATCTGAAAGCCAGCACTCATGCGCGTCCAACAAGCCATCAACTGTCAAGAAGTGACAGCTAGTTCCTTAGTTATGACGTCATTCATACAGGACCTGTAATTGGACATTTTGTCGTCAACTTACAAAAACCTGCTTATCTCGAAAACTACCTTACCGATCCGGATCCGGTTTTTTGCATCCGAAAGACTCATGCGCGTCCAACAAGCCATCAACTGTCAAGAAGTGACAGCTAGTTCCTTAGTTATGACGTCATTCATACAGACATTTTGTCGTCAACTTACAAAAACCCGCTTATCTCGAAAATTAACCTTACCGATCCGGATCCGGTTTTTTGCATCTGAAAGCCAGCACTCATGCGCGTCCAACAAGCCATCAACTGTCAAGAAGTGACAGCTAGTTCCTTAGTTATGACGTCATTCATACAGGACCTGTCATTGGACATTTTGTCGACAACATACACAAACCTGCGTATCTCGAAAACTACCTTACCGATCCGGATCCGGTTTTTTGCATCTGAAAGCCAGCACTCATGCGCGTCCAACAAGCCATCAACTGTCAAGAAGTGACAGCTAGTTCCTTAGTTTGACGTCATTCATACAGACATTTTGTCGTCAACTTACAAAAACCCGCGTATCTCGAAAATACCTTACCGATCCGGATCCGGTTTTTTGCATCTGAAAGCCAGCACACATGCGCGTCCAACAAGCCGTAAACTGTCAAGAAGTGACAGCTAGTTCCTTAGTTATGACGTCATTCATACAGCACCTGTAACTGGAAATTTTGTCGTCAACTTACAAAAACCTGCTTATCTCGAAAACTACCTTACCGATCCGGATCCGGTTTTTTGCATCTGAAACCCAGCACTCATGCGCGTCCAAAAAGTCATCAACTGTCAAGAAGTGACAGCTAGTTCCTTAGTTATGACATCATTCATACAGCACCTGTAACTGGAAATTTTGTCGTCAACTTACAAAAACCTGCTTATCTCGAAAACTACCATACCGATCCGGATCCGGTTTTTTGCATCTGAAAGCCAGCACTCATGCGCGTCCAAGAAGCCATCAACTGTCAAGAAGTGACAGCTAGTTCCTTAGTTATGACGTCATTCATTCAGCACCCATAACTGGAAATTTTGTCGTCAACTTACAAAAACCTGCTTATCTCGAAAACTACATTACCGATCCGGATCCGGTTTTTTGCATCTGAAAGCCAGCACTCATGCGCGTCCAATAAGCCATCAACTGTCAAGAAGTGACAGCTAGTTCCTTAGTTATGACGTCATTCATACAGACATTTTGTCGTCAAATTACAAAAACCTGCTTATCTCGAAAACTACCTAACCGATCCGGATCCGGTTTTTTGCATCTGAAAGCCAGCACTCATGCGCATCTAAAAAGCCATCAACTGTCAAGAAGTGACAGCTAGTTCCTTAGTTATGACATCATTCATACAGCACCTGTAACTGGAAATTTTGTCGTCAACTTACAAAAACCTGCTTATCTCGAAAACTACCATACCGATCCGGATCCGGTTTTTTGCATCTGAAAGCCAGCACTCATGCGCGTCCAAGAAGCCATCAACTGTCAAGAAGTGACAGCTAGTTCGTTAGTTATGACGTCATTCATTCAGCACCTATAACTGGAAATTTTGTCGTCAACTTACAAAAACCTGCTTATCTCGAAAACTACCTTACCGATCCGGATCCGGTTTTTTGCATCTGAAAGCCAGCACTCATGCGCGTCCAATAAGCCATCAACTGTCAAGAAGTGACAGCTAGTTCCTTAGTTATGACGTCATTCATACAGGACCTGTAATTGGACATTTTGTCGACAACATACACAAACCTGCGTATCTCGAAAACTACCTTACCGATCCGGATCCGGTTTTTTGCATCTGAAAGCCAGCACTCATGCGCGTCCAACAAGCCTTCAACTGTCAAGAAGTGACAGCTAGTTCCTTAGTTATGACGTCATTCATACAGACATTTTGTCGTCAACTTACAAAAACCCGCGTATCTCGAAAATACCTTACCGATCCGGATCCGGTTTTTTGCATCTGAAAGCCAGCACTCATGTGCGTCCAAAAGGCCATCAACTGTCAAGAAGTGACAGCTAGTTCCTTAGTTATGACGTCATTCATACAGCACCTGTAATTTGACATTTTGTCGTCAACTTACAAAAACCTGCTTATCTCGAAAACTACCTTACCGATCCGGATCCGGTTTTTTGCATCTGAAAGCCAGCACTCATGCGCGTCCAAAAAGTCATCAACTGTCAAGAAGTGACAGCTAGTTCCTTAGTTATGACGTCATTCATACAGCACCAGTAATTGGACATTTTGTCGACAACATACAAAAACCTGCGTATCTCGAAAACTACCTTACCTATCCGGATCCGGTTTCTTGCATCTGAAAGCCAGCACTCATGTGCGTCCAAAAAGCCATCAACTGTCAAGAAGTGACAGCTAGTTCCTTAGTTATGACGTCATTCATACAGCACCTGTAATTTGACATTTTGTCGTCAACTTACAAAAACCTGCTTATCTCGAAAACTACCTTACCGATCCGGATCCGGTTTTTGCATCTGAAAGCCAGCACTCATGCGCGTCCAACAAGCCATCAACTGTCAAGAAATGACAGATAGTTCCTTAGTTATGACGTCATTCATTCAGCACCTATAACTGGAAATTTTGTCGTCAACTTACAAAAACCTGCTTATCTCGAAATCTACTTTACCGATCCGGATCCGGTTTTTTGCATCCGAAAGCCAGCACTCATGCGCGTCCAACAAGCCATCAACTGTCAAGAAGTGACAGCTAGTTCCTTAGATATGACGTCATTCATGCAGCACCTGTAACTGGACATTTTGTCGTCAACTTACAAAAACCTGCTTATCTCGAAAACTACCTTACCGATCCGGATCCGGTTTTTGCATCTGAAAGCCAGCACTCATGCGCGTCCAACAAGCCATCAACTGTCAAGAAATGACAGATAGTTCCTTAGTTATGACGTCATTCATTCAGCACCTATAACTGGAAATTTTGTCGTCAACTTACAAAAACCTGCTTATCTCGAAAACTACCTTACCGATCCGGATCCGGTTTTTTGCATCCCGAAAGCCAGCACTCATGCGCGTCCAACAAGTCATCAACTGTCAAGAAGTGACAGCTAGTTCCTTAGTTATGACGTCATTCATACAGACATTTTGTCGTCTACTTACAAAAACCCGCGTATCTCGAAAATACCTTACCGATCCGGATCCGGTTTTTTGCATCTGAAAGCCAGCACATATGCGCGTCCAAAAAGTCATCAACTGTCAAGAAGTGGCAGCTAGTTCCTTAGTTATGACGTCATTCATACAGCACCAGTATTTGGACATTTTGTCGACAACATACAAACACCTGCGTATCTCGAAAACTACCTTACCTATCCGGATCCGGTTTCTTGCATCTGAAAGCCAGCACTCATGTGCGTCCAAAAAGCCATCAACTGTCAAGAAGTGACAGCTAGTTCCTTAGTTATGACGTCATTCATACAGCACCTGTAATTTGACATTTTGTCGTCAACTTACAAAAACCTGCTTATTTCGAAAACTACCTTACCGATCCGGATCAGGTTTTTTGCATCCGAAAGCCAGCACTCCTGCGCGTCCAACAAGCCATCAACTGTCAAGAAGTGACAGCTAGTTCCTTAGTTATGACGTCATTCATACAGCACCTGTAACTGGAAATTTTGTCGTCAACTTACAAAAACCTGCTTATCTCGAAAACTACCTTACCGATCCGGATCCGGTTTTTTGCATCTGAAAGCCAGCACACATGCGCGTCCAACAAGCCATAAACTGTCAAGAAGTGACAGCTAGTTCCTTAGTTATGACGTCATTCATACAGCACCTGTAACTGGAAATTTTGTCGTCAACTTACAAAAACCTGCTTATCTCGAAAACTACCTTACCGATCCGGATCCGGTTTTTTGCATCTGAAAGCCAGCACTCATGCGCGTCCAAAAAGTCATCAACTGTCAAGAAGTGACAGCTAGTTCCTTAGTTATGACATCATTCATACAGCACCTGTAACTGGAAATTTTGTCGTCAACTTACAAAAACCTGCTTATCTCGAAAACTACCATACCGATCCGGATCCGGTTTTTTGCATCTGAAAGCCAGCACTCATGCGCGTCCAGGAAGCCATCAACTGTCAAGAAGTGACAGCTAGTTCCTTAGTTATGACGTCATTCATTCAGCACCCATAACTGGAAATTTTGTCGTCAACTTACAAAAACCTGCTTATCTCGAAAACTACCTTACCGATTCGGATCCGGTTTTTTGCATCTGAAAGCCAGCACTCATGCGCGTCCAACAAGCCATCAACTGTCAAGAAGTGACAGCTAGTTCCTTAGTTATGACGTCATTCATACAGGACCTGTAATTGGACATTTTGTCGTCAACTTACAAAAACCTGCTTATCTCGAAAACTACCTTACCGATCCGGATCCGGTTTTTTGCATCCGAAAGACTCATGCGCGTCCAACAAGCCATCAACTGTCAAGAAGTGACAGCTAGTTCCTTAGTTATGACGTCATTCATACAGACATTTTGTCGTCAACTTACAAAAACCCGCTTATCTCGAAAATTAACCTTACCGATCCGGATCCGGTTTTTTGCATCTCAAAGCCAGCACTCATGCGCGTCCAACAAGCCATCAACTGTCAAGAAGTGACAGCTAGTTCCTTAGTTATGACGTCATTCATACAGGACCTGTCATTGGACATTTTGTCGACAACATACACAAACCTGCGTATCTCGAAAACTACCTTACCGATCCGGATCCGGTTTTTTGCATCTGAAAGCCAGCACTCATGCGCGTCCAACAAGCCATCAACTGTCAAGAAGTGACAGCTAGTTCCTTAGTTTGACGTCATTCATACAGACATTTTGTCGTCAACTTACAAAAACCCGCGTATCTCGAAAATACCTTACCGATCCGGATCCGGTTTTTTGCATCTGAAAGCCAGCACACATGCGCGTCCAACAAGCCGTAAACTGTCAAGAAATGACAGCTAGTTCCTTAGTTATGACGTCATTCATACAGCACCTGTAACTGGAAATTTTGTCGTCAACTTACAAAAACCTGCTTATCTCGAAAACTACCTTACCGATCCGGATCCGGTTTTTTGCATCTGAAACCCAGCACTCATGCGCGTCCAAAAAGTCATCAACTGTCAAGAAGTGACAGCTAGTTCCTTAGTTATGACATCATTCATACAGCACCTGTAACTGGAAATTTTGTCGTCAACTTACAAAAACCTGCTTATCTCGAAAACTACCATACCGATCCGGATCCGGTTTTTTGCATCTGAAAGCCAGCACTCATGCGCGTCCAAGAAGCCATCAACTGTCAAGAAGTGACAGCTAGTTCCTTAGTTATGACGTCATTCATTCAGCACCCATAACTGGAAATTTTGTCGTCAACTTACAAAAACCTGCTTATCTCGAAAACTACCTTACCGATTCGGATCCGGTTTTTTGCATCTGAAAGCCAGCACTCATGCGCGTCCAACAAGCCATCAACTGTCAAGAAGTGACAGCTAGTTCCTTAGTTATGACGTCATTCATACAGGACCTGTCATTGGACATTTTGTCGACAACATACACAAACCTGCGTATCTCGAAAACTACCTTACCGATCCGGATCCGGTTTTTTGCATCTGAAAGCCAGCACTCATGCGCGTCCAACAAGCCATCAACTGTCAAGAAGTGACAGCTAGTTCCTTAGTTTGACGTCATTCATACAGACATTTTGTCGTCAACTTACAAAAACCCGCGTATCTCGAAAATACCTTACCGATCCGGACCCGGTTTTTTGCATCTGAAAGCCAGCACACATGCGCGTCCAACAAGCCGTAAACTGTCAAGAAGTGACAGCTAGTTCCTTAGTTATGACGTCATTCATACAGCACCTGTAACTGGAAATTTTGTCGTCAACTTACAAAAACCTGCTTATCTCGAAAACTACCTTACCGATCCGGATCCGGTTTTTTGCATCTGAAAGCCAGCACACATGCGCGTCCAACAAGCCATAAACTGTCAAGAAGTGACAGCTAGTTCCTTAGTTATGACGTCATTCATACAGCACCTGTAACTGGAAATTTTGTCGTCAACTTACAAAAACCTGCTTATCTCGAAAACTACCTTACCGATCCGGATCCGGTTTTTTGCATCTGAAAGCCAGCACTCATGCGCGTCCAAAAAGTCATCAACTGTCAAGAAGTGACAGCTAGTTCCTTAGTTATGACATCATTCATACAGCACCTGTAACTGGAAATTTTGTCGTCAACTTACAAAAACCTGCTTATCTCGAAAACTACCATACCGATCCGGATCCGGTTTTTTGCATCTGAAAGCCAGCACTCATGCGCGTCCAGGAAGCCATCAACTGTCAAGAAGTGACAGCTAGTTCCTTAGTTATGACGTCATTCATTCAGCACCCATAACTGGAAATTTTGTCGTCAACTTACAAAAACCTGCTTATCTCGAAAACTACCTTACCGATTCGGATCCGGTTTTTTGCATCTGAAAGCCAGCACTCATGCGCGTCCAACAAGCCATCAACTGTCAAGAAGTGACAGCTAGTTCCTTAGTTATGACGTCATTCATACAGGACCTGTAATTGGACATTTTGTCGTCAACTTACAAAAACCTGCTTATCTCGAAAACTACCTTACCGATCCGGATCCGGTTTTTTGCATCCGAAAGACTCATGCGCGTCCAACAAGCCATCAACTGTCAAGAAGTGACAGCTAGTTCCTTAGTTATGACGTCATTCATACAGACATTTTGTCGTCAACTTACAAAAACCCGCTTATCTCGAAAATTAACCTTACCGATCCGGATCCGGTTTTTTGCATCTCAAAGCCAGCACTCATGCGCGTCCAACAAGCCATCAACTGTCAAGAAGTGACAGCTAGTTCCTTAGTTATGACGTCATTCATACAGGACCTGTCATTGGACATTTTGTCGACAACATACACAAACCTGCGTATCTCGAAAACTACCTTACCGATTCAGGATCCGGTTTTTTGCATCTGAAAGCCAGCACTCATGCGCGTCCAACAAGCCATCAACTGTCAAGAAGTGACAGCTAGTTCCTTAGTTTGACGTCATTCATACAGACATTTTGTCGTCAACTTACAAAAACCCGCGTATCTCGAAAATACCTTACCGATCCGGATCCGGTTTTTTGCATCTGAAAGCCAGCACACATGCGCGTCCAACAAGCCGTAAACTGTCAAGAAGTGACAGCTAGTTCCTTAGTTATGACGTCATTCATACAGCACCTGTAACTGGAAATTTTGTCGTCAACTTACAAAAACCTGCTTATCTCGAAAACTACCTTACCGATCCGGATCCGGTTTTTTGCATCTGAAACCCAGCACTCATGCGCGTCCAAAAAGTCATCAACTGTCAAGAAGTGACAGCTAGTTCCTTAGTTATGACATCATTCATACAGCACCTGTAACTGGAAATTTTGTTGTCAACTTACAAAAACCTGCTTATCTCGAAAACTACCATACCGATCCGGATCCGGTTTTTTGCATCTGAAAGCCAGCACTCATGCGCGTCCAAGAAGCCATCAACTGTCAAGAAGTGACAGCTAGTTCCTTAGTTATGACGTCATTCATTCAGCACCTGTAACTGGAAATTTTGTCGTCAACTTACAAAAACCTGCTTATCTCGAAAACTACCATACCGATCCGGATCCGGTTTTTTGCATCTGAAAGCCAGCACTCATGCGCGTCCAAGAAGCCATCAACTGTCAAGAAGTGACAGCTAGTTCCTTAGTTATGACGTCATTCATTCAGCACCCATAACTGGAAATTTTGTCGTCAACTTACAAAAACCTGCTTATCTCGAAAACTACCTTACCGATTCGGATCCGGTTTTTTGCATCTGAAAGCCAGCACTCATGCGCGTCCAACAAGCCATCAACTGTCAAGAAGTGACAGCTAGTTCCTTAGTTATGACGTCATTCATACAGGACCTGTAATTGGACATTTTGTCGTCAACTTACAAAAACCTGCTTATCTCGAAAACTACCTTACCGATCCGGATCCGGTTTTTTGCATCCGAAAGACTCATGCGCGTCCAACAAGCCATCAACTGTCAAGAAGTGACAGCTAGTTCCTTAGTTATGACGTCATTCATACAGACATTTTGTCGTCAACTTACAAAAACCCGCTTATCTCGAAAATTAACCTTACCGATCCGGATCCGGTTTTTTGCATCTGAAAGCCAGCACTCATGCGCGTCCAACAAGCCATCAACTGTCAAGAAGTGACAGCTAGTTCCTTAGTTATGACGTCATTCATACAGGACCTGTCATTGGACATTTTGTCGACAACATACACAAACCTGCGTATTTCGAAAACTACCTTACCGATCCGGATCCGGTTTTTTGCATCTGAAAGCCAGCACTCATGCGCGTCCAACAAGCCATCAACTGTCAAGAAGTGACAGCTAGTTCCTTAGTTTGACGTCATTCATACAGACATTTTGTCGTCAACTTACAAAAACCCGCGTATCTCGAAAATACCTTACCGATCCGGATCCGGTTTTTTGCATCTGAAAGCCAGCACACATGCGCGTCCAACAAGCCGTAAACTGTCAAGAAGTGACAGCTAGTTCCTTAGTTATGACGTCATTCATACAGCACCTGTAACTGGAAATTTTGTCGTCAACTTACAAAAACCTGCTTATCTCGAAAACTACCTTACCGATCCGGATCCGGTTTTTTGCATCTGAAACCCAGCACTCATGCGCGTCCAAAAAGTCATCAACTGTCAAGAAGTGACAGCTAGTTCCTTAGTTATGACATCATTCATACAGCACCTGTAACTGGAAATTTTGTCGTCAACTTACAAAAACCTGCTTATCTCGAAAACTACCATACCGATCCGGATCCGGTTTTTTGCATCTGAAAGCCAGCACTCATGCGCGTCCAAGAAGCCATCAACTGTCAAGAAGTGACAGCTAGTTCCTTAGTTATGACGTCATTCATTCAGCACCCATAACTGGAAATTTTGTCGTCAACTTACAAAAACCTGCTTATCTCGAAAACTACATTACCGATCCGGATCCGGTTTTTTGCATCTGAAAGCCAGCACTCATGCGCGTCCAATAAGCCATCAACTGTCAAGAAGTGACAGCTAGTTCCTTAGTTATGACGTCATTCATACAGACATTTTGTCGTCAAATTACAAAAACCTGCTTATCTCGAAAACTACCTAACCGATCCGGATCCGGTTTTTTGCATCTGAAAGCCAGCACTCATGCGCATCTAAAAAGCCATCAACTGTCAAGAAGTGACAGCTAGTTCCTTAGTTATGACATCATTCATACAGCACCTGTAACTGGAAATTTTGTCGTCAACTTACAAAAACCTGCTTATCTCGAAAACTACCATACCGATCCGGATCCGGTTTTTTGCATCTGAAAGCCAGCACTCATGCGCGTCCAAGAAGCCATCAACTGTCAAGAAGTGACAGTTAGTTCGTTAGTTATGACGTCATTCATTCAGCACCTATAACTGGAAATTTTGTCGTCAACTTACAAAAACCTGCTTATCTCGAAAACTACCTTACCGATCCGGATCCGGTTTTTTGCATCTGAAAGCCAGCACTCATGCGCGTCCAATAAGCCATCAACTGTCAAGAAGTGACAGCTAGTTCCTTAGTTATGACGTCATTCATACAGGACCTGTAATTGGACATTTTGTCGACAACATACACAAACCTGCGTATCTCGAAAACTACCTTACCGATCCGGATCCGGTTTTTTGCATCTGAAAGCCAGCACTCATGCGCGTCCAACAAGCCTTCAACTGTCAAGAAGTGACAGCTAGTTCCTTAGTTATGACGTCATTCATACAGACATTTTGTCGTCAACTTACAAAAACCCGCGTATCTCGAAAATACCTTACCGATCCGGATCCGGTTTTTTGCATCTGAAAGCCAGCACTCATGTGCGTCCAAAAGGCCATCAACTGTCAAGAAGTGACAGCTAGTTCCTTAGTTATGACGTCATTCATACAGCACCTGTAATTTGACATTTTGTCGTCAACTTACAAAAACCTGCTTATCTCGAAAACTACCTTACCGATCCGGATCCGGTTTTTTGCATCTGAAAGCCAGCACTCATGCGCGTCCAAAAAGTCATCAACTGTCAAGAAGTGACAGCTAGTTCCTTAGTTATGACGTCATTCATACAGCACCAGTAATTGGACATTTTGTCGACAACATACAAAAACCTGCGTATCTCGAAAACTACCTTACCTATCCGGATCCGGTTTCTTGCATCTGAAAGCCAGCACTCATGTGCGTCCAAAAAGCCATCAACTGTCAAGAAGTGACAGCTAGTTCCTTAGTTATGACGTCATTCATACAGCACCTGTAATTTGACATTTTGTCGTCAACTTACAAAAACCTGCTTATCTCGAAAACTACCTTACCGATCCGGATCCGGTTTTTGCATCTGAAAGCCAGCACTCATGCGCGTCCAACAAGCCATCAACTGTCAAGAAATGACAGATAGTTCCTTAGTTATGACGTCATTCATTCAGCACCTATAACTGGAAATTTTGTCGTCAACTTACAAAAACCTGCTTATCTCGAAATCTACTTTACCGATCCGGATCCGGTTTTTTGCATCCGAAAGCCAGCACTCATGCGCGTCCAACAAGCCATCAACTGTCAAGAAGTGACAGCTAGTTCCTTAGTTATGACGTCATTCATACAGCACCAGTAATTGGACATTTTGTCGACAACATACAAAAACCTGCGTATCTCGAAAACTACCTTACCTATCCGGATCCGGTTTCTTGCATCTGAAAGCCAGCACTCATGTGCGTCCAAAAAGCCATCAACTGTCAAGAAGTGACAGCTAGTTCCTTAGTTATGACGTCATTCATACAGCACCTGTAATTTGACATTTTGTCGTCAACTTACAAAAACCTGCTTATCTCGAAAACTACCTTACCGATCCGGATCCGGTTTTTGCATCTGAAAGCCAGCACTCATGCGCGTCCAACAAGCCATCAACTGTCAAGAAATGACAGATAGTTCCTTAGTTATGACGTCATTCATTCAGCACCTATAACTGGAAATTTTGTCGTCAACTTACAAAAACCCGCTTATCTCGAAAATTAACCTTACCGATCCGGATCCGGTTTTTTGCATCTCAAAGCCAGCACTCATGCGCGTCCAACAAGCCATCAACTGTCAAGAAGTGACAGCTAGTTCCTTAGTTATGACGTCATTCATACAGGACCTGTCATTGGACATTTTGTCGACAACATACACAAACCTGCGTATCTCGAAAACTACCTTACCGATTCAGGATCCGGTTTTTTGCATCTGAAAGCCAGCACTCATGCGCGTCCAACAAGCCATCAACTGTCAAGAAGTGACAGCTAGTTCCTTAGTTTGACGTCATTCATACAGACATTTTGTCGTCAACTTACAAAAACCCGCGTATCTCGAAAATACCTTACCGATCCGGATCCGGTTTTTTGCATCTGAAAGCCAGCACACATGCGCGTCCAACAAGCCGTAAACTGTCAAGAAGTGACAGCTAGTTCCTTAGTTATGACGTCATTCATACAGCACCTGTAACTGGAAATTTTGTCGTCAACTTACAAAAACCTGCTTATCTCGAAAACTACCTTACCGATCCGGATCCGGTTTTTTGCATCTGAAACCCAGCACTCATGCGCGTCCAAAAAGTCATCAACTGTCAAGAAGTGACAGCTAGTTCCTTAGTTATGACATCATTCATACAGCACCTGTAACTGGAAATTTTGTTGTCAACTTACAAAAACCTGCTTATCTCGAAAACAACCATACCGATCCGGATCCGGTTTTTTGCATCTGAAAGCCAGCACTCATGCGCGTCCAAGAAGCCATCAACTGTCAAGAAGTGACAGCTAGTTCCTTAGTTATGACGTCATTCATTCAGCACCTGTAACTGGAAATTTTGTCGTCAACTTACAAAAACCTGCTTATCTCGAAAACTACCATACCGATCCGGATCCGGTTTTTTGCATCTGAAAGCCAGCACTCATGCGCGTCCAAGAAGCCATCAACTGTCAAGAAGTGACAGCTAGTTCCTTAGTTATGACGTCATTCATTCAGCACCCATAACTGGAAATTTTGTCGTCAACTTACAAAAACCTGCTTATCTCGAAAACTACCTTACCGATTCGGATCCGGTTTTTTGCATCTGAAAGCCAGCACTCATGCGCGTCCAACAAGCCATCAACTGTCAAGAAGTGACAGCTAGTTCCTTAGTTATGACGTCATTCATACAGGACCTGTAATTGGACATTTTGTCGTCAACTTACAAAAACCTGCTTATCTCGAAAACTACCTTACCGATCCGGATCCGGTTTTTTGCATCCGAAAGACTCATGCGCGTCCAACAAGCCATCAACTGTCAAGAAGTGACAGCTAGTTCCTTAGTTATGACGTCATTCATACAGACATTTTGTCGTCAACTTACAAAAACCCGCTTATCTCGAAAATTAACCTTACCGATCCGGATCCGGTTTTTTGCATCTGAAAGCCAGCACTCATGCGCGTCCAACAAGCCATCAACTGTCAAGAAGTGACAGCTAGTTCCTTAGTTATGACGTCATTCATACAGGACCTGTCATTGGACATTTTGTCGACAACATACACAAACCTGCGTATCTCGAAAACTACCTTACCGATCCGGATCCGGTTTTTTGCATCTGAAAGCCAGCACTCATGCGCGTCCAACAAGCCATCAACTGTCAAGAAGTGACAGCTAGTTCCTTAGTTTGACGTCATTCATACAGACATTTTGTCGTCAACTTACAAAAACCCGCGTATCTCGAAAATACCTTACCGATCCGGATCCGGTTTTTTGCATCTGAAAGCCAGCACACATGCGCGTCCAACAAGCCGTAAACTGTCAAGAAGTGACAGCTAGTTCCTTAGTTATGACGTCATTCATACAGCACCTGTAACTGGAAATTTTGTCGTCAACTTACAAAAACCTGCTTATCTCGAAAACTACCTTACCGATCCGGATCCGGTTTTTTGCATCTGAAAGCCAGCACACATGCGCGTCCAACAAGCCATAAACTGTCAAGAAGTGACAGCTAGTTCCTTAGTTATGACGTCATTCATACAGCACCTGTAACTGGAAATTTTGTCGTCAACTTACAAAAACCTGCTTATCTCGAAAACTACCTTACCGATCCGGATCCGGTTTTTTGCATCTGAAAGCCAGCACACATGCGCGTCCAACAAGCCATAAACTGTCAAGAAGTGACAGCTAGTTCCTTAGTTATGACGTCATTCATACAGCACCTGTAACTGGAAATTTTGTCGTCAACTTACAAAAACCTGCTTATCTCGAAAACTACCTTACCGATCCGGATCCGGTTTTTTGCATCTGAAAGCCAGCACTCATGCGCGTCCAAAAAGTCATCAACTGTCAAGAAGTGACAGCTAGTTCCTTAGTTATGACATCATTCATACAGCACCTGTAACTGGAAATTTTGTCGTCAACTTACAAAAACCTGCTTATCTCGAAAACTACCATACCGATCCGGATCCGGTTTTTTGCATCTGAAAGCCAGCACTCATGCGCGTCCAGGAAGCCATCAACTGTCAAGAAGTGACAGCTAGTTCCTTAGTTATGACGTCATTCATTCAGCACCCATAACTGGAAATTTTGTCGTCAACTTACAAAAACCTGCTTATCTCGAAAACTACCTTACCGATTCGGATCCGGTTTTTTGCATCTGAAAGCCAGCACTCATGCGCGTCCAACAAGCCATCAACTGTCAAGAAGTGACAGCTAGTTCCTTAGTTATGACGTCATTCATACAGGACCTGTAATTGGACATTTTGTCGTCAACTTACAAAAACCTGCTTATCTCGAAAACTACCTTACCGATCCGGATCCGGTTTTTTGCATCCGAAAGACTCATGCGCGTCCAACAAGCCATCAACTGTCAAGAAGTGACAGCTAGTTCCTTAGTTATGACGTCATTCATACAGACATTTTGTCGTCAACTTACAAAAACCCGCTTATCTCGAAAATTAACCTTACCGATCCGGATCCGGTTTTTTGCATCTGAAAGCCAGCACTCATGCGCGTCCAACAAGCCATCAACTGTCAAGAAGTGACAGCTAGTTCCTTAGTTATGACGTCATTCATACAGGACCTGTCATTGGACATTTTGTCGACAACATACACAAACCTGCGTATCTCGAAAACTACCTTACCGATCCGGATCCGGTTTTTTGCATCTGAAAGCCAGCACTCATGCGCGTCCAACAAGCCATCAACTGTCAAGAAGTGACAGCTAGTTCCTTAGTTTGACGTCATTCATACAGACATTTTGTCGTCAACTTACAAAAACCCGCGTATCTCGAAAATACCTTACCGATCCGGATCCGGTTTTTTGCATCTGAAAGCCAGCACACATGCGCGTCCAACAAGCCGTAAACTGTCAAGAAATGACAGCTAGTTCCTTAGTTATGACGTCATTCATACAGCACCTGTAACTGGAAATTTTGTCGTCAACTTACAAAAACCTGCTTATCTCGAAAACTACCTTACCGATCCGGATCCGGTTTTTTGCATCTGAAACCCAGCACTCATGCGCGTCCAAAAAGTCATCAACTGTCAAGAAGTGACAGCTAGTTCCTTAGTTATGACATCATTCATACAGCACCTGTAACTGGAAATTTTGTCGTCAACTTACAAAAACCTGCTTATCTCGAAAACTACCATACCGATCCGGATCCGGTTTTTTGCATCTGAAAGCCAGCACTCATGCGCGTCCAAGAAGCCATCAACTGTCAAGAAGTGACAGCTAGTTCCTTAGTTATGACGTCATTCATTCAGCACCCATAACTGGAAATTTTGTCGTCAACTTACAAAAACCTGCTTATCTCGAAAACTACCTTACCGATTCGGATCCGGTTTTTTGCATCTGAAAGCCAGCACTCATGCGCGTCCAACAAGCCATCAACTGTCAAGAAGTGACAGCTAGTTCCTTAGTTATGACGTCATTCATACAGGACCTGTCATTGGACATTTTGTCGACAACATACACAAACCTGCGTATCTCGAAAACTACCTTACCGATCCGGATCCGGTTTTTTGCATCTGAAAGCCAGCACTCATGCGCGTCCAACAAGCCATCAACTGTCAAGAAGTGACAGCTAGTTCCTTAGTTTGACGTCATTCATACAGACATTTTGTCGTCAACTTACAAAAACCCGCGTATCTCGAAAATACCTTACCGATCCGGATCCGGTTTTTTGCATCTGAAAGCCAGCACACATGCGCGTCCAACAAGCCGTAAACTGTCAAGAAGTGACAGCTAGTTCCTTAGTTATGACGTCATTCATACAGCACCTGTAACTGGAAATTTTGTCGTCAACTTACAAAAACCTGCTTATCTCGAAAACTACCTTACCGATCCGGATCCGGTTTTTTGCATCTGAAAGCCAGCACACATGCGCGTCCAACAAGCCATAAACTGTCAAGAAGTGACAGCTAGTTCCTTAGTTATGACGTCATTCATACAGCACCTGTAACTGGAAATTTTGTCGTCAACTTACAAAAACCTGCTTATCTCGAAAACTACCTTACCGATCCGGATCCGGTTTTTTGCATCTGAAAGCCAGCACTCATGCGCGTCCAAAAAGTCATCAACTGTCAAGAAGTGACAGCTAGTTCCTTAGTTATGACATCATTCATACAGCACCTGTAACTGGAAATTTTGTCGTCAACTTACAAAAACCTGCTTATCTCGAAAACTACCATACCGATCCGGATCCGGTTTTTTGCATCTGAAAGCCAGCACTCATGCGCGTCCAGGAAGCCATCAACTGTCAAGAAGTGACAGCTAGTTCCTTAGTTATGACGTCATTCATTCAGCACCCATAACTGGAAATTTTGTCGTCAACTTACAAAAACCTGCTTATCTCGAAAACTACCTTACCGATTCGGATCCGGTTTTTTGCATCTGAAAGCCAGCACTCATGCGCGTCCAACAAGCCATCAACTGTCAAGAAGTGACAGCTAGTTCCTTAGTTATGACGTCATTCATACAGGACCTGTAATTGGACATTTTGTCGTCAACTTACAAAAACCTGCTTATCTCGAAAACTACCTTACCGATCCGGATCCGGTTTTTTGCATCCGAAAGACTCATGCGCGTCCAACAAGCCATCAACTGTCAAGAAGTGACAGCTAGTTCCTTAGTTATGACGTCATTCATACAGACATTTTGTCGTCAACTTACAAAAACCCGCTTATCTCGAAAATTAACCTTACCGATCCGGATCCGGTTTTTTGCATCTCAAAGCCAGCACTCATGCTCGTCCAACAAGCCATCAACTGTCAAGAAGTGACAGCTAGTTCCTTAGTTATGACGTCATTCATACAGGACCTGTCATTGGACATTTTGTCGACAACATACACAAACCTGCGTATCTCGAAAACTACCTTACCGATTCAGGATCCGGTTTTTTGCATCTGAAAGCCAGCACTCATGCGCGTCCAACAAGCCATCAACTGTCAAGAAGTGACAGCTAGTTCCTTAGTTTGACGTCATTCATACAGACATTTTGTCGTCAACTTACAAAAACCCGCGTATCTCGAAAATACCTTACCGATCCGGATCCGGTTTTTTGCATCTGAAAGCCAGCACACATGCGCGTCCAACAAGCCGTAAACTGTCAAGAAGTGACAGCTAGTTCCTTAGTTATGACGTCATTCATACAGCACCTGTAACTGGAAATTTTGTCGTCAACTTACAAAAACCTGCTTATCTCGAAAACTACCTTACCGATCCGGATCCGGTTTTTTGCATCTGAAAGCCAGCACACATGCGCGTCCAACAAGCCATAAACTGTCAAGAAGTGACAGCTAGTTCCTTAGTTATGACGTCATTCATACAGCACCTGTAACTGGAAATTTTGTCGTCAACTTACAAAAACCTGCTTATCTCGAAAACTACCTTACCGATCCGGATCCGGTTTTTTGCATCTGAAAGCCAGCACTCATGCGCGTCCAAAAAGTCATCAACTGTCAAGAAGTGACAGCTAGTTCCTTAGTTATGACATCATTCATACAGCACCTGTAACTGGAAATTTTGTCGTCAACTTACAAAAACCTGCTTATCTCGAAAACTACCATACCGATCCGGATCCGGTTTTTTGCATCTGAAAGCCAGCACTCATGCGCGTCCAGGAAGCCATCAACTGTCAAGAAGTGACAGCTAGTTCCTTAGTTATGACGTCATTCATTCAGCACCCATAACTGGAAATTTTGTCGTCAACTTACAAAAACCTGCTTATCTCGAAAACTACCTTACCGATTCGGATCCGGTTTTTTGCATCTGAAAGCCAGCACTCATGCGCGTCCAACAAGCCATCAACTGTCAAGAAGTGACAGCTAGTTCCTTAGTTATGACGTCATTCATACAGGACCTGTAATTGGACATTTTGTCGTCAACTTACAAAAACCTGCTTATCTCGAAAACTACCTTACCGATCCGGATCCGGTTTTTTGCATCCGAAAGACTCATGCGCGTCCAACAAGCCATCAACTGTCAAGAAGTGACAGCTAGTTCCTTAGTTATGACGTCATTCATACAGACATTTTGTCGTCAACTTACAAAAACCCGCTTATCTCGAAAATTAACCTTACCGATCCGGATCCGGTTTTTTGCATCTCAAAGCCAGCACTCATGCTCGTCCAACAAGCCATCAACTGTCAAGAAGTGACAGCTAGTTCCTTAGTTATGACGTCATTCATACAGGACCTGTCATTGGACATTTTGTCGACAACATACACAAACCTGCGTATCTCGAAAACTACCTTACCGATTCAGGATCCGGTTTTTTGCATCTGAAAGCCAGCACTCATGCGCGTCCAACAAGCCATCAACTGTCAAGAAGTGACAGCTAGTTCCTTAGTTTGACGTCATTCATACAGACATTTTGTCGTCAACTTACAAAAACCCGCGTATCTCGAAAATACCTTACCGATCCGGATCCGGTTTTTTGCATCTGAAAGCCAGCACACATGCGCGTCCAACAAGCCGTAAACTGTCAAGAAGTGACAGCTAGTTCCTTAGTTATGACGTCATTCATACAGCACCTGTAACTGGAAATTTTGTCGTCAACTTACAAAAACCTGCTTATCTCGAAAACTACCTTACCGATCCGGATCCGGTTTTTTGCATCTGAAACCCAGCACTCATGCGCGTCCAAAAAGTCATCAACTGTCAAGAAGTGACAGCTAGTTCCTTAGTTATGACATCATTCATACAGCACCTGTAACTGGAAATTTTGTTGTCAACTTACAAAAACCTGCTTATCTCGAAAACTACCATACCGATCCGGATCCGGTTTTTTGCATCTGAAAGCCAGCACTCATGCGCGTCCAAGAAGCCATCAACTGTCAAGAAGTGACAGCTAGTTCCTTAGTTATGACGTCATTCATTCAGCACCTGTAACTGGAAATTTTGTCGTCAACTTACAAAAACCTGCTTATCTCGAAAACTACCATACCGATCCGGATCCGGTTTTTTGCATCTGAAAGCCAGCACTCATGCGCGTCCAAGAAGCCATCAACTGTCAAGAAGTGACAGCTAGTTCCTTAGTTATGACGTCATTCATTCAGCACCCATAACTGGAAATTTTGTCGTCAACTTACAAAAACCTGCTTATCTCGAAAACTACCTTACCGATTCGGATCCGGTTTTTTGCATCTGAAAGCCAGCACTCATGCGCGTCCAACAAGCCATCAACTGTCAAGAAGTGACAGCTAGTTCCTTAGTTATGACGTCATTCATACAGGACCTGTAATTGGACATTTTGTCGTCAACTTACAAAAACCTGCTTATCTCGAAAACTACCTTACCGATCCGGATCCGGTTTTTTGCATCCGAAAGACTCATGCGCGTCCAACAAGCCATCAACTGTCAAGAAGTGACAGCTAGTTCCTTAGTTATGACGTCATTCATACAGACATTTTGTCGTCAACTTACAAAAACCCGCTTTTCTCGAAAATTAACCTTACCGATCCGGATCCGGTTTTTTGCATCTGAAAGCCAGCACTCATGCGCGTCCAACAAGCCATCAACTGTCAAGAAGTGACAGCTAGTTCCTTAGTTATGACGTCATTCATACAGGACCTGTCATTGGACATTTTGTCGACAACATACACAAACCTGCGTATCTCGAAAACTACCTTACCGATCCGGATCCGGTTTTTTGCATCTGAAAGCCAGCACTCATGCGCGTCCAACAAGCCATCAACTGTCAAGAAGTGACAGCTAGTTCCTTAGTTATGACGTCATTCATACAGACATTTTGTCGTCAACTTACAAAAACCCGCTTTTCTCGAAAATTAACCTTACCGATCCGGATCCGGTTTTTTGCATCTGAAAGCCAGCACTCATGCGCGTCCAACAAGCCATCAACTGTCAAGAAGTGACAGCTAGTTCCTTAGTTATGACGTCATTCATACAGCACCTGTAACTGGAAATTTTGTCGTCAACTTACAAAAACCTGCTTATCTCGAAAACTACCTTACCGATCCGGATCCGGTTTTTTGCATCTGAAACCCAGCACTCATGCGCGTCCAAAAAGTCATCAACTGTCAAGAAGTGACAGCTAGTTCCTTAGTTATGACATCATTCATACAGCACCTGTAACTGGAAATTTTGTCGTCAACTTACAAAAACCTGCTTATCTCGAAAACTACCATACCGATCCGGATCCGGTTTTTTGCATCTGAAAGCCAGCACTCATGCGCGTCCAAGAAGCCATCAACTGTCAAGAAGTGACAGCTAGTTCCTTAGTTATGACGTCATTCATTCAGCACCCATAACTGGAAATTTTGTCGTCAACTTACAAAAACCTGCTTATCTCGAAAACTACATTACCGATCCGGATCCGGTTTTTTGCATCTGAAAGCCAGCACTCATGCGCGTCCAATAAGCCATCAACTGTCAAGAAGTGACAGCTAGTTCCTTAGTTATGACGTCATTCATACAGACATTTTGTCGTCAAATTACAAAAACCTGCTTATCTCGAAAACTACCTAACCGATCCGGATCCGGTTTTTTGCATCTGAAAGCCAGCACTCATGCGCATCTAAAAAGCCATCAACTGTCAAGAAGTGACAGCTAGTTCCTTAGTTATGACATCATTCATACAGCACCTGTAACTGGAAATTTTGTCGTCAACTTACAAAAACCTGCTTATCTCGAAAACTACCATACCGATCCGGATCCGGTTTTTTGCATCTGAAAGCCAGCACTCATGCGCGTCCAAGAAGCCATCAACTGTCAAGAAGTGACAGCTAGTTCGTTAGTTATGACGTCATTCATTCAGCACCTATAACTGGAAATTTTGTCGTCAACTTACAAAAACCTGCTTATCTCGAAAACTACCTTACCGATCCGGATCCGGTTTTTTGCATCTGAAAGCCAGCACTCATGCGCGTCCAATAAGCCATCAACTGTCAAGAAGTGACAGCTAGTTCCTTAGTTATGACGTCATTCATACAGGACCTGTAATTGGACATTTTGTCGACAACATACACAAACCTGCGTATCTCGAAAACTACCTTACCGATCCGGATCCGGTTTTTTGCATCTGAAAGCCAGCACTCATGCGCGTCCAACAAGCCTTCAACTGTCAAGAAGTGACAGCTAGTTCCTTAGTTATGACGTCATTCATACAGACATTTTGTCGTCAACTTACAAAAACCCGCGTATCTCGAAAATACCTTACCGATCCGGATCCGGTTTTTTGCATCTGAAAGCCAGCACTCATGTGCGTCCAAAAGGCCATCAACTGTCAAGAAGTGACAGCTAGTTCCTTAGTTATGACGTCATTCATACAGCACCTGTAATTTGACATTTTGTCGTCAACTTACAAAAACCTGCTTATCTCGAAAACTACCTTACCGATCCGGATCCGGTTTTTTGCATCTGAAAGCCAGCACTCATGCGCGTCCAAAAAGTCATCAACTGTCAAGAAGTGACAGCTAGTTCCTTAGTTATGACGTCATTCATACAGGACCTGTAATTGGACATTTTGTCGACAACATACAAAAACCTGCGTATCTCGAAAACTACCTTACCTATCCGGATCCGGTTTCTTGCATCTGAAAGCCAGCACTCATGTGCGTCCAAAAAGCCATCAACTGTCAAGAAGTGACAGCTAGTTCCTTAGTTATGACGTCATTCATACAGCACCTGTAATTTGACATTTTGTCGTCAACTTACAAAAACCTGCTTATCTCGAAAACTACCTTACCGATCCGGATCCGGTTTTTGCATCTGAAAGCCAGCACTCATGCGCGTCCAACAAGCCATCAACTGTCAAGAAATGACAGATAGTTCCTTAGTTATGACGTCATTCATTCAGCACCTATAACTGGAAATTTTGTCGTCAACTTACAAAAACCTGCTTATCTCGAAATCTACTTTACCGATCCGGATCCGGTTTTTTGCATCCGAAAGCCAGCACTCATGCGCGTCCAACAAGCCATCAACTGTCAAGAAGTGACAGCTAGTTCCTTAGTTATGACGTCATTCATACAGCACCAGTAATTGGACATTTTGTCGACAACATACAAAAACCTGCGTATCTCGAAAACTACCTTACCTATCCGGATCCGGTTTCTTGCATCTGAAAGCCAGCACTCATGTGCGTCCAAAAAGCCATCAACTGTCAAGAAGTGACAGCTAGTTCCTTAGTTATGACGTCATTCATACAGCACCTGTAATTTGACATTTTGTCGTCAACTTACAAAAACCTGCTTATCTCGAAAACTACCTTACCGATCCGGATCCGGTTTTTGCATCTGAAAGCCAGCACTCATGCGCGTCCAACAAGCCATCAACTGTCAAGAAATGACAGATAGTTCCTTAGTTATGACGTCATTCATTCAGCACCTATAACTGGAAATTTTGTCGTCAACTTACAAAAACCCGCTTATCTCGAAAATTAACCTTACCGATCCGGATCCGGTTTTTTGCATCTCAAAGCCAGCACTCATGCGCGTCCAACAAGCCATCAACTGTCAAGAAGTGACAGCTAGTTCCTTAGTTATGACGTCATTCATACAGGACCTGTCATTGGACATTTTGTCGACAACATACACAAACCTGCGTATCTCGAAAACTACCTTACCGATTCAGGATCCGGTTTTTTGCATCTGAAAGCCAGCACTCATGCGCGTCCAACAAGCCATCAACTGTCAAGAAGTGACAGCTAGTTCCTTAGTTTGACGTCATTCATACAGACATTTTGTCGTCAACTTACAAAAACCCGCGTATCTCGAAAATACCTTACCGATCCGGATCCGGTTTTTTGCATCTGAAAGCCAGCACACATGCGCGTCCAACAAGCCGTAAACTGTCAAGAAGTGACAGCTAGTTCCTTAGTTATGACGTCATTCATACAGCACCTGTAACTGGAAATTTTGTCGTCAACTTACAAAAACCTGCTTATCTCGAAAACTACCTTACCGATCCGGATCCGGTTTTTTGCATCTGAAACCCAGCACTCATGCGCGTCCAAAAAGTCATCAACTGTCAAGAAGTGACAGCTAGTTCCTTAGTTATGACATCATTCATACAGCACCTGTAACTGGAAATTTTGTTGTCAACTTACAAAAACCTGCTTATCTCGAAAACTACCATACCGATCCGGATCCGGTTTTTTGCATCTGAAAGCCAGCACTCATGCGCGTCCAAGAAGCCATCAACTGTCAAGAAGTGACAGCTAGTTCCTTAGTTATGACGTCATTCATTCAGCACCTGTAACTGGAAATTTTGTCGTCAACTTACAAAAACCTGCTTATCTCGAAAACTACCATACCGATCCGGATCCGGTTTTTTGCATCTGAAAGCCAGCACTCATGCGCGTCCAAGAAGCCATCAACTGTCAAGAAGTGACAGCTAGTTCCTTAGTTATGACGTCATTCATTCAGCACCCATAACTGGAAATTTTGTCGTCAACTTACAAAAACCTGCTTATCTCGAAAACTACCTTACCGATTCGGATCCGGTTTTTTGCATCTGAAAGCCAGCACTCATGCGCGTCCAACAAGCCATCAACTGTCAATAAGTGACAGCTAGTTCCTTAGTTATGACGTCATTCATACAGGACCTGTAATTGGACATTTTGTCGTCAACTTACAAAAACCTGCTTATCTCGAAAACTACCTTACCGATCCGGATCCGGTTTTTTGCATCCGAAAGACTCATGCGCGTCCAACAAGCCATCAACTGTCAAGAAGTGACAGCTAGTTCCTTAGTTATGACGTCATTCATACAGACATTTTGTCGTCAACTTACAAAAACCCGCTTATCTCGAAAATTAACCTTACCGATCCGGATCCGGTTTTTTGCATCTGAAAGCCAGCACTCATGCGCGTCCAACAAGCCATCAACTGTCAAGAAGTGACAGCTAGTTCCTTAGTTATGACGTCATTCATACAGGACCTGTCATTGGACATTTTGTCGACAACATACACAAACCTGCGTATCTCGAAAACTACCTTACCGATCCGGATCCGGTTTTTTGCATCTGAAAGCCAGCACTCATGCGCGTCCAACAAGCCATCAACTGTCAAGAAGTGACAGCTAGTTCCTTAGTTTGACGTCATTCATACAGACATTTTGTCGTCAACTTACAAAAACCCGCGTATCTCGAAAATACCTTACCGATCCGGATCCGGTTTTTTGCATCTGAAAGCCAGCACACATGCGCGTCCAACAAGCCGTAAACTGTCAAGAAGTGACAGCTAGTTCCTTAGTTATGACGTCATTCATACAGCACCTGTAACTGGAAATTTTGTCGTCAACTTACAAAAACCTGCTTATCTCGAAAACTACCTTACCGATCCGGATCCGGTTTTTTGCATCTGAAACCCAGCACTCATGCGCGTCCAAAAAGTCATCAACTGTCAAGAAGTGACAGCTAGTTCCTTAGTTATGACATCATTCATACAGCACCTGTAACTGGAAATTTTGTTGTCAACTTACAAAAACCTGCTTATCTCGAAAACTACCATACCGATCCGGATCCGGTTTTTTGCATCTGAAAGCCAGCACTCATGCGCGTCCAAGAAGCCATCAACTGTCAAGAAGTGACAGCTAGTTCCTTAGTTATGACGTCATTCATTCAGCACCTGTAACTGGAAATTTTGTCGTCAACTTACAAAAACCTGCTTATCTCGAAAACTACCATACCGATCCGGATCCGGTTTTTTGCATCTGAAAGCCAGCACTCATGCGCGTCCAAGAAGCCATCAACTGTCAAGAAGTGACAGCTAGTTCCTTAGTTATGACGTCATTCATTCAGCACCCATAACTGGAAATTTTGTCGTCAACTTACAAAAACCTGCTTATCTCGAAAACTACCT
This sequence comes from Dioctria linearis, assembly GCA_963930735.1. Classification (NCBI taxonomy): domain Eukaryota; kingdom Metazoa; phylum Arthropoda; class Insecta; order Diptera; family Asilidae; genus Dioctria; species Dioctria linearis. Next base: position 44,765,938 of record OZ005744.1, read on the forward strand.
TACCGATTCGGATCCGGTTTTTTGCATCTGAAAGCCAGCACTCATGCGCGTCCAACAAGCCATCAACTGTCAAGAAGTGACAGCTAGTTCCTTAGTTATGACGTCATTCATACAGGACCTGTAATTGGACATTTTGTCGTCAACTTACAAAAACCTGCTTATCTCGAAAACTACCTTACCGATCCGGATCCGGTTTTTTGCATCCGAAAGACTCATGCGCGTCCAACAAGCCATCAACTGTCAAGAAGTGACAGCTAGTTCCTTAGTTATGACGTCATTCATACAGACATTTTGTCGTCAACTTACAAAAACCCGCTTATCTCGAAAATTAACCTTACCGATCCGGATCCGGTTTTTTGCATCTGAAAGCCAGCACTCATGCGCGTCCAACAAGCCATCAACTGTCAATAAGTGACAGCTAGTTCCTTAGTTATGACGTCATTCATACAGGACCTGTCATTGGACATTTTGTCGACAACATACACAAACCTGCGTATCTCGAAAACTACCTTACCGATCCGGATCCGGTTTTTTGCATCTGAAAGCCAGCACTCATGCGCGTCCAACAAGCCATCAACTGTCAAGAAGTGACAGCTAGTTCCTTAGTTTGACGTCATTCATACAGACATTTTGTCGTCAACTTACAAAAACCCGCGTATCTCGAAAATACCTTACCGATCCGGATCCGGTTTTTTGCATCTGAAAGCCAGCACACATGCGCGTCCAACAAGCCGTAAACTGTCAAGAAGTGACAGCTAGTTCCTTAGTTATGACGTCATTCATACAGCACCTGTAACTGGAAATTTTGTCGTCAACTTACAAAAACCTGCTTATCTCGAAAACTACCTTACCGATCCGGATCCGGTTTTTTGCATCTGAAACCCAGCACTCATGCGCGTCCAAAAAGTCATCAACTGTCAAGAAGTGACAGCTAGTTCCTTAGTTATGACATCATTCATACAGCACCTGTAACTGGAAATTTTGTCGTCAACTTACAAAAACCTGCTTATCTCGAAAACTACCATACCGATCCGGATCCGGTTTTTTGCATCTGAAAGCCAGCACTCATGCGCGTCCAAGAAGCCATCAACTGTCAAGAAGTGACAGCTAGTTCCTTAGTTATGACGTCATTCATTCAGCACCCATAACTGGAAATTTTGTCGTCAACTTACAAAAACCTGCTTATCTCGAAAACTACATTACCGATCCGGATCCGGTTTTTTGCATCTGAAAGCCAGCACTCATGCGCGTCCAATAAGCCATCAACTGTCAAGAAGTGACAGCTAGTTCCTTAGTTATGACGTCATTCATACAGACATTTTGTCGTCAAATTACAAAAACCTGCTTATCTCGAAAACTACCTAACCGATCCGGATCCGGTTTTTTGCATCTGAAAGCCAGCACTCATGCGCATCTAAAAAGCCATCAACTGTCAAGAAGTGACAGCTAGTTCCTTAGTTATGACATCATTCATACAGCACCTGTAACTGGAAATTTTGTCGTCAACTTACAAAAACCTGCTTATCTCGAAAACTACCATACCGATCCGGATCCGGTTTTTTGCATCTGAAAGCCAGCACTCATGCGCGTCCAAGAAGCCATCAACTGTCAAGAAGTGACAGCTAGTTCGTTAGTTATGACGTCATTCATTCAGCACCTATAACTGGAAATTTTGTCGTCAACTTACAAAAACCTGCTTATCTCGAAAACTACCTTACCGATCCGGATCCGGTTTTTTGCATCTGAAAGCCAGCACTCATGCGCGTCCAATAAGCCATCAACTGTCAAGAAGTGACAGCTAGTTCCTTAGTTATGACGTCATTCATACAGGACCTGTAATTGGACATTTTGTCGACAACATACACAAACCTGCGTATCTCGAAAACTACCTTACCGATCCGGATCCGGTTTTTTGCATCTGAAAGCCAGCACTCATGCGCGTCCAACAAGCCTTCAACTGTCAAGAAGTGACAGCTAGTTCCTTAGTTATGACGTCATTCATACAGACATTTTGTCGTCAACTTACAAAAACCCGCGTATCTCGAAAATACCTTACCGATCCGGATCCGGTTTTTTGCATCTGAAAGCCAGCACTCATGTGCGTCCAAAAGGCCATCAACTGTCAAGAAGTGACAGCTAGTTCCTTAGTTATGACGTCATTCATACAGCACCTGTAATTTGACATTTTGTCGTCAACTTACAAAAACCTGCTTATCTCGAAAACTACCTTACCGATCCGGATCCGGTTTTTTGCATCTGAAGGCCAGCACTCATGCGCGTCCAAAAAGTCATCAACTGTCAAGAAGTGACAGCTAGTTCCTTAGTTATGACGTCATTCATACAGCACCAGTAATTGGACATTTTGTCGACAACATACAAAAACCTGCGTATCTCGAAAACTACCTTACCTATCCGGATCCGGTTTCTTGCATCTGAAAGCCAGCACTCATGTGCGTCCAAAAAGCCATCAACTGTCAAGAAGTGACAGCTAGTTCCTTAGTTATGACGTCATTCATACAGCACCTGTAATTTGACATTTTGTCGTCAACTTACAAAAACCTGCTTATCTCGAAAACTACCTTACCGATCCGGATCCGGTTTTTGCATCTGAAAGCCAGCACTCATGCGCGTCCAACAAGCCATCAACTGTCAAGAAATGACAGATAGTTCCTTAGTTATGACGTCATTCATTCAGCACCTATAACTGGAAATTTTGTCGTCAACTTACAAAAACCTGCTTATCTCGAAATCTACTTTACCGATCCGGATCCGGTTTTTTGCATCCGAAAGCCAGCACTCATGCGCGTCCAACAAGCCATCAACTGTCAAGAAGTGACAGCTAGTTCCTTAGATATGACGTCATTCATGCAGCACCTGTAACTGGACATTTTGTCGTCAACTTACAAAAACCTGCTTATCTCGAAAACTACCTTACCGATCCGGATCCGGTTTTTGCATCTGAAAGCCAGCACTCATGCGCGTCCAACAAGCCATCAACTGTCAAGAAATGACAGATAGTTCCTTAGTTATGACGTCATTCATTCAGCACCTATAACTGGAAATTTTGTCGTCAACTTACAAAAACCTGCTTATCTCGAAAACTACCTTACCGATCCGGATCCGGTTTTTTGCATCCCGAAAGCCAGCACTCATGCGCGTCCAACAAGTCATCAACTGTCAAGAAGTGACAGCTAGTTCCTTAGTTATGACGTCATTCATACAGACATTTTGTCGTCTACTTACAAAAACCCGCGTATCTCGAAAATACCTTACCGATCCGGATCCGGTTTTTTGCATCTGAAAGCCAGCACATATGCGCGTCCAAAAAGTCATCAACTGTCAAGAAGTGGCAGCTAGTTCCTTAGTTATGACGTCATTCATACAGCACCAGTATTTGGACATTTTGTCGACAACATACAAACACCTGCGTATCTCGAAAACTACCTTACCTATCCGGATCCGGTTTCTTGCATCTGAAAGCCAGCACTCATGTGCGTCCAAAAAGCCATCAACTGTCAAGAAGTGACAGCTAGTTCCTTAGTTATGACGTCATTCATACAGCACCTGTAATTTGACATTTTGTCGTCAACTTACAAAAACCTGCTTATTTCGAAAACTACCTTACCGATCCGGATCAGGTTTTTTGCATCCGAAAGCCAGCACTCCTGCGCGTCCAACAAGCCATCAACTGTCAAGAAGTGACAGCTAGTTCCTTAGTTATGACGTCATTCATACAGCACCTGTAACTGGACATTTTGTCGTCAACTTACAAAAACCTGCTTATCTCGAAAACTACCTAACCGATCCGGATCCCGTTTTTTTGCATCTGAAAGCCAGCACTCATGCGCATCTAAAAAGCCATCAACTGTCAAGAAGTGACAGCTAGTCCCTTAGTTATGACATCATTCATACAGCACCTGTAACTGGAAATTTTGTCGTCAACTTACAAAAACCTGCTTATCTCGAAAACTACCATACCGATACCGATCCGGATCCGGTTTTTTGCATCCGAAAGACTCATGCGCGTCCAACAAGCCATCAACTGTCAAGAAGTGACAGCTAGTTCCTTAGTTATGACGTCATTCATACAGACATTTTGTCGTCAACTTACAAAAACCTGCTTATCTCGAAAATTAACCTTACCGATCCGGATCCGGTTTTTTGCATCTGAAAGCCAGCACTCATGCGCGTCCAACAAGCCATCAACTGTCAAGAAGTGACAGCTAGTTCCTTAGTTATGACGTCATTCATACAGGACCTGTCATTGGACATTTTGTCGACAACATACAAAAACCTGCTTATCTCGAAAACTACCTTACCGATCCGGATCCGGTTTTTTGCATCCGAAAGACTCATGCGCGTCCAACAAGCCATCAACTGTCAAGAAGTGACAGCTAGTTCCTTAGTTATGACGTCATTCATACAGACATTTTGTCGTCAACTTACAAAAACCCGCTTATCTCGAAAATTAACCTTACCGATCCGGATCCGGTTTTTTGCATCTGAAAGCCAGCACTCATGCGCGTCCAACAAGCATCAACTGTCAAGAAGTGACAGCTAGTTCCTTAGTTATGACGTCATTCATACAGGACCTGTCATTGGACATTTTGTCGACAACATACACAAACCTGCGTATCTCGAAAAATACCTTACCGATCCGGATCCGGTTTTTTGCATCTGAAAGCCAGCACTCATGCGCGTCCAACAAGCCATCAACTGTCAAGAAGTGACAGCTAGTTCCTTAGTTTGACGTCATTCATACAGACATTTTGTCGTCAACTTACAAAAACCCGCGTATCTCGAAAATACCTTACCGATCCGGATCCGGTTTTTTGCATCTGAAAGCCAGCACTCATGTGCGTCCAAAAAGCCATCAACTGTCAAGAAGTGACAGCTAGTTCCTTAGTTATGACGTCATTCATACAGCACCTGTAATTTGACATTTTGTCGTCAACTTACAAAAACCTGCTTATCTCGAAAACTACCTTACCGATCCGGATCCGGTTTTTTGCATCTGAAAGCCAGCACTCATGCGCGTCCAAAAAGTCATCAACTGTCAAGAAGTGACAGCTAGTTCCTTAGTTATGACGTCATTCATACAGCACCAGTAATTGGACATTTTGTCGACAACATACAAAAACCTGCGTATCTCGAAAACTACCTTACCTATCCGGATCCGGTTTCTTGCATCTGAAAGCCAGCACTCATGTGCGTCCAAAAAGCCATCAACTGTCAAGAAGTGACAGCTAGTTCCTTAGTTATGACGTCATTCATACAGCACCTGTAATTTGACATTTTGTCGTCAACTTACAAAAACCTGCTTATCTCGAAAACTACCTTACCGATCCGGATCCGGTTTTTGCATCTGAAAGCCAGCACTCATGCGCGTCCAACAAGCCATCAACTGTCAAGAAATGACAGATAGTTCCTTAGTTATGACGTCATTCATTCAGCACCTATAACTGGAAATTTTGTCGTCAACTTACAAAAACCTGCTTATCTCGAAATCTACTTTACCGATCCGGATCCGGTTTTTTGCATCCGAAAGCCAGCACTCATGCGCGTCCAACAAGCCATCAACTGTCAAGAAGTGACAGCTAGTTCCTTAGTTATGACGTCATTCATGCAGCACCTGTAACTGGACATTTTGTCGTCAACTTACAAAAACCTGCTTATCTCGAAAACTTCCTTACCGATCCGGATCCGGTTTTTGCATCTGAAAGCCAGCACTCATGCGCGTCCAACAAGCCATCAACTGTCAAGAAATGACAGATAGTTCCTTAGTTATGACGTCATTCATTCAGCACCTATAACTGGAAATTTTGTCGTCAACTTACAAAAACCTGCTTATCTCAAAACTACCTTACTGATCCGGATCCGGTTTTTTGCATCCCGAAAGCCAGCACTCATGCGCGTCCAACAAGTCATCAACTGTCAAGAAGTGACAGCTAGTTCCTTAGTTATGACGTCATTCATACAGACATTTTGTCGTCTACTTACAAAAACCCGCGTATCTCGAAAATACCTTACCGATCCGGATCCGGTTTTTTGCATCTTAAAGCCAGCACACATGCGCGTCCAGAAAGTCATCAACTGTCAAGAAGTGACAGCTAGTTCCTTAGTTATGACGTCATTCATACAGCACCAGTAATTGGACATTTTGTCGACAACATACAAACACCTGCGTATCTCGAAAACTACCTTACCTATCCGGATCCGGTTTCTTGCATCTGAAAGCCAGCACTCATGTGCGTCCAAAAAGCCATCAACTGTCAAGAAGTGACAGCTAGTTCCTTAGTTATGACGTCATTCATACAGCACCTGTAATTTGACATTTTGTCGTCAACTTACAAAAACCTGCTTATTTCGAAAACTGCCTTACCGATCCGGATCAGGTTTTTTGCATCCGAAAGCCAGCACTCCTGCGCGTCCAACAAGCCATCAACTGTCAAGAAGTGACAGCTAGTTCCTTAGTTATGACGTCATTCATACAGCACCTGTAACTGGACATTTTGTCGTCAACTTACAAAAACCTGCTTATCTCGAAAACTACCTAACCGATCCGGATCCCGTTTTTTTGCATCTGAAAGCCAGCACTCATGCGCATCTAAAAAGCCATCAACTGTCAAGAAGTGACAGCTAGTCCCTTAGTTATGACATCATTCATACAGCACCTGTAACTGGAAATTTTGTCGTCAACTTACAAAAACCTGCTTATCTCGAAAACTACCATACCGATACCGATCCGGATCCGGTTTTTTGCATCCGAAAGACTCATGCGCGTCCAACAAGCCATCAACTGTCAAGAAGTGACAGCTAGTTCCTTAGTTATGACGTCATTCATACAGACATTTTGTCGTCAACTTACAAAAACCTGCTTATCTCGAAAATTAACCTTACCGATCCGGATCCGGTTTTTTGCATCTGAAAGCCAGCACTCATGCGCGTCCAACAAGCCATCAACTGTCAAGAAGTGACAGCTAGTTCCTTAGTTATGACGTCATTCATACAGGACCTGTCATTGGACATTTTGTCGACAACATACAAAAACCTGCTTATCTCGAAAACTACCTTACCGATCCGGATCCGGTTTTTTGCATCCGAAAGACTCATGCGCGTCCAACAAGCCATCAACTGTCAAGAAGTGACAGCTAGTTCCTTAGTTATGACGTCATTCATACAGACATTTTGTCGTCAACTTACAAAAACCCGCTTATCTCGAAAATTAACCTTACCGATCCGGATCCGGTTTTTTGCATCTGAAAGCCAGCACTCATGCGCGTCCAACAAGCCATCAACTGTCAAGAAGTGACAGCTAGTTCCTTAGTTATGACGTCATTCATACAGGACCTGTCATTGGACATTTTGTCGACAACATACACAAACCTGCGTATCTCGAAAAATACCTTACCGATCCGGATCCGGTTTTTTGCATCTGAAAGCCAGCACTCATGCGCGTCCAACAAGCCATCAACTGTCAAGAAGTGACAGCTAGTTCCTTAGTTTGACGTCATTCATACAGACATTTTGTCGTCAACTTACAAAAACCCGCGTATCTCGAAAATACCTTACCGATCCGGATCCGGTTTTTTGCATCTGAAAGCCAGCACTCATGTGCGTCCAAAAAGCCATCAACTGTCAAGAAGTGACAGCTAGTTCCTTAGTTATGACGTCATTCATACAGCACCTGTAATTTGACATTTTGTCGTCAACTTACAAAAACCTGCTTATCTCGAAAACTACCTTACCGATCCGGATCCGGTTTTTTGCATCTGAAAGCCAGCACTCATGCGCGTCCAAAAAGTCATCAACTGTCAAGAAGTGACAGCTAGTTCCTTAGTTATGACGTCATTCATACAGCACCAGTAATTGGACATTTTGTCGACAACATACAAAAACCTGCGTATCTCGAAAACTACCTTACCTATCCGGATCCGGTTTCTTGCATCTGAAAGCCAGCACTCATGTGCGTCCAAAAAGCCATCAACTGTCAAGAAGTGACAGCTAGTTCCTTAGTTATGACGTCATTCATACAGCACCTGTAATTTGACATTTTGTCGTCAACTTATAAAAACCTGCTTATCTCGAAAACTACCTTACCGATCCGGATCCGGTTTTTGCATCTGAAAGCCAGCACTCATGCGCGTCCAACAAGCCATCAACGGTCAAGAAATGACAGATAGTTCCTTAGTTATGACGTCATTCATTCAGCACCTATAACTGGAAATTTTGTCGTCAACTTACAAAAACCTGCTTATCTCGAAATCTACTTTACCGATCCGGATCCGGTTTTTTGCATCCGAAAGCCAGCACTCATGCGCGTCCAACAAGCCATCAACTGTCAAGAAGTGACAGCTAGTTCCTTAGTTATGACGTCATTCATGCAGCACCTGTAACTGGACATTTTGTCGTCAACTTACAAAAACCTGCTTATCTCGAAAACTTCCTTACCGATCCGGATCCGGTTTTTGCATCTGAAAGCCAGCACTCATGCGCGTCCAACAAGCCATCAACTGTCAAGAAATGACAGATAGTTCCTTAGTTATGACGTCATTCATTCAGCACCTATAACTGGAAATTTTGTCGTCAACTTACAAAAACCTGCTTATCTCGAAAACTACCTTACCGATCCGGATCCGGTTTTTTGCATCCCGAAAGCCAGCACTCATGCGCGTCCAACAAGTCATCAACTGTCAAGAAGTGACAGCTAGTTCCTTAGTTATGACGTCATTCATACAGACATTTTGTCGTCTACTTACAAAAACCCGCGTATCTCGAAAATACCTTACCGATCCGGATCCGGTTTTTTGCATCTTAAAGCCAGCACACATGCGCGTCCAGAAAGTCATCAACTGTCAAGAAGTGACAGCTAGTTCCTTAGTTATGACGTCATTCATACAGCACCAGTAATTGGACATTTTGTCGACAACATACAAACACCTGCGTATCTCGAAAACTACCTTACCTATCCGGATCCGGTTTCTTGCATCTGAAAGCCAGCACTCATGTGCGTCCAAAAAGCCATCAACTGTCAAGAAGTGACAGCTAGTTCCTTAGTTATGACGTCATTCATACAGCACCTGTAATTTGACATTTTGTCGTCAACTTACAAAAACCTGCTTATTTCGAAAACTACCTTACCGATCCGGATCAGGTTTTTTGCATCCGAAATCCAGCACTCCTGCGCGTCCAACAAGCCATCAACTGTCAAGAAGTGACAGCTAGTTCCTTAGTTATGACGTCATTCATACAGCACCTGTAACTGGACATTTTGTCGTCAACTTACAAAAACCTGCTTATCTCGAAAACTACCTAACCGATCCGGATCCCGTTTTTTTGCATCTGAAAGCCAGCACTCATGCGCATCTAAAAAGCCATCAACTGTCAAGAAGTGACAGCTAGTCCCTTAGTTATGACATCATTCATACAGCACCTGTAACTGGAAATTTTGTCGTCAACTTACAAAAACCTGCTTATCTCGAAAACTACCATACCGATACCGATCCGGATCCGGTTTTTTGCATCCGAAAGACTCATGCGCGTCCAACAAGTCATCAACTGTCAAGAAGTGACAGCTAGTTCCTTAGTTATGACGTCATTCATACAGACATTTTGTCGTCAACTTACAAAAACCTGCTTATCTCGAAAATTAACCTTACCGATCCGGATCCGGTTTTTTGCATCTGAAAGCCAGCACTCATGCGCGTCCAACAAGCCATCAACTGTCAAGAAGTGACAGCTAGTTCCTTAGTTATGACGTCATTCATACAGGACCTGTCATTGGACATTTTGTCGACAACATACAAAAACCTGCTTATCTCGAAAACTACCTTACCGATCCGGATCCGGTTTTTTGCATCCGAAAGACTCATGCGCGTCCAACAAGCCATCAACTGTCAAGAAGTGACAGCTAGTTCCTTAGTTATGACGTCATTCATACAGACATTTTGTCGTCAACTTACAAAAACCCGCTTATCTCGAAAATTAACCTTACCGATCCGGATCCGGTTTTTTGCATCTGAAAGCCAGCACTCATGCGCGTCCAACAAGCCATCAACTGTCAAGAAGTGACAGCTAGTTCCTTAGTTATGACGTCATTCATACAGGACCTGTCATTGGACATTTTGTCGACAACATACACAAACCTGCGTATCTCGAAAAATACCTTACCGATCCGGATCCGGTTTTTTGCATCTGAAAGCCAGCACTCATGCGCGTCCAACAAGCCATCAACTGTCAAGAAGTGACAGCTAGTTCCTTAGTTTGACGTCATTCATACAGACATTTTGTCGTCAACTTACAAAAACCCGCGTATCTCGAAAATACCTTACCGATCCGGATCCGGTTTTTTGCATCTGAAAGCCAGCACACATGCGCGTCCAACAAGCCATAAACTGTCAAGAAGTGACAGCTAGTTCCTTAGTTATGACGTCATTCATACAGCACCTGTAACTGGAAATTTTGTCGTCAACTTACAAAAACCTGCTTATCTCGAAAACTACCTTACCGATCCGGATCCGGTTTTTTGCATCTGAAAGCCAGCACTCATGCGCGTCCAAAAAGTCATCAACTGTCAAGAAGTGACAGCTAGTTCCCTAGTTATGACATCATTCATACAGCACCTGTAACTGGAAATTTTGTCGTCAACTTACAAAAACCTGCTTATCTCGAAAACTACCATACCGATCCGGATCCGGTTTTTTGCATCTGAAAGCCAGCACTCATGCGCGTCCAAGAAGCCATCAACTGTCAAGAAGTGACAGCTAGTTCCTTAGTTATGACGTCATTCATTCAGCACCCATAACTGGAAATTTTGTCGTCAACTTACAAAAACCTGCTTATCTCGAAAACTACCTTACCGATCCGGATCCGGTTTTTTGCATCTGAAAGCCAGCACTCATGCGCGTCCAACAAGCCATCAACTGTCAAGAAGTGACAGCTAGTTCCTTAGTTATGACGTCATTCATACAGGACCTGTAATTGGACATTTTGTCGACAACATACACAAACCTGCGTATCTCGAAAACTACCTTACCGATCCGGATCCGGTTTTTTGCATCTGAAAGCCAGCACTCATGCGCGTCCAACAAGCCATCAACTGTCAAGAAGTGACAGCTAGTTCCTTAGCTATGACGTCATTCATACAGACATTTTGGCGTCAACTTACAAAAACCTGCTTATCTCGAAAACTACCTTACCGATCCGGATCCGGTTTTTTGCATCTGAAAGCCAGCACTCATGCGCATCTAAAAAGCCATCAACTGTCAAGAAGTGACAGCTAGTTCCTTAGTTATGACATCATTCATACAGCACCTGTAACTGGAAATTTTGTCGTCAACTTACAAAAACCTGCTTATCTCGAAAACTACCATACTGATCCGGATCCGGTTTTTTGCATCTGAAAGCCAGCACTCATGCGCGTCCAAGAAGCCATCAACTGTCAAGAAGTGACAGCTAGTTCCTTAGTTATGACGTCATTCATTCAGCACCTATAACTGGAAATTTTGTCGTCAACTTACAAAAACCTGCTTATCTCGAAAACTACCTTACCGATCCGGATCCGGTTTTTTGCATCTGAAAGCCAGCACTCATGCGCGTCCAATAAGCCATCAACTGTCAAGAAGTGACAGCTAGTTCCTTAGTTATGACGTCATTCATACAGGACCTGTAATTGGACATTTTGTCGACAACATACACAAACCTGCGTATCTCGAAAACTACCTTACCGATCCGGATCCGGTTTTTTGCATCTGAAAGCCAGCACTCATGCGCGTCCAACAAGCCATCAACTGTCAAGAAGTGACAGCTAGTTCCTTAGTTATGACGTCATTCATACAGACATTTTGTCGTCAACTTACAAAAACCCGCGTATCTCGAAAATACCTTACCGATCCGGATCCGGTTTTTTGCATCTGAAAGCCAGCACTCATGTGCGTCCAAAAAGCCATCAACTGTCAAGAAGTGACAGCTAGTTCCTTAGTTATGACGTCATTCATACAGCACCTGTAATTTGACATTTTGTCGTCAACTTACAAAAACCTGCTTATCTCGAAAACTACCTTACCGATCCGGATCCGGTTTTTTGCATCTGAAAGCCAGCACTCATGTGCGTCCAAGAAGCCATCAACTGTCAAGAAGTGACAGCTAGTTCCTTAGTTATGACGTCATTCATACAGCAACTGTAATTTGACATTTTGTCGTCAACTTACAAAAACCTGCTTATCTCGAAAACTACCTTACCGATCCGGATCCGGTTTTTGCATCTGAAAGCCAGCACTCATGCGCGTCCAACAAGCCATCAACTGTCAAGAAATGACAGATAGTTCCTTAGTTATGACGTCATTCATTCAGCACCTATAACTGAAAGCCAGCACTCATGCGCGTCCAACAAGCCATCAACTGTCAAGAAGTGACAGCTAGTTCCTTAGTTATGACGTCATTCATACAGGACCTGTAATTGGACATTTTGTCGTCAACTTACAAAAACCTGCTTATCTCGAAAAATAACTTACCGATCCGGATCCGGTTTTTTGCATCCGAAAGACTCATGCGCGTCCAACAAGCCTTCAACAGTCAAGAAGTGACAGCTAGTTCCTTAGTTATGACGTCATTCATACAGACATTTTGTCGTCAACTTACAAAAACCCGCTTATCTCGAAAATTAACCTTACCGATCCGGATCCGGTTTTTTGCATCTGAAAGCCAGCACTCATGCGCGTCCAACAAGCCATCAACTGTCAAGAAGTGACAGCTAGTTCCTTAGTTATGACGTCATTCATACAGGACCTGTAATTGGACATTTTGTCGACAACATACACAAACCTGCGTATCTCGAAAACTACCTTACCGATCCGGATCCGGTTTTTTGCATGTGAAAGCCAGCACTCATGCGCGTCCAACAAGCCATCAACTGTCAAGAAGTGACGGCTAGTTCCTTAGTTATGACGTCATTCATACAGACATTTTGTCGTCAACTTACAAAAACCCGCGTATCTCGAAAACACCTTACCGATCCGGATCCGGTTTTTTGCATCTGAAAGCCAGCACAATGCGCGTCCAACAAGCCATAAACTGTCAAGAAGTGACAGCTAGTTCCTTAGTTATGACGTCATTCATACAGCACCTGTAACTGGAAATTTTGTCGTCAACTTACAAAAACCTGCTTATCTCGAAAACTACCTTACCGATCCGGATCCGGTTTTTTGCATCTGAAAGCCAGCACTCATGCGCGTCGAAAAAGTCATCAACTGTCAAGAAGTGACAGCTAGTTCCTTAGTTATGACATCATTCATACAGCACCTGTAACTGGAAATTTTGTCGTCAACTTACAAAAACCTGCTTATCTCGAAAACTACCTTACCGATCCGGATCCGGTTTTTTGCATCTGAAAGCCAGCACTCATGCGCGTCCAAGAAGCCATCAACTGTCAAGAAGTGACAGCTAGTTCCTTAGTTATGACGTCATTCAACAGCACCAGTAATTGGACATTTTGTCGACAACATACAAAAACCTGCGTATCTCGAAAACTACCTTACCTATCCGGATCCGGTTTCTTGCATCTGAAAGCCAGCACTCATGTGCGTCCAAAAAGCCATCAACTGTCAAGAAGTGACAGCTAGTTCCTTAGTTATGACGTCATTCATACATCAACTGTAATTTGACATTTTGTCGTCAACTTACAAAAACCTGCTTATCTCGAAAACTACCTTACCGATCCGGATCCGGTTTTTGCATCTGAAAGCCAGCACTCATGCGCGTCCAACAAGCCATCAACTGTCAAGAAATGACAGATAGTTCCTTAGTTATGACGTCATTCATTCTGCACCTATAACTGGAACTTTTGTCGTCAACTTACAAAAACCTGCTTATCTCGAAAACTACCTTACCGATCCGGATCCGGTTTTTTGCATCCGAAAGCCAGCACTCATGCGCGTCCAACAAGCCATCAACTGTCAAGAAGTGACAGCTAGTTCCTTAGTTATGACGTCATTCATGCAGCACCTGTAACTGGACATTTTATCGTCAACTTACAAAAACCTGCTTATCTCGAAAACTACCTTACCGATCCGGATCCGGTTTTTGCATCTGAAAGCCAGCACTCATGCGCGTCCAACAAGCCATCAACTGTCAAGAAATGACAGATAGTTCCTTAGTTATGACGTCATTCATTCAGCACCTATAACTGGAAATTTTGTCGTCAACTTACAAAAACCTGCTTATCTCGAAAACTACCTTATCGATCCGGATCCGGTTTTTTGCATCCGAAAGCCAGCACTCATGCGCGTCCAACAAGTCATCAACTGTCAAGAAGTGACAGCTAGTTCCTTAGTTATGACGTCATTCATACAGACATTTTGTCGTCAACTTACAAAAACCCGCGTATCTCGAAAATACCTTACCGAGCCGGATCCGGTTTTTTGCATCTGAAAGCCAGCACACATGCGCGTCCAAAAAGTCATCAACTGTCAAGAAGTGACAGCTAGTTCCTTAGTTATGACGTCATTCATACAGCACCAGTAATTGGACATTTTGTCGACAACATACAAAAACCTGCGTATCTCGAAAACTACCTTACCTATCCGGATCCGGTTTCTTGCATCTGAAAGCCAGCACTCATGTGCGTCCAAAAAGCCATCAACTGTCAAGAAGTGACAGCTAGTTCCTTAGTTATGACGTCATTCATACAGCACCTGTAATTTGACATTTTGTCGTCAACTTACAAAAACCTGCTTATTTCGAAAACTACCTTACCGATCCGGATCAGGTTTTTTGCATCCGAAAGCCAGCACTCCTGCGCGTCCAACAAGCCATCAACTGTCAAGAAGTGACAGCTAGTTCCTTAGTTATGACGTCATTCATACAGCACCTGTAACTGGACATTTTGTCGTCAACTTACAAAAACCTGCTTATCTCGAAATCTACTTTACCGATCCGGATCCGGTTTTTTGCATCCGAAAGCCAGCACTCATGCGCGTCCAAAAAGCCATCAACTGTCAAGAAGTGACAGCTAGTTCCTTAGTTATGACGTCATTCATACAGCACCTGTAATTTGACATTTTGTCGTCAACTTACAAAAACCTGCTTATCTCGAAAACTACCTTACCGATCCGGATCCGGTTTTTGCATCTGAAAGCCAGCACTCATGCGCGTCCAACAAGCCATCAACTGTCAAGAAATGACAGATAGTTCCTTAGTTATGACGTCATTCATTCAGCACCTATAACTGGAAATTTTGTCGTCAACTTACAAAAACCTGCTTATCTCGAAATCTACTTTACCGATCCGGATCCGGTTTTTTGCATCCGAAAGCCAGCACTCATGCGCGTCCAACAAGCCATCAACTGTCAAGAAGTGACAGCTAGTTCCTTAGTTATGACGTCATTCATGCAGCACCTGTAACTGGACATTTTGTCGTCAACTTACAAAAACCTGCTTATCTCGAAAACTTCCTTACCGATCCGGATCCGGTTTTTGCATCTGAAAGCCAGCACTCATGCGCGTCCAACAAGCCATCAACTGTCAAGAAATGACAGATAGTTCCTTAGTTATGACGTCATTCATTCAGCACCTATAACTGGAAATTTTGTCGTCAACTTACAAAAACCTGCTTATCTCGAAAACTACCTTACTGATCCGGATCCGGTTTTTTGCATCCCGAAAGCCAGCACTCATGCGCGTCCAACAAGTCATCAACTGTCAAGAAGTGACAGCTAGTTCCTTAGTTATGACGTCATTCATACAGACATTTTGTCGTCTACTTACAAAAACCCGCGTATCTCGAAAATACCTTACCGATCCGGATCCGGTTTTTTGCATCTTAAAGCCAGCACACATGCGCGTCCAGAAAGTCATCAACTGTCAAGAAGTGACAGCTAGTTCCTTAGTTATGACGTCATTCATACAGCACCAGTAATTGGACATTTTGTCGACAACATACAAACACCTGCGTATCTCGAAAACTACCTTACCTATCCGGATCCGGTTTCTTGCATCTGAAAGCCAGCACTCATGTGCGTCCAAAAAGCCATCAACTGTCAAGAAGTGACAGCTAGTTCCTTAGTTATGACGTCATTCATACAGCACCTGTAATTTGACATTTTGTCGTCAACTTACAAAAACCTGCTTATTTCGAAAACTACCTTACCGATCCGGATCAGGTTTTTTGCATCCGAAAGCCAGCACTCCTGCGCGTCCAACAAGCCATCAACTGTCAAGAAGTGACAGCTAGTTCCTTAGTTATGACGTCATTCATACAGCACCTGTAACTGGACATTTTGTCGTCAACTTACAAAAACCTGCTTATCTCGAAAACTACCTAACCGATCCGGATCCCGTTTTTTTGCATCTGAAAGCCAGCACTCATGCGCATCTAAAAAGCCATCAACTGTCAAGAAGTGACAGCTAGTCCCTTAGTTATGACATCATTCATACAGCACCTGTAACTGGAAATTTTGTCGTCAACTTACAAAAACCTGCTTATCTCGAAAACTACCATACCGATACCGATCCGGATCCGGTTTTTTGCATCCGAAAGACTCATGCGCGTCCAACAAGCCATCAACTGTCAAGAAGTGACAGCTAGTTCCTTAGTTATGACGTCATTCATACAGACATTTTGTCGTCAACTTACAAAAACCTGCTTATCTCGAAAATTAACCTTACCGATCCGGATCCGGTTTTTTGCATCTGAAAGCCAGCACTCATGCGCGTCCAACAAGCCATCAACTGTCAAGAAGTGACAGCTAGTTCCTTAGTTATGACGTCATTCATACAGGACCTGTCATTGGACATTTTGTCGACAACATACAAAAACCTGCTTATCTCGAAAACTACCTTACCGATCCGGATCCGGTTTTTTGCATCCGAAAGACTCATGCGCGTCCAACAAGCCATCAACTGTCAAGAAGTGACAGCTAGTTCCTTAGTTATGACGTCATTCATACAGACATTTTGTCGTCAACTTACAAAAACCCGCTTATCTCGAAAATTAACCTTACCGATCCGGATCCGGTTTTTTGCATCTGAAAGCCAGCACTCATGCGCGTCCAACAAGCCATCAACTGTCAAGAAGTGACAGCTAGTTCCTTAGTTATGACGTCATTCATACAGGACCTGTCATTGGACATTTTGTCGACAACATACACAAACCTGCGTATCTCGAAAAATACCTTACCGATCCGGATCCGGTTTTTTGCATCTGAAAGCCAGCACTCATGCGCGTCCAACAAGCCATCAACTGTCAAGAAGTGACAGCTAGTTCCTTAGTTTGACGTCATTCATACAGACATTTTGTCGTCAACTTACAAAAACCCGCGTATCTCGAAAATACCTTACCGATCCGGATCCGGTTTTTTGCATCTGAAAGCCAGCACTCATGTGCGTCCAAAAAGCCATCAACTGTCAAGAAGTGACAGCTAGTTCCTTAGTTATGACGTCATTCATACAGCACCTGTAATTTGACATTTTGTCGTCAACTTACAAAAACCTGCTTATCTCGAAAACTACCTTACCGATCCGGATCCGGTTTTTTGCATCTGAAAGCCAGCACTCATGCGCGTCCAAAAAGTCATCAACTGTCAAGAAGTGACAGCTAGTTCCTTAGTTATGACGTCATTCATACAGCACCAGTAATTGGACATTTTGTCGACAACATACAAAAACCTGCGTATCTCGAAAACTACCTTACCTATCCGGATCCGGTTTCTTGCATCTGAAAGCCAGCACTCATGTGCGTCCAAAAAGCCATCAACTGTCAAGAAGTGACAGCTAGTTCCTTAGTTATGACGTCATTCATACAGCACCTGTAATTTGACATTTTGTCGTCAACTTATAAAAACCTGCTTATCTCGAAAACTACCTTACCGATCCGGATCCGGTTTTTGCATCTGAAAGCCAGCACTCATGCGCGTCCAACAAGCCATCAACTGTCAAGAAATGACAGATAGTTCCTTAGTTATGACGTCATTCATTCAGCACCTATAACTGGAAATTTTGTCGTCAACTTACAAAAACCTGCTTATCTCGAAATCTACTTTACCGATCCGGATCCGGTTTTTTGCATCCGAAAGCCAGCACTCATGCGCGTCCAACAAGCCATCAACTGTCAAGAAGTGACAGCTAGTTCCTTAGTTATGACGTCATTCATGCAGCACCTGTAACTGGACATTTTGTCGTCAACTTACAAAAACCTGCTTATCTCGAAAACTTCCTTACCGATCCGGATCCGGTTTTTGCATCTGAAAGCCAGCACTCATGCGCGTCCAACAAGCCATCAACTGTCAAGAAATGACAGATAGTTCCTTAGTTATGACGTCATTCATTCAGCACCTATAACTGGAAATTTTGTCGTCAACTTACAAAAACCTGCTTATCTCGAAAACTACCTTACCGATCCGGATCCGGTTTTTTGCATCCCGAAAGCCAGCACTCATGCGCGTCCAACAAGTCATCAACTGTCAAGAAGTGACAGCTAGTTCCTTAGTTATGACGTCATTCATACAGACATTTTGTCGTCTACTTACAAAAACCCGC
Source organism: Dioctria linearis (assembly GCA_963930735.1). Classification (NCBI taxonomy): domain Eukaryota; kingdom Metazoa; phylum Arthropoda; class Insecta; order Diptera; family Asilidae; genus Dioctria; species Dioctria linearis. The sequence continues at coordinate 44,784,469 of OZ005744.1, forward strand.
GTATCTCGAAAATACCTTACCGATCCGGATCCGGTTTTTTGCATCTTAAAGCCAGCACACATGCGCGTCCAGAAAGTCATCAACTGTCAAGAAGTGACAGCTAGTTCCTTAGTTATGACGTCATTCATACAGCACCAGTAATTGGACATTTTGTCGACAACATACAAACACCTGCGTATCTCGAAAACTACCTTACCTATCCGGATCCGGTTTCTTGCATCTGAAAGCCAGCACTCATGTGCGTCCAAAAAGCCATCAACTGTCAAGAAGTGACAGCTAGTTCCTTAGTTATGACGTCATTCATACAGCACCTGTAATTTGACATTTTGTCGTCAACTTACAAAAACCTGCTTATTTCGAAAACTACCTTACCGATCCGGATCAGGTTTTTTGCATCCGAAAGCCAGCACTCCTGCGCGTCCAACAAGCCATCAACTGTCAAGAAGTGACAGCTAGTTCCTTAGTTATGACGTCATTCATACAGCACCTGTAACTGGACATTTTGTCGTCAACTTACAAAAACCTGCTTATCTCGAAAACTACCTAACCGATCCGGATCCCGTTTTTTTGCATCTGAAAGCCAGCACTCATGCGCATCTAAAAAGCCATCAACTGTCAAGAAGTGACAGCTAGTCCCTTAGTTATGACATCATTCATACAGCACCTGTAACTGGAAATTTTGTCGTCAACTTACAAAAACCTGCTTATCTCGAAAACTACCATACCGATACCGATCCGGATCCGGTTTTTTGCATCCGAAAGACTCATGCGCGTCCAACAAGTCATCAACTGTCAAGAAGTGACAGCTAGTTCCTTAGTTATGACGTCATTCATACAGACATTTTGTCGTCAACTTACAAAAACCTGCTTATCTCGAAAATTAACCTTACCGATCCGGATCCGGTTTTTTGCATCTGAAAGCCAGCACTCATGCGCGTCCAACAAGCCATCAACTGTCAAGAAGTGACAGCTAGTTCCTTAGTTATGACGTCATTCATACAGGACCTGTCATTGGACATTTTGTCGACAACATACAAAAACCTGCTTATCTCGAAAACTACCTTACCGATCCGGATCCGGTTTTTTGCATCCGAAAGACTCATGCGCGTCCAACAAGCCATCAACTGTCAAGAAGTGACAGCTAGTTCCTTAGTTATGACGTCATTCATACAGACATTTTGTCGTCAACTTACAAAAACCCGCTTATCTCGAAAATTAACCTTACCGATCCGGATCCGGTTTTTTGCATCTGAAAGCCAGCACTCATGCGCGTCCAACAAGCCATCAACTGTCAAGAAGTGACAGCTAGTTCCTTAGTTATGACGTCATTCATACAGGACCTGTCATTGGACATTTTGTCGACAACATACACAAACCTGCGTATCTCGAAAAATACCTTACCGATCCGGATCCGGTTTTTTGCATCTGAAAGCCAGCACTCATGCGCGTCCAACAAGCCATCAACTGTCAAGAAGTGACAGCTAGTTCCTTAGTTTGACGTCATTCATACAGACATTTTGTCGTCAACTTACAAAAACCCGCGTATCTCGAAAATACCTTACCGATCCGGATCCGGTTTTTTGCATCTGAAAGCCAGCACACATGCGCGTCCAACAAGCCATAAACTGTCAAGAAGTGACAGCTAGTTCCTTAGTTATGACGTCATTCATACAGCACCTGTAACTGGAAATTTTGTCGTCAACTTACAAAAACCTGCTTATCTCGAAAACTACCTTACCGATCCGGATCCGGTTTTTTGCATCTGAAAGCCAGCACTCATGCGCGTCCAAAAAGTCATCAACTGTCAAGAAGTGACAGCTAGTTCCCTAGTTATGACATCATTCATACAGCACCTGTAACTGGAAATTTTGTCGTCAACTTACAAAAACCTGCTTATCTCGAAAACTACCATACCGATCCGGATCCGGTTTTTTGCATCTGAAAGCCAGCACTCATGCGCGTCCAAGAAGCCATCAACTGTCAAGAAGTGACAGCTAGTTCCTTAGTTATGACGTCATTCATTCAGCACCCATAACTGGAAATTTTGTCGTCAACTTACAAAAACCTGCTTATCTCGAAAACTACCTTACCGATCCGGATCCGGTTTTTTGCATCTGAAAGCCAGCACTCATGCGCGTCCAACAAGCCATCAACTGTCAAGAAGTGACAGCTAGTTCCTTAGTTATGACGTCATTCATACAGGACCTGTAATTGGACATTTTGTCGACAACATACACAAACCTGCGTATCTCGAAAACTACCTTACCGATCCGGATCCGGTTTTTTGCATCTGAAAGCCAGCACTCATGCGCGTCCAACAAGCCATCAACTGTCAAGAAGTGACAGCTAGTTCCTTAGCTATGACGTCATTCATACAGACATTTTGGCGTCAACTTACAAAAACCTGCTTATCTCGAAAACTACCTTACCGATCCGGATCCGGTTTTTTGCATCTGAAAGCCAGCACTCATGCGCATCTAAAAAGCCATCAACTGTCAAGAAGTGACAGCTAGTTCCTTAGTTATGACATCATTCATACAGCACCTGTAACTGGAAATTTTGTCGTCAACTTACAAAAACCTGCTTATCTCGAAAACTACCATACTGATCCGGATCCGGTTTTTTGCATCTGAAAGCCAGCACTCATGCGCGTCCAAGAAGCCATCAACTGTCAAGAAGTGACAGCTAGTTCCTTAGTTATGACGTCATTCATTCAGCACCTATAACTGGAAATTTTGTCGTCAACTTACAAAAACCTGCTTATCTCGAAAACTACCTTACCGATCCGGATCCGGTTTTTTGCATCTGAAAGCCAGCACTCATGCGCGTCCAATAAGCCATCAACTGTCAAGAAGTGACAGCTAGTTCCTTAGTTATGACGTCATTCATACAGGACCTGTAATTGGACATTTTGTCGACAACATACACAAACCTGCGTATCTCGAAAACTACCTTACCGATCCGGATCCGGTTTTTTGCATCTGAAAGCCAGCACTCATGCGCGTCCAACAAGCCATCAACTGTCAAGAAGTGACAGCTAGTTCCTTAGTTATGACGTCATTCATACAGACATTTTGTCGTCAACTTACAAAAACCCGCGTATCTCGAAAATACCTTACCGATCCGGATCCGGTTTTTTGCATCTGAAAGCCAGCACTCATGTGCGTCCAAAAAGCCATCAACTGTCAAGAAGTGACAGCTAGTTCCTTAGTTATGACGTCATTCATACAGCACCTGTAATTTGACATTTTGTCGTCAACTTACAAAAACCTGCTTATCTCGAAAACTACCTTACCGATCCGGATCCGGTTTTTTGCATCTGAAAGCCAGCACTCATGTGCGTCCAAGAAGCCATCAACTGTCAAGAAGTGACAGCTAGTTCCTTAGTTATGACGTCATTCATACAGCAACTGTAATTTGACATTTTGTCGTCAACTTACAAAAACCTGCTTATCTCGAAAACTACCTTACCGATCCGGATCCGGTTTTTGCATCTGAAAGCCAGCACTCATGCGCGTCCAACAAGCCATCAACTGTCAAGAAATGACAGATAGTTCCTTAGTTATGACGTCATTCATTCAGCACCTATAACTGAAAGCCAGCACTCATGCGCGTCCAACAAGCCATCAACTGTCAAGAAGTGACAGCTAGTTCCTTAGTTATGACGTCATTCATACAGGACCTGTAATTGGACATTTTGTCGTCAACTTACAAAAACCTGCTTATCTCGAAAAATAACTTACCGATCCGGATCCGGTTTTTTGCATCCGAAAGACTCATGCGCGTCCAACAAGCCTTCAACAGTCAAGAAGTGACAGCTAGTTCCTTAGTTATGACGTCATTCATACAGACATTTTGTCGTCAACTTACAAAAACCCGCTTATCTCGAAAATTAACCTTACCGATCCGGATCCGGTTTTTTGCATCTGAAAGCCAGCACTCATGCGCGTCCAACAAGCCATCAACTGTCAAGAAGTGACAGCTAGTTCCTTAGTTATGACGTCATTCATACAGGACCTGTAATTGGACATTTTGTCGACAACATACACAAACCTGCGTATCTCGAAAACTACCTTACCGATCCGGATCCGGTTTTTTGCATGTGAAAGCCAGCACTCATGCGCGTCCAACAAGCCATCAACTGTCAAGAAGTGACGGCTAGTTCCTTAGTTATGACGTCATTCATACAGACATTTTGTCGTCAACTTACAAAAACCCGCGTATCTCGAAAACACCTTACCGATCCGGATCCGGTTTTTTGCATCTGAAAGCCAGCACAATGCGCGTCCAACAAGCCATAAACTGTCAAGAAGTGACAGCTAGTTCCTTAGTTATGACGTCATTCATACAGCACCTGTAACTGGAAATTTTGTCGTCAACTTACAAAAACCTGCTTATCTCGAAAACTACCTTACCGATCCGGATCCGGTTTTTTGCATCTGAAAGCCAGCACTCATGCGCGTCGAAAAAGTCATCAACTGTCAAGAAGTGACAGCTAGTTCCTTAGTTATGACATCATTCATACAGCACCTGTAACTGGAAATTTTGTCGTCAACTTACAAAAACCTGCTTATCTCGAAAACTACCTTACCGATCCGGATCCGGTTTTTTGCATCTGAAAGCCAGCACTCATGCGCGTCCAAGAAGCCATCAACTGTCAAGAAGTGACAGCTAGTTCCTTAGTTATGACGTCATTCAACAGCACCAGTAATTGGACATTTTGTCGACAACATACAAAAACCTGCGTATCTCGAAAACTACCTTACCTATCCGGATCCGGTTTCTTGCATCTGAAAGCCAGCACTCATGTGCGTCCAAAAAGCCATCAACTGTCAAGAAGTGACAGCTAGTTCCTTAGTTATGACGTCATTCATACATCAACTGTAATTTGACATTTTGTCGTCAACTTACAAAAACCTGCTTATCTCGAAAACTACCTTACCGATCCGGATCCGGTTTTTGCATCTGAAAGCCAGCACTCATGCGCGTCCAACAAGCCATCAACTGTCAAGAAATGACAGATAGTTCCTTAGTTATGACGTCATTCATTCTGCACCTATAACTGGAACTTTTGTCGTCAACTTACAAAAACCTGCTTATCTCGAAAACTACCTTACCGATCCGGATCCGGTTTTTTGCATCCGAAAGCCAGCACTCATGCGCGTCCAACAAGCCATCAACTGTCAAGAAGTGACAGCTAGTTCCTTAGTTATGACGTCATTCATGCAGCACCTGTAACTGGACATTTTATCGTCAACTTACAAAAACCTGCTTATCTCGAAAACTACCTTACCGATCCGGATCCGGTTTTTGCATCTGAAAGCCAGCACTCATGCGCGTCCAACAAGCCATCAACTGTCAAGAAATGACAGATAGTTCCTTAGTTATGACGTCATTCATTCAGCACCTATAACTGGAAATTTTGTCGTCAACTTACAAAAACCTGCTTATCTCGAAAACTACCTTATCGATCCGGATCCGGTTTTTTGCATCCGAAAGCCAGCACTCATGCGCGTCCAACAAGTCATCAACTGTCAAGAAGTGACAGCTAGTTCCTTAGTTATGACGTCATTCATACAGACATTTTGTCGTCAACTTACAAAAACCCGCGTATCTCGAAAATACCTTACCGATCCGGATCCGGTTTTTTGCATCTGAAAGCCAGCACACATGCGCGTCCAAAAAGTCATCAACTGTCAAGAAGTGACAGCTAGTTCCTTAGTTATGACGTCATTCATACAGCACCAGTAATTGGACATTTTGTCGACAACATACAAAAACCTGCGTATCTCGAAAACTACCTTACCTATCCGGATCCGGTTTCTTGCATCTGAAAGCCAGCACTCATGTGCGTCCAAAAAGCCATCAACTGTCAAGAAGTGACAGCTAGTTCCTTAGTTATGACGTCATTCATACAGCACCTGTAATTTGACATTTTGTCGTCAACTTACAAAAACCTGCTTATTTCGAAAACTACCTTACCGATCCGGATCAGGTTTTTTGCATCCGAAAGCCAGCACTCCTGCGCGTCCAACAAGCCATCAACTGTCAAGAAGTGACAGCTAGTTCCTTAGTTATGACGTCATTCATACAGCACCTGTAACTGGACATTTTGTCGTCAACTTACAAAAACCTGCTTATCTCGAAAACAACCTAACCGATCCGGATCCGGTTTTTTGCATCTGAAAGCCAGCACTCATGCGCATCTATAAAGCCATCAACTGTCAAGAAGTGACAGCTAGTCCCTTAGTTATGACATCATTCATACAGCACCTGTAACTGGAAATTTTGTCGTCAACTTACAAAAACCTGCTTATCTCGAAAACTACCATACCGATACCGATCCGGATCCGGTTTTTTGCATCTGAAAGCCAGCACTCATGCGCGTCCAAGAAGCCATCAACTGTCAAGAAGTGACAGCTAGTTCCTTAGTTATGACGTCATTCATACAGCAACTGTAACTGGACATTTTGTCGTCAACTTACAAAAACCCGCGTATCTCGAAAACACCTTACCGATCCGGATCCGGTTTTTTGCATCTGAAAGCCAGCACAATGCGCGTCCAACAAGCCATAAACTGTCAAGAAGTGACAGCTAGTTCCTTAGTTATGACGTCATTCATACAGCACCTGTAACTGGAAATTTTGTCGTCAACTTACAAAAACCTGCTTATCTCGAAAACTACCTTACCGATCCGGATCCGGTTTTTTGCATCTGAAAGCCAGCAATCATGCGCGTCGAAAAAGTCATCAACTGTCAAGAAGTGACAGCTAGTTCCTTAGTTATGACATCATTCATACAGCACCTGTAACTGGAAATTTTGTCGTCAACTTACAAAAACCTGCTTATCTCGAAAACTACCTTACCGATCCGGATCCGGTCTTTTGCATCTGAAAGCCAGCACTCATGCGCGTCCAAGAAGCCATCAACTGTCAAGAAGTGACAGCTAGTTCCTTAGTTATGACGTCATTCAACAGCACCAGTAATTGGACATTTTGTCGACAACATACAAAAACCTGCGTATCTCGAAAACTACCTTACCTATCCGGATCCGGTTTCTTGCATCTGAAAGCCAGCACTCATGTGCGTCCAAAAAGCCATCAACTGTCAAGAAGTGACAGCTAGTTCCTTAGTTATGACGTCATTCATACATCAACTGTAATTTGACATTTTGTCGTCAACTTACAAAAACCTGCTTATCTCGAAAACTACCTTACCGATCCGGATCCGGTTTTTGCATCTGAAAGCCAGCACTCATGCGCGTCCAACAAGCCATCAACTGTCAAGAAATGACAGATAGTTCCTTAGTTATGACGTCATTCATTCAGCACCTATAACTGGAACTTTTGTCGTCAACTTACAAAAACCTGCTTATCTCGAAAACTACCTTACCGATCCGGATCCGGTTTTTTGCATCCGAAAGCCAGCACTCATGCGCGTCCAACAAGCCATCAACTGTCAAGAAGTGACAGCTAGTTCCTTAGTTATGACGTCATTCATGCAGCACCTGTAACTGGACATTTTATCGTCAACTTACAAAAACCTGCTTATCTCGAAAACTACCTTACCGATCCGGATCCGGTTTTTGGATCTGAAAGCCAGCACTCATGCGCGTCCAACAAGCCATCAACTGTCAAGAAATGACAGATAGTTCCTTAGTTATGACGTCATTCATTCAGCACCTATAACTGGAAATTTTGTCGTCAACTTACAAAAACCTGCTTATCTCGAAAACTACCTTATCGATCCGGATCCGGTTTTTTGCATCCGAAAGCCAGCACTCATGCGCGTCCAACAAGTCATCAACTGTCAAGAAGTGACAGCTAGTTCCTTAGTTATGACGTCATTCATACAGACATTTTGTCGTCAACTTACAAAAACCCGCGTATCTCGAAAATACCTTACCGATCCGGATCCGGTTTTTTGCATCTGAAAGCCAGCACACATGCGCGTCCAAAAAGTCATCAACTGTCAAGAAGTGACAGCTAGTTCCTTAGTTATGACGTCATTCATACAGCACCAGTAATTGGACATTTTGTCGACAACATACAAAAACCTGCGTATCTCGAAAACTACCTTACCTATCCGGATCCGGTTTCTTGCATCTGAAAGCCAGCACTCATGTGCGTCCAAAAAGCCATCAACTGTCAAGAAGTGACAGCTAGTTCCTTAGTTATGACGTCATTCATACAGCACCTGTAATTTGACATTTTGTCGTCAACTTACAAAAACCTGCTTATTTCGAAAACTACCTTACCGATCCGGATCAGGTTTTTTGCATCCGAAAGCCAGCACTCCTGCGCGTCCAACAAGCCATCAACTGTCAAGAAGTGACAGCTAGTTCCTTAGTTATGACGTCATTCATACAGCACCTGTAACTGGACATTTTGTCGTCAACTTACAAAAACCTGCTTATCTCGAAAACAACCTAACCGATCCGGATCCGGTTTTTTGCATCTGAAAGCCAGCACTCATGCGCATCTATAAAGCCATCAACTGTCAAGAAGTGACAGCTAGTCCCTTAGTTATGACATCATTCATACAGCACCTGTAACTGGAAATTTTGTCGTCAACTTACAAAAACCTGCTTATCTCGAAAACTACCATACCGATACCGATCCGGATCCGGTTTTTTGCATCTGAAAGCCAGCACTCATGCGCGTCCAAGAAGCCATCAACTGTCAAGAAGTGACAGCTAGTTCCTTAGTTATGACGTCATTCATACAGCACCTGTAACTGGACATTTTGTCGTCAACTTACAAAAACCTGCTTATCTCGAAAACAACCTAACCGATCCGGATCCGGTTTTTTGCATCTGAAAGCCAGCACTCATGCGCATCTACAAAGCCATCAACTGTCAAGAAGTGACAGCTAGTCCCTTAGTTATGACATCATTCATACAGCACCTGTAACTGGAAATTTTGTCGTCAACTTACAAAAACCTGCTTATCTCGAAAACTACCATACCGATACCGATCCGGATCCGGTTTTTTGCATCTTGAAGCCAGCACTCATGCGCGTTCAAGAAGCCATCAACTGTCAAGAAGTGACAGCTAGTTCCTTAGTTATGACGTCATTCATACAGCACCTGTAACTGGAAATTTTGTCGTCAACTTACAAAAACCTGCTTATCTCAAAAACTACCTTACCGATCCGGATCCGGTTTTTTGCATCCGAAAGACTCATGCGCGTCCAACAAGCCATCAACTGTCAAGAAGTGACAGCTAGTTCCTTAGTTATGACGTCATTCATTCAGCACCTAAAACTGGAAATTTTGTCGTCAACTTACAAAAACCTGCTTATCTCGAAAACTACCTTACCGATCCGGATCCGGTTTTTTGCATCTGAAAGCCAGCACTCATGCGCGTCCAACAAGCCATCAACTGTCAAGAAGTGACAGCTAGTTCCTTAGTTATGACGTCATTCATACAGGACCTGTAATTGGACATTTTGTCGTCAACTTACACAAACCTGCTTATCTCGAAAAATAACTTACCGATCCGGATCCGGTTTTTTGCATCCGAAAGACTCATGCGCGTCCAACAAGCCTTCAACAGTCAAGAAGTGACAGCTAGTTCCTTAGTTATGACGTCATTCATACAGACATTTTGTCGTCAACTTACAAAAACCCGCTTATCTCGAAAATTAACCTTACCGATCCGGATCCGGTTTTTTGCATCTGAAAGCCAGCACTCATGCGCGTCCAACAAGCCATCAACTGTCAAGAAGTGACAGCTAGTTCCTTAGTTATGACGTCATTCATACAGGACCTGTAATTGGACATTTTGTCGACAACATACACAAACCTGCGTATCTCGAAAACTACCTTACCGATCCGGATCCGGTTTTTTGCATGTGAAAGCCAGCACTCATGCGCGTCCAACAAGCCATCAACTGTCAAGAAGTGACGGCTAGTTCCTTAGTTATGACGTCATTCATACAGACATTTTGTCGTCAACTTACAAAAACCCGCGTATCTCGAAAACACCTTACCGATCCGGATCCGGTTTTTTGCATCTGAAAGCCAGCACAATGCGCGTCCAACAAGCCATAAACTGTCAAGAAGTGACAGCTAGTTCCTTAGTTATGACGTCATTCATACAGCACCTGTAACTGGAAATTTTGTCGTCAACTTACAAAAACCTGCTTTTCTCGAAAACTACCTTACCGATCCGGATCCGGTTTTTTGCATCTGAAAGCCAGCACTCATGCGCGTCCAAAAAGTCATCAACTGTCAAGAAGTGACAGCTAGTTCCTTAGTTATGACATCATTCATACAGCACCTGTAACTGGAAATTTTGTCGTCAACTTACAAAAACCTGCTTATCTCGAAAACTACCATACCGATCCGGATCCGGTTTTTTGCATCTGAAAGCCAGCACTCATGCGCGTCCAAGAAGCCATCAACTGTCAAGAAGTGACAGCTAGTTCCTTAGTTATGACGTCATTCATTCAGCACCCATAACTGGAAATTTTGTCGTCAACTTACAAAAACCTGCTTATCTCGAAAACTACCTTACCGATCCGGATCCGGTTTTTTGCATCTGAAAGCCAGCACTCATGCGCGTCCAACAAGCCATCAACTGTCAAGAAGTGACAGCTAGTTCCTTAGTTATGACGTCATTCATACAGACATTTTGTCGTCAACTTACAAAAACCTGCTTATCTCGAAAACTACCTAACCGATCCGGATCCGGTTTTTTGCATCTGAAAGCCAGCACTCATGCGCATCTAAAAAGCCATCAACTGTCAAGAAGTGACAGCTAGTTCGTTAGTTATGACATCATTCATACAGCACCTGTAACTGGAAATTTTGTCGTCAACTTACAAAAACCTGCTTATCTCGAAAACTACCATACCGATCCGGATCCGGTTTTTTGCACCTGAAAGCCAGCACTCATGCGCGTCCAAGAAGCCACCAACTGTCAAGAAGTGACAGCTAGTTCCTTAGTTATGACGTCATTCATTCAGCACCTATAACTGGAAATTTTGTCGTCAACTTACAAAAACCTGCTTATCTCGAAAACTACCTTACCGATCCGGATCCGGTTTTTTGCATCTGAAAGCCAGCACTCATGCGCGTCCAATAAGCCATCAACTGTCAAGAAGTGACAGCTAGTTCGTTAGTTATGACGTCATTCATACAGGACCTGTAATTGGACATTTTGTCGACAACATACACAAACCTGTGTATCTCGAAAACTACCTTACCGATCCGGATCCGGTTTTTTGCATCTGAAAGCCAGCACTCATGCGCGTCCAACAAGCCATCAACTGTCAAGAAGTGACAGCTAGTTCCTTAGTTATGACGTCATTCATACAGACATTTTGTCGTCAACTTACAAAAACCCGCGTATCTCGAAAATACCTTACCGATCCGGATCAGGTTTTTTGCATCTGAAAGCCAGCACTCATGTGCGTCCAAAAAGCCATCAACTGTCAAGAAGTGACAGCTAGTTCGTTAGTTATGACATCATTCATACAGCACCTGTAACTGGAAATTTTGTCGTCAACTTACAAAAACCTGCTTATCTCGAAAACTACCATACCGATCCGGATCCGGTTTTTTGCACCTGAAAGCCAGCACTCATGCGCGTCCAAGAAGCCACCAACTGTCAAGAAGTGACAGCTAGTTCCTTAGTTATGACGTCATTCATTCAGCACCTATAACTGGAAATTTTGTCGTCAACTTACAAAAACCTGCTTATCTCGAAAACTACCTTACCGATCCGGATCCGGTTTTTTGCATCTGAAAGCCAGCACTCATGCGCGTCCAATAAGCCATCAACTGTCAAGAAGTGACAGCTAGTTCCTTAGTTATGACGTCATTCATACAGGACCTGTAATTGGACATTTTGTCGACAACATACACAAACCTGTGTATCTCGAAAACTACCTTACCGATCCGGATCCGGTTTTTTGCATCTGAAAGCCAGCACTCATGCGCGTCCAACAAGCCATCAACTGTCAAGAAGTGACAGCTAGTTCCTTAGTTATGACGTCATTCATACAGACATTTTGTCGTCAACTTACAAAAACCCGCGTATCTCGAAAATACCTTACCGATCCGGATCAGGTTTTTTGCATCTGAAAGCCAGCACTCATGTGCGTCCAAAAAGCCATCAACTGTCAAGAAGTGACAGCTAGTTCCTTAGTTATGACGTCATTCATACAGCACCTGTAATTTGACATTTTGTCGTCAACTTACAAAAACCTGCTAATCTCGAAAACTACCTTACCGATCCGGATCCGGTTTTTTGCATCTGAAAGCCAGCACTCATGCGCGTCCAAAAAGTCATCAACTGTCAAGAAGTGACAGCTAGTTCCTTAGTTATGACGTCATTCATACAGCACCAGTAATTGGACATTTTGTCGACAACATACAAAAACCTGCGTATCTCGAAAACTACCTTACCTATCCGGATCCGGTTTCTTGCATCTGAAAGCCAGCACTCATGTGCGTCCAAAAAGCCATCAACTGTCAAGAAGTGACAGCTAGTTCCATAGTTATGACGTCATTCATACAGCACCTGTAATTTGACATTTTGTCGTCAACTTACAAAAACCTGCTTATCTCGAAAACGACCTTACCGATCCGGATCCGGTTTTTGCATCTGAAAGCCAGCACTCATGCGCGTCCAACAAGCCATCAACTGTCAAGAAATGACAGATAGTTCCTTAGTTATGACGTCATTCATTCAGCACCTATAACTGGAAATTTTGTCGTCAACTTACAAAAACCTGCTTATCTCGAAAACTACCTTACCGATCCGGATCCGGTTTTTTGCATCCGAAAGCCAGCACTCATGCGCGTCCAACAAGCCATCAACTGTCAAGAAGTGACAGCTAGTTCCTTAGTTATGACGTCATTCATGCAGCACCTGTAACTGGACATTTTGTCGTCAACTTACAAAAACCTGCTTATCTCGAAAACTACCTTACCGATCCGGATCCGGTTTTTTGCATCCGAAAGCCAGCACTCATGCGCGTCCAACAAGTCATCAACTGTCAAGAAGTGACAGCTAGTTCCTTAGTTATGGCGTCATTCATACAGACATTTTGTCGTCAACTTTCAAAAACCCGCGTATCTCGAAAATACCTTACCGATCCGGATCCGGTTTTTTGCATCTGAAAGCCAGCACACATGCGCGTCCAAAAAGTCATCAACTGTCAAGAAGTGACAGCTAGTTCCTTAGTTATGACGTCATTCATACAGCACCAGTAATTGGACATTTTATCGACAACATACAAAAACCTGCGTATCTCGAAAACTACCTTACCTATCCGGATCCGGTTTCTTGCTTCTGAAAGCCAGCACTCATGTGCGTCCAAAAAGCCATCAACTGTTAAGAAGTGACAGCTAGTTCCTTAGTTATGACGTCATTCATACAGCACCTGTAATTTGACATTTTGTCGTCAACTTACAAAAACCTGCTTATTTCGAAAACTACCCTACCGATCCGGATCAGGTTTTTTGCACCCGAAAGCCAGCACTCCTGCGCGTCCAACAAGCCATCAACTGTCAAGAAGTGACAGCTAGTTCCTTAGTTATGACGTCATTCATACAGCACCTGTAACTGGACATTTTGTCGTCAACTTACAAAAACCTGCTTATCTCGAAAACTACCTAACCGATCCGGATCCGGTTTTTTGCATCTAAAAGCCAGCACTCATGCGCATCTATAAAGCCATCAACTGTCAAGAAGTGACAGCTAGTTCCTTAGTTATGACATCATTCATACAGCACCTGTAACTGGAAATTTTGTCGTCAACTTACAAAAACCTGCTTATCTCGAAAACTACCATACCGATCCGGATCCGGTTTTTTGCATCTGAAAGCCAGCACTCATGCGCGTCCAAGAAGCCATCAACTGTCAAGAAGTGACAGCTAGTTCCTTAGTTATGACGTCATTCATACAGCACCTGTAACTGGAAATTTTGTCGTCAACTTACAAAAACCTGCTTATCTCGAAAACTACCTTACCGATCCGGATCCGGTTTTTTGCATCCGAAAGACTCATGCGCGTCCAACAAGCCATCAACTGTCAAGAAGTGACAGCTAGTTCCTTAGTTATGACGTCATTCATACAGACATTTTGTCGTCAACTTACAAAAACCCGCTTATCTCGAAAATTAACCTTACCGATCCGGATCCGGTTTTTTGCATCTGAAAGCCAGCACTCATGCGCGTCCAACAAGCCATCAACTGTCAAGAAGTGACAGCTAGTTCCTTAGTTATGACGTCATTCATACAGGACCTGTAATTGGACATTTTGTCGACAACATACACAAACCTGCGTATCTCGAAAACTACCTTACCGATCCGGATCCGGTTTTTTGCATCTGAAAGCCAGCACTCATGCGCGTCCAACAAGCCATCAACTGTCAAGAAGTGACAGCTAGTTCCTTAGTTATGACGTCATTCATACAGACATTTTGTCGTCAACTTACAAAAACCCGCGTATCTCGAAAATACCTTACCGATCCGGATCCGGTTTTTTGCATCTGAAAGCCAGCACACATGCGCGTCCAACAAGCCATAAACTGTCAAGAAGTGACAGCTAGTTCCTTAGTTATGACGTCATTCATACAGCACCTGTAACTGGAAATTTTGTCGTCAACTTACAAAAACCTGCTTATCTCGAAAACTACCTTACCGATCCGGATCCGGTTTTTTGCATCTGAAAGCCAGCACTCATGCGCATCTATAAAGCCATCAACTGTCAAGAAGTGACAGCTAGTTCCTTAGTTATGACATCATTCATACAGCACCTGTAACTGGAAATTTTGTCGTCAACTTACAAAAACCTGCTTATCTCGAAAACTACCATACCGATCCGGATCCGGTTTTTTGCATCTGAAAGCCAGCACTCATGCGCGTCCAAGAAGCCATCAACTGTCAAGAAGTGACAGCTAGTTCCTTAGTTATGACGTCATTCATACAGCACCTGTAACTGGAAATTTTGTCGTCAACTTACAAAAACCTGCTTATCTCGAAAACTACCTTACCGATCCGGATCCGGTTTTTTGCATCCGAAAGACTCATGCGCGTCCAACAAGCCATCAACTGTCAAGAAGTGACAGCTAGTTCCTTAGTTATGACGTCATTCATACAGACATTTTGTCGTCAACTTACAAAAACCCGCTTATCTCGAAAATTAACCTTACCGATCCGGATCCGGTTTTTTGCATCTGAAAGCCAGCACTCATGCGCGTCCAACAAGCCATCAACTGTCAAGAAGTGACAGCTAGTTCCTTAGTTATGACGTCATTCATACAGGACCTGTAATTGGACATTTTGTCGACAACATACACAAACCTGCGTATCTCGAAAACTACCTTACCGATCCGGATCCGGTTTTTTGCATCTGAAAGCCAGCACTCATGCGCGTCCAACAAGCCATCAACTGTCAAGAAGTGACAGCTAGTTCCTTAGTTATGACGTCATTCATACAGACATTTTGTCGTCAACTTACAAAAACCCGCGTATCTCGAAAATACCTTACCGATCCGGATCCGGTTTTTTGCATCTGAAAGCCAGCACACATGCGCGTCCAACAAGCCATAAACTGTCAAGAAGTGACAGCTAGTTCCTTAGTTATGACGTCATTCATACAGCACCTGTAACTGGAAATTTTGTCGTCAACTTACAAAAACCTGCTTATCTCGAAAACTACCTTACCGATCCGGATCCGGTTTTTTGCATCTGAAAGCCAGCACTCATGCGCGTCCAAAAAGTCTTCAACTGTCAAGAAGTGTCAGCTAGTTCCTTAGTTATGACATCATTCATACAGCACCTGTAACTGGAAATTTTGTCGTCAACTTACAAAAACCTGCTTATCTCGAAAACTACAATACCGATCCGGATCCGGTTTTTTGCATCTGAAAGCCAGCACTCATGCGCGTCCAAGAAGCCATCAACTGTCAAGAAGTGACAGCTAGTTCCTTAGTTATGACGTCATTCATTCAGCACCCAAAACTGGAAATTTTGTCGTCAACTTACAAAAACCTGCTTATCTCGAAAACTACCTTACCGATCCGGATCCGGTTTTTTGCATCTGAAAGCCAGCACTCATGCGCGTCCAACAAGCCATCAACTGTCAAGAAGTGACAGCTAGTTCCTTAGTTATGACGTCATTCATACAGGACCTGTAATTGGACATTTTGTCGTCAACTTACAAAAACCTGCTTATCTCGAAAACTACCTTACCGATCCGGATCCGGTTTTTTGCATCCGAAAGACTCATGCGCGTCCAACAAGCCATCAACTGTCAAGAAGTGACAGCTAGTTCCTTAGTTATGACGTCATTCATACAGACATTTTGTCGTCAACTTACAAAAACCCGCTTATCTCGAAAATTAACCTTACCGATCCGGATCCGGTTTTTTGCATCTGAAAGCCAGCACTCATGCGCGACCAACAAACCATCAACTGTCAAGAAGTGACAGCTAGTTCCTTAGTTATGACGTCATTCATACAGGACCTGTAATTGGACATTTTGTCGACAACATACACAAACCTGCGTATCTCGAAAACTACCTTACCGATCCGGATCCGGTTTTTTGCATCTGAAAGCCAGCACTCATGCGCGTCCAACAAGCCATCAACTGTCAAGAAATGACAGCTAGTTCCTTAGTTATGACGTCATTCATACAGACCTTTTGTCGTCAACTTACAAAAACCCGCGTATCTCGAAAATACCTTACCGATCCGGATCCGGTTTTTTGCATCTGAAAGCCAGCACACATGCGCGTCCAACAAGCCATAAACTGTCTAGAAGTGACAGCTAGTTCCTTAGTTATGACGTCATTCATACAGCACCTGTAACTGGAAATTTTGTCGTCAACTTACAAAAACCTGCTTATCTCGAAAACTACCTTACCGATCCGGATCCGGTTTTTTGCATCTGAAAGCCAGCACTCATGCGCGTCCAAAAAGTCATCAACTGTCAAGAAGTGACAGCTAGTTCCTTAGTTATGACATCATTCATACAGCACCTGTAACTGGAAATTTTGTCGTCAACTTACAAAAACCTGCTTATCTCGAAAACTACCATACCGATCCGGATCCGGTTTTTTGCATCTGAAAGCCAGCACTCGTGCGCGTCCAAGAAGCCATCAACTGTCAAGAAGTGACAGCTAGTTCCTTAGTTATGACGTCATTCATTCAGCACCCATAACTGGAAATTTTGTCGTCAACTTACAAAAACCTGCTTATCTCGAAAACTACCTTACTGATCCGGATCCGGTTTTTTGCATCTGAAAGCCAGCACTCATGCGCGTCCAACAAGCCATCAACTGTCAAGAAGTGACAGCTAGTTCCTTAGTTATGACGTCATTCATACAGGACCTGTAATTGGACATTTTGTCGACAACATACACAAACCTGCGTATCTCGAAAAATAACTTACCGATCCGGATCCGGTTTTTTGCATCCGAAAGACTCATGCGCGTCCAACAAGCCTTCAACAGTCAAGAAGTGATAGCTAGTTCCTTAGTTATGACGTCATTCATACAGACATTTTGTCGTCAACTTACAAAAACCCGCTTATCTCGAAAATTAACCTTACCGATCCGGATCCGGTTTTTTGCATCTGAAAGCCAGCACTCATGCGCGTCCAACAAGCCATCAACTGTCAAGAAGTGACAGCTAGTTCCTTAGTTATGACGTCATTCATACAGGACCTGTAAGTGGACATTTTGTCGACAACATACACAAACCTGCGTATCTCGAAAACTACCTTACCGATCCGGATCCGGTTTTTTGCATGTTAAAGCCAGCACTCAGGCGCGTCCAACAAGCCATTAACTGTCAAGAAGTGACGGCTAGTTCCTTAGTTATGACGTCATTCATACAGACATTTTGTCGTCAACTTACAAAAACCCGCGTATCTCGACAACACCTTACCGATCCGGATCCGGTTTTTTGCATCTGAAAGCCAGCACAATGCGCGTCCAACAAGCCATAAACTGTCAAGAAGTGACAGCTAGGTCCTTAGTTATGACGTCATTCATACAGCACCTGTAACTGGAAATTTTGTCGTCAACTTACAAAAACCTGCTTATCTCGAAAATTACCGTACCGATCCGGATCCGGTTTTTTGCATCTGAAAGCCAGCACTCATGCGCGTCCAAAAAGTCATCAACTGTCAAGAAGTGACAGCTAGTTCCTTAGTTATGACATCATTCATACAGCACCTGTAACTGGAAATTTTGTCGTCAACTTACAAAAACCTGCTTATCTCGAAAACTACCATACCGATCCGGATCCGGTTTTTTGCATCTAAAAGCCAGCACTCATGCGCGTCCAAGAAGCCATCAACTGTCAAGAAGTGACAGCTAGTTCCTTAGTTATGACGTCATTCATTCAGCACCCATAACTGGAAATTTTGTCGTCAACTTACAAAAACCTGCTTATCTCGAAAACTACCTTACCGATCCGGATCCGGTTTTTTGCATCTGAAAGCCAGCACTCATGCGCGTCCAACAAGCCATCAACTCTCAAGAAGTGACAGCTAGTTCCTTAGTTATGACGTCATTCATACAGACATTTTGTCGTCAACTTACAAAAACCTGCTTATCTCGAAAACTACCTAACCGATCCGGATCCGGTTTTTTGCATCTGAAAGCCAGCACTCATGCGCATCTAAAAATCCATCAACTGTCAAGAAGTGACAGCTAGTTCGTTAGTTATGACATCATTCATACAGCACCTGTAACTGGAAATTTTGTCGTCAACTTACAAAAACCTGCTTATCTCGAAAACTACCATACCGATCCGGATCCGGTTTTTTGCATCTGAAAGCCAGCACTCATGCGCGTCCAAGAAGCCACCAACTGTCAAGAAGTGACAGCTAGTTCCTTAGTTATGACGTCATTCATTCAGCACCTATAACTGGAAATTTTGTCGTCAACTTACAAAAACCTGCTTATCTCGAAAACTACCTTACCGATCCGGATCCGGTTTTTTGCATCTGAAAGCCAGCACTCATGCGCGTCCAAAAAGTCTTCAACTGTCAAGAAGTGTCAGCTAGTTCCTTAGTTATGACATCATTCATACAGCACCTGTAACTGGAAATTTTGTCGTCAACTTACAAAAACCTGCTTATCTCGAAAACTACAATACCGATCCGGATCCGGTTTTTTGCATCTGAAAGCCAGCACTCATGCGCGTCCAAGAAGCCATCAACTGTCAAGAAGTGACAGCTAGTTCCTTAGTTATGACGTCATTCATTCAGCACCCAAAACTGGAAATTTTGTCGTCAACTTACAAAAACCTGCTTATCTCGAAAACTACCTTACCGATCCGGATCCGGTTTTTTGCATCTGAAAGCCAGCACTCATGCGCGTCCAACAAGCCATCAACTGTCAAGAAGTGACAGCTAGTTCCTTAGTTATGACGTCATTCATACAGGACCTGTAATTGGACATTTTGTCGTCAACTTACAAAAACCTGCTTATCTCGAAAACTACCTTACCGATCCGGATCCGGTTTTTTGCATCCGAAAGACTCATGCGCGTCCAACAAGCCATCAACTGTCAAGAAGTGACAGCTAGTTCCTTAGTTATGACGTCATTCATACAGACATTTTGTCGTCAACTTACATAAACCCGCTTATCTCGAAAATTAACCTTACCGATCCGGATCCGGTTTTTTGCATCTGAAAGCCAGCACTCATGCGCGACCAACAAACCATCAACTGTCAAGAAGTGACAGCTAGTTCCTTAGTTATGACGTCATTCATACAGGACCTGTAATTGGACATTTTGTCGACAACATACACAAACCTGCGTATCTCGAAAACTACCTTACCGATCCGGATCCGGTTTTTTGCATCTGAAAGCCAGCACTCATGCGCGTCCAACAAGCCATCAACTGTCAAGAAATGACAGCTAGTTCCTTAGTTATGACGTCATTCATACAGACCTTTTGTCGTCAACTTACAAAAACCCGCGTATCTCGAAAATACCTTACCGATCCGGATCCGGTTTTTTGCATCTGAAAGCCAGCACACATGCGCGTCCAACAAGCCATAAACTGTCTAGAAGTGACAGCTAGTTCCTTAGTTATGACGTCATTCATACAGCACCTGTAACTGGAAATTTTGTCGTCAACTTACAAAAACCTGCTTATCTCGAAAACTACCTTACCGATCCGGATCCGGTTTTTTGCATCTGAAAGCCAGCACTCATGCGCGTCCAAAAAGTCATCAACTGTCAAGAAGTGACAGCTAGTTCCTTAGTTATGACATCATTCATACAGCACCTGTAACTGGAAATTTTGTCGTCAACTTACAAAAACCTGCTTATCTCGAAAACTACAATACCGATCCGGATCCGGTTTTTTGCATCTGAAAGCCAGCACTCATGCGCGTCCAAGAAGCCATCAACTGTCAAGAAGTGACAGCTAGTTCCTTAGTTATGACGTCATTCATTCAGCACCCAAAACTGGAAATTTTGTCGTCAACTTACAAAAACCTGCTTATCTCGAAAACTACCTTACCGATCCGGATCCGGTTTTTTGCATCTGAAAGCCAGCACTCATGCGCGTCCAACAAGCCATCAACTGTCAAGAAGTGACAGCTAGTTCCTTAGTTATGACGTCATTCATACAGGACCTGTAATTGGACATTTTGTCGTCAACTTACAAAAACCTGCTTATCTCGAAAACTACCTTACCGTTCCGGATCCGGTTTTTTGCATCCGAAAGACTCATGCGCGTCCAACAAGCCATCAACTGTCAAGAAGTGACAGCTAGTTCCTTAGTTATGACGTCATTCATACAGACATTTTGTCGTCAACTTACAAAAACCCGCTTATCTCGAAAATTAACCTTACCGATCCGGATCCGGTTTTTTGCATCTGAAAGCCAGCACTCAGGCGCGTCCAACAAGCCATCAACTGTCAAGAAGTGACAGCTAGTTCCTTAGTTATGACGTCATTCATACAGGACCTGTAATTGGACATTTTGTCGACAACATACACAAACCTGCGTATCTCGAAAACTACCTTACCGATCCGGATCCGGTTTTTTGCATCTGAAAGCCAGCACTCATGCGCGTCCAACAAGCCATCAACTGTCAAGAAGTGACAGCTAGTTCCTTAGTTATGACGTCATTCATACAGACATTTTGTCGTCAACTTACAAAAACCCGCGTATCTCGAAAATACCTTACCGATCCGGATCCGGTTTTTTGCATCTGAAAGCCAGCACACATGCGCGTCCAACAAGCCATAAACTGCCTAGAAGTGACAGCTAGTTCCTTAGTTATGACGTCATTCATACAGCACCTGTAACTGGAAATTTTGTCGTCAACTTACAAAAACCTGCTTATCTCGAAAACTACCTTACCGATCCGGATCCGGTTTTTTGCATCTGAAAGCCAGCACTCATGCGCGTCCAAAAAGTCATCAACTGTCAAGAAGTGACAGCTAGTTCCTTAGTTATGACATCATTCATACAGCACCTGTAACTGGAAATTTTGTCGTCAACTTACAAAAACCTGCTTATCTCGAAAACTACCATACCGATCCGGATCCGGTTTTTTGCATCTGAAAGCCAGCACTCATGCGCGTCCAAGAAGCCATCAACTGTCAAGAAGTGACAGCTAGTTCCTTAGTTATGACGTCATTCATTCAGCACCCATAACTGGAAATTTTGTCGTCAACTTACAAAAACCTGCTTATCTCGAAAACTACCTTACTGATCCGGATCCGGTTTTTTGCATCTGAAAGCCAGCACTCATGCGCGTCCAACAAGCCATCAACTGTCAAGAAGTGACAGCTAGTTCCTTAGTTATGACGTCATTCATACAGGACCTGTAATTGGACATTTTGTCGACAACATACACAAACCTGCGTATCTCGAAAACTACCTTACCGATCCGGATCCGGTTTTTTGCATCTGAAAGCCAGCACTCATGCGCGTCCAACAAGCCATCAACTGTCAAGAAGTGACAGCTAGTTCCTTAGTTATGACGTCATTCATACAGACATTTTGTCGTCAACTTACAAAAACCTGCTTATCTCGAAAACTACCTAACCGATCCGGATCCGGTTTTTTGCATCTGAAAGCCAGCACTCATGCGCATCTAAAAAGCCATCAACTGTCAAGAAGTGACAGCTAGCTCCTTAGTTATGACATCATTCATACAGCACCTGTAACTGGAAATTTTGTCGTCAACTTACAAAAACCTGCTTATCTCGAAAACTACCATACCGATCCGGATCCGGTTTTTTGCATCTGAAAGCCAGCACTCATGCGCGTCCAAGAAGCCATCTACTGTCAAGAAGTGACAGCTAGTTCCTTAGTTATGACGTCATTCATTCAGCACCTATAACTGGAAATTTTGTCGTCAACTTACAAAAACCTGCTTATCTCGAAAACTACCTTACCGATCCGGATCCGGTTTTTTGCATCTGAAAGCCAGCACTCATGCGCGTCCAATAAGCCATCAACTGTCAAGAAGTGACAGCTAGTTCCTTAGTTATGACGTCATTCATACAGGACCTGTAATTGGACATTTTGTCGACAACATACACAAACCTGCGTATCTCGAAAACTACCTTACCGATCCGGATCCGGTTTTTTGCATCTGAAAGCCAGCACTCATGCGCGTCCAATAAGCCATCAACTGTCAAGAAGTGACAGCTAGTTCCTTAGTTATGACGTCATTCATACAGACATTTTGTCGTCAACTTACAAAAACCCGCGTATCTCGAAAATACCTTACCGATCCGGATCCGGTTTTTTGCATCTGAAAGCCAGCACTCATGTGCGTCCAAAAAGCCATCAACTGTCAAGAAGTGACAGCTAGTTCCTTAGTTATGACGTCATTCATACAGCACCTGTAATTTGACATTTTGTCGTCAACTTACAAAAACCTGCTTATCTCGAAAACTACCTTACCGATCCGGATCCGGTTTTTTGCATCTGAAAGCCAGCACTCATGCGCGTCCAAAAAGTCATCAACTGTCAAGAAGTGACAGCTAGTTCCTTAGTTATGACGTCATTCATACAGCACCAGTAATTGGACATTTTGTCGACAACATACATAAACCTGCGTATCTCGAAAACTACCTTACCTATCCGGATCCGGTTTCTTGCATCTGAAAGCCAGCACTCATGTGCGTCCAAAAAGCCATCAACTGTCAAGAAGTGACAGCTAGTTCCTTAGTTATGACGTCATTCATACAGCACCTGTAATTTGACATTTTGTCGTCAACTTACAAAAACCTGCTTATTTCGAAAACTACCTTACCGATCCGGATCAGGTTTTTTGCATCCGAAAGCCAGCACTCCTGCGCGTCCAACAAGCTATCAACTGTCAAGAAGTGACAGCTAGTTCCTTAGTTATGACGTCATTCATACAGCACCTGTAACTGGACATTTTGTCGTCAACTTACAAAAACCTGCTTATCTCGAAAACTACCTAACCGATCCGGATCCGGTTTTTTGCATCTGAAAGCCAGCACTCATGCGCATCTAAAAAGCCATCAACTGTCAAGAAGTGACAGCTAGTTCCTTAGTTATGACATCATTCATACAGCACCTGTAACTGGAAATTTTGTCGTCAACTTACAAAAACCTGCTTATCTCGAAAACTACCATACCGATCCGGATCCGGTTTTTTGCATCTGAAAGCCAGCACTCATGCGCGTCCAAGAAGCCATCAACTGTCAAGAAGTGACAGCTAGTTCCTTAGTTATGACGTCATTCATACAGCACCTGTAACTGGAAATTTTGTTGTCAACTTACAAAAACCTGCTTATCTCGAAAACTACCTTACCGATCCGGATCCGGTTTTTTGCATCCGAAAGACTCATGCGCGTCCAACAAGCCATCAACTGTCAAGAAGTGACAGCTAGTTCCTTAGTTATGACGTCATTCATTCAGCACCTATAACTGGAAATTTTGTCGTCAACTTACAAAAACCTGCTTATCTAGAAAACTACCTTACCGATCCGGATCCGGTTTTTTGCATCCGAAAGCCAGCACTCATGCGCGTCCAACAAGCGATCAACTGTCAAGAAGTGACAGCTAGTTCCTTAGTTATGACGTCATTCATACAGGACCTGTAATTGGACATTTTGTCGACAACATACAAAAACCTGCGTATCTCGAAAACTGCCTTACCGATCCGGATCCGGTTTTTTGCATCTGACAGCCAGCACTCATCTGCGTTCAAAAAGCCATCAACTGTCAAGAAATGACAGCTAGTGCCTTACTTATGACGTCATTCATTCAGCACCTATAACTGGAAATTTTGTCGTCAACTTACAAAAACCTGCTTATCTCGAAAACTACCTTACCGATCCGGATCCGGTTTTTTGCATCCGAAAGCCAGCACTCATGTGCGTCCAACAAGCCATCAACTGTCAAGAAGTGACAGCTAGTTCCTTAGTTATGACGCCATTCATACAGGACCTGTAATTGGACATTTTGTCGACAACATACAAAAACGTGCGTATCTCGAAAACTGCCTTACCGATCCGGATCCGGTTTTTTGCATCTGACAGCCAGCACTCATCTGCGTTCAAAAAGCCATCAACTGTCAAGAAGTGACAGCTAGTTCCTTAGTTATGACGTCATTCATACAGCACCTGTAACTGGAAATTTTGTCGTCAACTTACAAAAACCTGCTTATCTCGAAAACTACCTTACCGATCCGGATCCGGTTTTTTGCATCCGAAAGCCAGCACTCATGCGCGTCCAACAAGCCATCAACTGTCAAGAAGTGACAGCTATTTCCTCAGTTATGACGTCATTCATGCAGCACCTGTAACTGGACATTTTGTCGTCAACTTACAAAAACCTGCTTATCTCGAAAACTACCTATCCGATCCGGATCCGGTTTTTTGCATCTTAAAGCCAGCACTCATGCGCATCTAAAAAGCCATCAACTGTCAAGAAGTGACAGCTAGTTCCTTAGTTATGACGTCATTCATACAGCACCTGTAACTGGAAATTTTGTCGTCAACTTATCAAAACCTGCTTATCTCGAAAACTACCTTACCGATCCGAATCCGGTTTTTTGCATCCGAAAGCCAGCACTCATGCGCGTCCAACAAGCCATCAACTGTCAAGAAATGACAGCTAGTTCCTTAGTTATGACGTCATTCATTCAGCACCTATAACTGGAAATTTTGTCGTCAACTTACAAAAACCTGCTTATCTCGAAAACTACCTTACCGATCCGGATCCGGTTTTTTGCATCTGAAAGCCAGCACTCATGCGCGTCCAACAAGCCATCAACTGTCAAGAAGTGACAGCTAGTTCCTTAGTTATGACGTCATTCATACAGGACCTGTAATTGGACATTTTGTCGACAACATACACAAACCTACGTATCTCGAAAACTACCTTACCGATCCGGATCCGGTTTTTTGCATCTAAAAGCCAGCACTCATGCGCGTCCAACAAGCCATCAACTGTCAAGAAGTGACAGCTAGTTCCTTAGTTATGACGTCATTCATACAGACATTTTGTCGTCAACTTACAAAAACCCGCGTATCTCGAAAATACCTTACCGATCCGGATCCGGTTTTTTGCATCTGAAAGCCAGCACACATGCGCGTCCAACAAGCCATAAACTGTCAAGAAGTGACAGCTAGTTCCTTAGTTATGACGTCATTCATACAGCACCTGTAACTGGAAATTTTGTCGTCAACTTACAAAAACCTGCTTATCTCGAAAACTACCTTACCGATCCGGATCCGGTTTTTTGCATCTGAAAGCCAGCACTCATGCGCGTCCAAAAAGTCATCAACTGTCAAGAAGTGACAGCTAGATCCTTAGTTATGACATCATACATACAGCACCTGTAACTGGAAATTTTGTCGTCAACTTACAAAAACCTGCTTATCTCGAAAACTACCATACCGATCCGGATCCGGTTTTTTGCATCTGAAAGCCAGCACTCATGCGCGTCCAAGAAGCCATCAACTGTCAAGAAGTGACAGCTAGTTCCTTAGTTATGACGTCATTCATACAGCACCTGTAACTGGAAATTTTGTCGTCAACTTACAAAAACCTGCTTATCTCGAAAACTACCTTACCGATCCGGATCCGGTTTTTTGCATCCGAAAGCCAGCACTCATGCGCGTCCAACAAGCCATCAACTGTCAAGAAGTGACAGCTATTTCCTCAGTTATGACGTCATTCATGCAGCACCTGTAACTGGACATTTTGTCGTCAACTTACAAAAACCTGCTTATCTCGAAAACTACCTATCCGATCCGGATCCGGTTTTTTGCATCTTAAAGCCAGCACTCATGCGCATCTAAAAAGCCATCAACTGTCAAGAAGTGACAGCTAGTTCCTTAGTTATGACGTCATTCATACAGCACCTGTAACTGGAAATTTTGTCGTCAACTTATCAAAACCTGCTTATCTCGAAAACTACCTTACCGATCCGAATCCGGTTTTTTGCATCCGAAAGCCAGCACTCATGCGCGTCCAACAAGCCATCAACTGTCAAGAAATGACAGCTAGTTCCTTAGTTATGACGTCATTCATTCAGCACCTATAACTGGAAATTTTGTCGTCAACTTACAAAAACCTGCTTATCTCGAAAACTACCTTACCGATCCGGATCCGGCTTTTTGCATCTGAAAGCCAGCACTCATGCGCGTCCAACAAGCCATCAACTGTCAAGAAGTGACAGCTAGTTCCTTAGTTATGACGTCATTCATACAGGACCTGTAATTGGACATTTTGTCGACAACATACACAAACCTACGTATCTCGAAAACTACCTTACCGATCCGGATCCGGTTTTTTGCATCTGAAAGCCAGCACTCATGCGCGTCCAACAAGCCATCAACTGTCAAGAAGTGACAGCTAGTTCCTTAGTTATGACGTCATTCATACAGACATTTTGTCGTCAACTTACAAAAACCCGCGTATCTCGAAAATACCTTACCGATCCGGATCCGGTTTTTTGCATCTGAAAGCCAGCACACATGCGCGTCCAACAAGCCATAAACTGTCAAGAAGTGACAGCTAGTTCCTTAGTTATGACGTCATTCATACAGCACCTGTAACTGGAAATTTTGTCGTCAACTTACAAAAACCTGCTTATCTCGAAAACTACCTTACCGATCCGGATCCGGTTTTTTGCATCTGAAAGCCAGCACTCATGCGCGTCCAAAAAGTCATCAACTGTCAAGAAGTGACAGCTAGATCCTTAGTTATGACATCATACATACAGCACCTGTAACTGGAAATTTTGTCGTCAACTTACAAAAACCTGCTTATCTCGAAAACTACCATACCGATCCGGATCCGGTTTTTTGCATCTGAAAGCCAGCACTCATGCGCGTCCAAGAAGCCATCAACTGTCAAGAAGTGACAGCTAGTTCCTTAGTTATGACGTCATTCATTCAGCACCCATAACTGGAAATTTTGTCGTCAACTTACAAAAAACTGCTTATCTCGAAAACTACCTTACCGATCCGGATCCGGTTTTTTGCATCTGAAAGCCAGCACTCATGCGCGTCCAACAAGCCATTAACTGTCAAGAAGTGACAGCTAGTTCCTTAGTTATGACGTCATTCATACAGGACCTGTAATTGGACATTTTGTCGACAACATACACAAACCTGCGTATCTCGAAAACTACCTTACCGATCCGGATCCGGTTTTTTGCATCTGAAAGCCAGCACTCATGCGCGTCCAACAAGCCATCAACTGTCAAGAAGTGACAGCTAGTTCCTTAGTTATGACGTCATTCATACAGACATTTTGTCGTCAACTTACAAAAACCTGCTTATCTCGAAAACTACCTAACCGATCCGGATCCGGTTTTTTGCATCTGAAAGCCAGCACTCATGCGCATCTAAAAAGCCATCAACTGTCAAGAAGTGACAGCTAGTTCCTTAGTTATGACATCATTCATACAGCACCTGTAACTGGAAATTTTGTCGTCAACTTACAAAAACCTGCTTATCTCGAAAACTACCTTACCGATCCGGATCCGGTTTTTTGCATCTGAAAGCCAGCACTCATGCGCGTCCAACAAGCCATCAACTGTCAAGAAGTGACAGCTAGTTCCTTAGTTATGACGTCATTCATACAGGACCTGTAATTGGACATTTTGTCGACAACATACACAAACCTGCGTATCTCGAAAACTACCTTACCGATCCGGATCCGGTTTTTTGCATCTGAAAGCCAGCACTCATGCGCGTCCAACAAGACATCAACTGTCAAGAAGTGACAGCTGGTTCCTTAGTTATGACGTCATTCATACAGACATTTTGTCGTCAACTTACAAAAACCCGCGTATCTCGAAAATACCTTACCGATCCGGATCCGGTTTTTTGCATCTGAAAGCCAGCACACATGCGCGTCCAACAAGCCATAAACTGTCAAGAAGTGACAGCTAGTTCCTTAGTTATGACGTCATTCATACAGCACCTGTAACTGGAAATTTTGTCGTCAACTTACAAAAACCTGCTTATCTCGAAAACTACCTTACCGATGCGGATCCGGTTTTTTGCATCTGAAAGCCAGCACTCATGCGCGTCCAAAAAGTCATCAACTGTCAAGAAGTGACAGCTAGTTCCTTAGTTATGACGTCATTCATACAGCACCAGTAATTGGACATTTTGTCGACAACATACAAAAACCTGCGTATCTCGAAAACTACCTTACCTATCCGGATCCGGTTTCTTGCATCTGAAAGACAGCACTCATGTGCGTCCAAAAAGCCATCAACTGTCAAGAAGTGGCAGCTAGTTCCTTAGTTATGACGTCATTCATACAGCACCTGTAACTGGAAATTTTGTCGTCAACTTACAAAAGCCTTCTTATCTCGAAAACTACCATACCGAACCGGATCCGGTTTTTTGCATCTGAAAGCCAGCACTCATGCGCGTCCAAGAAGCCATCAACTGTCAAGAAGTGACAGCTAGTTCCTTAGTTATGACGTCATTCATACAGCACCTGTAACTGGAAATTTTGTCGTCAACTTACAAAAACCTGCTTATCTCGAAAACTACCTTACCGATCCGGATCCGGTTTTTTGCATCCGAAAGACTCATGCGCGTCCAACAAGCCATCAACTGTCAAGAAGTGACAGCTAGTTCCTTAGTTATGACGTCATTCATACAGACATTTTGTCGTCAACTTACAAAAACCCGCTTATCTCGAAAACTACCTTACCGATCCGGATCCGGTTTTTTGCATCTGAAAGCCAGCGCTCATGCGCGTCCAACAAGCCATAAACTGTCAAGAAGTGACAGCTTGTTCCTTAGTTATGACGTCATTCATACAGCACCTGTAATTTGACATTTTGTCGTCAACTTACAAAAACCTGCTTATTTCGAAAACTACCTTACCGATCCGGACCAGGTTTTTTGAATCCGAAAGCCAGCACTCATGCGCGTCCAACAAGCCATCAACTGTCAAGAAATGTCAGCTAGTTCCTTAGTTATGACGTCATTCATTCAGCACCTATAACTGGAAATTTTGTCGTCAACTTACAAAAACCTGCTTATCTCGAAAACTACCTTACCGATCCGGATCCGGTTTTTTGCATCCGAAAGCCAGCACTCATGCGCGTCCAACAAGCCATCAACTGTCAAGAAGTGACAGCTAGTTCCTTAGTTATGACGTCATTCATACAGGACCTGTAATTGGACATTTTGTCGACAACATACAAAAACCTGCGTATCTCGAAAACTGCCTTACCGATCCGGATCCGGTTTTTTGCATCTGACAGCCAGCACTCATCTGCGTTCAAAAAGCCATCAACTGTCAAGAAGTGACAGCTAGTTCCTTAGTTATGACGTCATTCATACAGCACCTGTAACTGGAAATTTTGTCGTCAACTTACAAAAACCTGCTTATCTCGAAAACTACCTAACCGATCCGGATCCGGTTTTTTGCATCTGAAAGCCAGCACTCATGCGCGTCCAAGAAGCCATCAACTGTCAAGAAGTGACAGCTAGTTCCTTAGTTATGACGTCATTCATACAGCACCTGTAACTGGAAATTTTGTCGTCAACTTACAAAAACCTGCTTATCTCGAAAACTACCTTACCGATCCGGATCCGGTTTTTTGCATCCGAAAGACTCATGCGCGTCCAACAAGCCATCAACTGTCAAGAAGTGACAGCTAGTTCCTTAGTTATGACGTCATTCATACAGACATTTTGTCGTCAACTTACAAAAACCCGCTTATCTCGAAAACTACCTTACCGATCCGGATCCGGTTTTTTGCATCTGAAAGCCAGCGCTCATGCGCGTCCAACAAGCCATAAACTGTCAAGAAGTGACAGCTTGTTCCTTAGTTATGACGTCATTCATACAGCACCTGTAATTTGACATTTTGTCTTCAACTTACAAAAACCTGCTTATTTCGAAAACTACCTTACCGATCCGGACCAGGTTTTTTGAATCCGAAAGCCAGCACTCATGCGCGTCCAACAAGCCATCAACTGTCAAGAAATGTCAGCTAGTTCCTTAGTTATGACGTCATTCATTCAGCACCTATAACTGGAAATTTTGTCGTCAACTTACAAAAACCTGCTTATCTCGAAAACTACCTTACCGATCCGGATCCGGTTTTTTGCATCCGAAAGCCAGCACTCATGCGCGTCCAACAAGCCATCAACTGTCAAGAAGTGACAGCTAGTTCCTTAGTTATGACGTCATTCATACAGGACCTGTAATTGGACATTTTGTCGACAACATACAAAAACCTGCGTATCTCGAAAACTGCCTTACCGATCCGGATCCGGTTTTTTTGCATCTGACAGCCAGCACTCATCTGCGTTCAAAAAGCCATCAACTGTCAAGAAGTGACAGCTAGTTCCTTAGTTATGACGTCATTCATACAGCACCTGTAACTGGAAATTTTGTCGTCAACTTACAAAAACCTGCTTATCTCGAAAACTACCTAACCGATCCGGATCCGGTTTTTTGCATCTGAAAGCCAGCACTCATGCGCGTCCAACAAGCCATCAACTGTCAAGAAGTGACACCTAGTTCCTTAGTTATGACTTCATTCATACAGCACATGTAACTGGAAATTTTGTCGTCAACTTACAAAAACCTGCTTATCTCGAAAACAACCTTACCGATCCGGATCCGGTTTTTGCATCCGGAAGCCAGCACTCATGCGCGTCCAACAAGCCATCAACTGTCAAGAAGTGACAGCTAGTTCCTTAGTTATGACGTCATTCATACAGGACCTGTAATTGGACATTTTGTCGACAACATACAAAAACCTGCGTATCTCGAAAACTGCCTTACCGATCCGGATCCGGTTTTTTGCATCTGACAGCCAGCACTCATCTGCGTTCAAAAAGCCATCAACTGTCAAGAAGCGACAGCTAATTCCTTAGTTATGACGTCATTCATACAGCACCTGTAATTTGACATTTTGTCGTCAACTTACAAAAACCTGCTTATTTCGAAAACTACCTTACCGATCCGGATCCGGTTTTTTGCATCTTAAAGCCAGCACTTATGCGCGTCCAACAAGCCGTCAACTGTCAAGAAGTGACAGCTAGTTCCTTAGTTATGACGTCATTCATACAGGACCTGTAATTGGACATTTTGTCGACAACTTACAAAAACCTGCGTATCTCGAAAACTACCTTACCGATCCGGATCCGGTTTTTTGCATCCGAAAGCCAGCACTCATGCGCGCCCAACAAGTCATCAGCTGTCAAGAAGTGACAGCTAGTTCCTTAGTTATGACGTCATTCATACAGGACATGTAATTGGACATTTTGTTGACAACTTACAAAAACCTGCGTATCTCAAAAACTACCTTACCGATCCGGATCCGGTTTTTTGCATCTGAAAACCAGCACTCATGCGCGTCCAACAAGCCATAGCCTGTCAAGAAGTGACAGCTAGTTCCTTAGTTATGACGTCATTCATGCAGCACCTGTAACTGGACATTTTGTCGTCAACTTACAAAAACCTGCTTATCTCGAAAACTACCTATCCGATCGGGATCCGGTTTTTTGCGTCTGAAAGCCAGCACTCATGCGCATCTAAAAAGCCATCAACTGTCAAGAAGTGACAGCTAGTTCCTTAGTTATGACGTCATTCATACAGCACCTGTAACTGGAAATTTTGTCGTCAACTTATCAAAACCTGCTTATCTCGAAAACTACCTTACCGATCCGGATCCGGTTTTTTGCATCTGAAACCCAGCACTCATGCGCGTCCAACAAGCCATCAACTGTCAAGAAGTGACAGCTAGTTCCTTAGTTATTACGTCATTCATACAGCACCTGTAACTGAAAATTTTGTCGTCAACTTACAAAAACCTGCTTATCTCGAAAACTACCTTACCGATCCGGATCCGTTTTTTGCATCCGAAAGCCAGCACTCATGCGCGTCCAACTGTCAAGAAGTGACAGCTAGTTCCTTAGTTATGACGTCATTCATACAGGACCTGTAATTGGACATTTTGTCGACAACATACAAAAACCTGCGTATCTCGAAAACTGCCTTACCGATCCGGATCCGGTTTTTTGCATCTGACAGCCAGCACTCATCTGCGTTCAAAAAGCCATCAACTGTTAAGAAGTGACAGCTAGTTCCTTATTTATGACGTCATTCATACTGCACCTGCAACTGGAAATTTTGTCTTCAACTTACAAAAACCTGCTTATCTCGAAAACTACCTTACCGATCCGGATCCGGTTTTTTGCATCTGAAAGCCAGCACTCATGCGCGTCCAAAAAGTCATCAACTGTCAAGAAGTGACAGCTAGTTCCTTAGTTATGACGTCATTCATACAGCACCAGTAATTGGACATTTTGTCGACAACATACAAAAACCTGCGTATCTCGAAAACTACCTTACCTATCCGGATCCGGTTTCTTGCATCTGAAAGCCAGCACTCATGTGCGTCCAAAAAGCCATCAACTGTCAAGAAGTGACAGCTAGTTCCTTAGTTATGACGTCATTCATACAGCACCTGTAATTTGACATTTTGTCGTCAACTTACAAAAACCTGCTTATTTCGAAAACTACCTTACCGATCCGGATCAGGTTTTTTGCATCCGAAAGCCAGCACTCCTGCGTGTCCAACAAGCCATCAACTGTCAAGAAGTGACAGCTAGTTCCTTAGTTATGACGTCATTCATACAGCACCTGTAACTGGACATTTTGTCGTCAACTTACAAAAACCTGCTTATCTCGAAAACTACCTAACCGATCCGCATCCGGTTTTTTGCATCTGAAAGCCAGCACTCATGCGCATCTAAAAAGCCATCAACTGTCAAGAAGTGACGGCTAGTTCCTTAGTTATGACATCATTCATACAGCACCTGTAACTGGAAATTTTGTCGTCAACTTACAAAAACCTGCTTATCTCGAAAACTACCATACCGATCCGGATCCGGTTTTTTGCATCCGAAAGACTCATGCGCGTCCAACAAGCCATCAACTGTCAAGAAGTGACAACTAGTTCCTTAGTTATGACGTCATTCATACAGCACCAGTAATTGGACATTTTGTCGACAACATACAAAAACCTGCGTATCTCGAAAACTACCTTACCGATCCGGATCCGGTTTCTTGCATCTGAAAGCCAGCACTCATGTGCGTCCAAAAAGCCACCAACTGTCAAGAAGTGACAGCTAGTTCCTTAGTTATGACGTCATTCATACAGGACCTGTAATTGGACATTTTGTCGACAACATACACAAACCTGCGTATCTCGAAAACTACCTTACCGATCCGGATCCGGTTTTTTGCATCTGAAAGCCAGCACTCATGCGCGTCCAACAAGCCATCAACTGTCAAGAAGTGACAGCTAGTTCCTTAGTTATGACGTCATTCATACAGACATTTTGTCGTCAACTTACAAAAACCCACGTATCTCGAAAATACCTTACCGATCCGGATCCGGTTTTTTGCATCTGAAAGCCAGCACACATGCGCGTCCAACAGGCCATAAACTGTCAAGAAGTGACAGCTAGTTCCTTAGTTATGACGTCATTAATACAGCACCTGTTACTGGAAATTTTGTCGTCAACTTACAAAAACCTGCTTATCTCGAAAACTACCTTACCGATCCGGATCCGGTTTTTTGCATCTTAAAGCCAGCACTCATGCGCGTCCAACAAGTCATCAGCTGTCAAGAAGTGACAGCTAGTTCCTTAGTTATGACGTCATTCATACAGGACATGTAATTGGACATTTTGTTGACAACTTACAAAAACCTGCGTATCTCAAAAACTACCTTACCGATCCGGATCCGGTTTTTTGCATCTGAAAACCAGCACTCATGCGCGTCCAACAAGCCATAGCCTGTCAAGAAGTGACAGCTAGTTCCTTAGTTATGACGTCATTCATGCAGCACCTGTAACTGGACATTTTGTCGTCAACTTACAAAAACCTGCTTATCTCGAAAACTACCTATCCGATCGGGATCCGGTTTTTTGCATCCGAAAGCCAGCACTCATGCGCGTCCTACAAGCCATCAACTGTCAAGAAATGACAGCTAGTTCCTTAGTTATGACGTCATTCATTCAGCACCTATAACTGGAAATTTTGTCGTCAACTTACAAAAACCTGCTTATCTCGAAAACTACCTTACCGATCCGGATCCGGTTTCTTGCATCTGAAAGCCAGCACTCATGTGCGTCCAAAAAGCCATCAACTGTCAAGAAGTGACAGGTAGTTCCTTAGTTATGACGTCATTCATACAGCACCTGTAATTTGACATTTTGTCGTCAACTTACAAAAACCTGCTTATTTCGAAAACTACCTTACCGATCCGGATCAGGTTTTTTGCATCCGAAAGCCAGCACTCCTGCGCGTCCAACAAGCCATCAACTGTCAAGAAGTGACAGCTAGTTCCTTAGTTATGACGTCATTCATACAGCACCTGTAACTGGACATTTTGTCGTCAACTTACAAAAACCTGCTTATCTCGAAAACTACCTAACCGATCCGCATCCGGTTTTTTGCATCTGAAAGCCAGCACTCATGCGCATCTAAAAAGCCATCAACTGTCAAGAAGTGACGGCTAGTTCCTTAGTTATGACATCATTCATACAGCACCTGTAACTGGAAATTTTGTCGTCAACTTACAAAAACCTGCTTATCTCGAAAACTACCATACCGATCCGGATCCGGTTTTTTGCATCCGAAAGACTCATGCGCGTCCAACAAGCCATCAACTGTCAAGAAGTGACAACTAGTTCCTTAGTTATGACGTCATTCATACAGCACCAGTAATTGGACATTTTGTCGACAACATACAAAAACCTGCGTATCTCGAAAACTACCTTACCGATCCGGATCCGGTTTCTTGCATCTGAAAGCCAGCACTCATGTGCGTCCAAAAAGCCACCAACTGTCAAGAAGTGACAGCTAGTTCCTTAGTTATGACGTCATTCATACAGGACCTGTAATTGGACATTTTGTCGACAACAAACACAAACCTGCGTATCTCGAAAACTACCTTACCGATCCGGATCCGGTTTTTTGCATCTGAAAGCCAGCACTCATGCGCGTCCAACAAGCCATCAACTGTCAAGAAGTGACAGCTAGTTCCTTAGTTATGACGTCATTCATACAGACATTTTGTCGTCAACTTACAAAAACCCGCGTATCTCGAAAATACCTTACCGATCCGGATCCGGTTTTTTGCATCTGAAAGCCAGCACACATGCGCGTCCAACAGGCCATAAACTGTCAAGAAGTGACAGCTAGTTCCTTAGTTATGACGTCATTAATACAGCACCTGTTACTGGAAATTTTGTCGTCAACTTACAAAAACCTGCTTATCTCGAAAACTACCTTACCGATCCGGATCCGGTTTTTTGCATCTTAAAGCCAGCACTCATGCGCGTCCAACAAGTCATCAGCTGTCAAGAAGTGACAGCTAGTTCCTTAGTTATGACGTCATTCATACAGGACATGTAATTGGACATTTTGTTGACAACTTACAAAAACGTGCGTATCTCAAAAACTACCTTACCGATCCGGATCCGGTTTTTTGCATCTGAAAACCAGCACTCATGCGCGTCCAACAAGCCATAGCCTGTCAAAAAGTGACAGCTAGTTCCTTAGTTATGACGTCATTCATGCAGCACCTGTAACTGGACATTTTGTCGTCAACTTACAAAAACCTGCTTATCTCGAAAACTACCTATCCGATCGGGATCCGGTTTTTTGCATCTGAAAGCCAGCACTCATGCGCATCTAAAAAGCCATCAACTGTCAAGAAGTGACAGCTAGTTCCTTAGTTGTGACATCATTCATACAGCACCTGTAACTGGAAATTTTGTCGTCAACTTACAAAACCTGCTTATCTCGAAAACTACCATACCGATCCGGATCCGGTTTTTTGCATCTGAAAGCCAGCACTCATGCGCGTCGAAGAAGCCATCAACTGTCAAGAAGTGACAGCTAGTTCCTTAGTTATGATGTCATTCATACAGCACCTGTAACTGGAAATTTTGTCGTCAACTTACAAAAACCTGCTTATCTCGAAAACTACCTTACCGATCCGGATCCGGTTTTTTGCATCCGAAAGACTCATGCGCGTCCAACAAGCCATCAACTGTTAAAAAGTGACAGCTAGTTCCTTAGTTATGACGTCATTCATACAGACATTTTGTCGTCAACTTACAAAAACCCGCTTATCTCGAAAACTACCTTACCGATCCGGATCCGGATCCGGTTTTTTGCATCTGAAAGCCAGCGCTCATGCGCGTCCAACAAGCCATAAACTGTCAAGAAGTGACAGCTTGTTCCTTAGTTATGACGTCATTCATACAGCGCCTGTAATTTGACATTTTGTCGTCAACTTACAAAAACCTGCTTATTTCGAAAACTACCATACCGATCCGGACCAGGTTTTTTGCATCTGACAGCCAGCACTCATCTGCGTTCAAAAAGCCATCAACTGTCAATAAGTGACAGCTAGTTCCTTAGTTATGACGTCATTCATACAGGACCTGTAATTGGACATTTTGTCGACAACATACAAAAACCTGCGTATCTCGAAAACTGCCTTACCGATCCGGATCCGGTTTTTTGCATCTGACAGCCAGCACTCATCTGCGTTCAAAAAGCCATCAACTGTCAAGAAGTGACAGCTACTTCCTTAGCTATGACGTCATTCATACAGCACCTGTAACTGGAAATTTTGTCGTCAACTTACAAAAACCTGCTTATCTCGAAAACTACCTAACCGATCCGGATCCGGTTTTTTGCATCTGAAAGCCAGCACTCATGCGCGTCCAACAAGCCATCAACTGTCAAGAAGTGACACCTAGTTCCTTAGTTATGACGTCATTCATACAGCACCTGTAACTGGAAATTTTGTCGTCAACTTACAAAAACCTGCTTATCTCGAAAACTACCTTACCGATCCGGATCCGGTTTTTTGCATCCGGAAACCAGCACTCATGCGCGTCCAACAAGCCATCAACTGTCAAGAAGTGACAGCTAGTTCCTTAGTTATGACGTCATTCATACAGGACATGTAATTGGACATTTTGTTGACAACTTACAAAAACCTGCGTATCTCGAAAACTACCTTACCGATCCGGATCCGGTTTTTTGCATCTGAAAGCCAGCACTCATGCGCGTCCAACAAGCCATAGCCTGTCAAGAAGTGACAGCTAGTTCCTTAGTTATGACGTCATTCATACAGGACCTGTAATTGGACATTTTGTCGACAACATACAAAAACCTGCGTATCTCGAAAACTGCCTTACCGATCCGGATCCGGTTTTTTGCATCTGACAGCCAGCACTCATCTGCGTTCAAAAAGCCATCAACTGTTAAGAAGTGACAGCTAGTTCCTTAGTTATGACGTCATTCATACAGCACCTGCAACTGGAAATTTTGCCTTCAACTTACAAAAACCTGCT
Source organism: Dioctria linearis (assembly GCA_963930735.1). NCBI lineage: Eukaryota > Metazoa > Arthropoda > Insecta > Diptera > Asilidae > Dioctria > Dioctria linearis. The sequence continues at coordinate 44,822,335 of OZ005744.1, forward strand.
TATCTCGAAAACTACCTTACCGATCCGGATCCGGTTTTTGCATCTGAAAGCCAGCACTCATGCGCGTCCAACAAGCCATCAACTGTCAAGAAATGACAGATAGTTCCTTAGTTATGACGTCATTCATTCAGCACCTATAACTGGAAATTTTGTCGTCAACTTACAAAAACCTGCTTATCTCGAAAACTACCTTACCGATCCGGATCCGGTTTTTTGCATCCGAAAGCCAGCACTCATGCGCGTCCAACAAGCCATCAACTGTCAAGAAGTGACAGCTAGCTAGTTCCTTAGTTATGACGTCATTCATGCAGCACCTGTAACTGGACATTTTGTTGTCAACTTACAAAAACCTGCTTATCTCGAAAACTACCTATCCGATCCGGATCCGGTTTTTTGCATCTTAAAGCCAGCACTCATGCGCATCTAAAAAGCCATCAACTGTCAAGAAGTGACAGCTAGTTCCTTAGTTATGACGTCATTCATACAGCACCTGTAACTGGAAATTTTGTCGTCAACTTATCAAAACCTGCTTATCTCGAAAACTACCTTACCGATCCGAATCCGGTTTTTTGCATCCGAAAGCCAGCACTCATGCGCGTCCAGCAAGCCATCAGCTGTCAAGAAATGACAGCTAGTTCCTTAGTTATGACGTCATTCATTCAGCACCTATAACTGGAAATTTTGTCGTCAACTTACAAAAACCTGCTTATCTCGAAAACTACCTTACCGATCCGGATCCGGTTTTTTGCATCTGAAAGCCAGCACTCATGCGCGTCCAACAAGCCATCAACTGTCAAGAAGTGACAGCTAGTTCCTTAGTTATGACGTCATTCATACAGACATTTTGTCGTCAACTTACAAAAACCCGCGTATCTCGAAAATACCTTACCGATCCGGATCCGGTTTTTTGCATCTGAAAGCCAGCACTCATGCGCGTCCAACAAGCCATAAACTGTCAAGAAGTGACAGCTAGTTCCTTAGTTATGACGTCATTCATACAGGACCTGTAATTGGACATTTTGTCGACAACATACAAAAACCTGCGTATCTCGAAAACTGCCTTACCGATCCGGATCCGGTTTTTTGCATCTGACAGCCAGCACTCATCTGCGTTCAAAAAGCCATCAACTGTTAAGAAGTGACAGCTAGTTCCTTAGTTATGACGTCATTCATTCAGCACCTGTAACTGGAAATTTTGTCGTCAACTTATCAAAACCTGCTTATCTCGAAAACTACCTTACCGATCCGGATCCGGTTTTTGCATCTGAAAGCCAGCACTCATGCGCGTCCAACAAGCCATCAACTGTCAAGAAGTGACAGCTAGTTCCTTAGTTATGACGTCATTCATACAGACATTTTGTCGTCAACTTACAAAAACCCGCGTATCTCGAAAATACCTTACCGATCCGGATCCGTTTTTTTGCATCTGAAAGCCAGCACTCATGCGCGTCCAACAAGCCATAAACTGTCAAGAAGTGACAGCTAGTTCCTTAGTTATGACGTCATTCATACAGCACCAGTAATTGGACATTTTGTCGACAACATACAAAAACCTGCGTATCTCGAAAACTACCTTACCTATCCGGATCCGGTTTCTTGCATCTGAAAGCCAGCACTCATGTGCGTCCAAAAAGCCATCAACTGTCAAGAAGTGACAGCTAGTTCCTTAGTTATGACGTCATTCATACAGCACCTGTAATTTGACATTTTGTCGTCAACTTACAAAAACCTGCTTATTTCGAAAACTACCTTACCGATCCGGATCAGGTTTTTTGCATCCGAAAGCCAGCACTCCTGCGCGTCCAACAAGCCATCAACTGTCAAGAAGTGACAGCTAGTTCCTTAGTTATGACGTCATTCATACAGCACCTGTAACTGGACATTTTGTCGTCAACTTACAAAAACCTGCTTATCTCGAAAACTACCTAACCGATCCGGATCCGGTTTTTTGCATCTGAAAGCCAGCACTCATGCGCGTCCAACAAGCCATCAACTGTCAAGAAGTGACACCTAGTTCCTTAGTTATGACGTCATTCATACAGCACCTGTAACTGGAAATTTTGTCGTCAACTTACAAAAACCTGCTTATCTCGAAAACTACCTTACCGATCCGGATCCAGTTTTTTGCATCCGGAAACCAGCACTCATGCGCGTCCAACAAGCCATCAACTGTCAAGAAGTGACAGCTAGTTCCTTAGTTATTACGTCATTCATACAGGACCTGTAAATGGACATTTTGTCGACAACATACAAAAACCTACGTATCTCGAAAACTGCCTTACCGATCCGGATCCGGTTTTTTGCATCTGACAGCCAGCACTCATCTGCGTTCAAAAAGCCATCAACTGTCAAGAAGCGACAGCTAGTTCCTTAGTTATGACGTCATTTATACAGCACCTGTAATTTGACATTTTGTCGTCAACTTACAAAAACCTGCTTATTTCGAAAACTACCTTACCGATCCGGATCCGGTTTTTTGCATCTTAAAGCCAGCACTTATGCGCGTCCAACAAGCCATCAACTGTCAAGAAGTGACAGCTAGTTCCTTAGTTATGACGTCATTCATACAGGACCTGTAATTGGACATTTTGTCGACAACTTACAAAAACCAGCGTATCTCGAAAACTACCTTACCGATCCGGATCCGGTTTTTTGCATCCGAAAGCCAGCACTCATGCGCGTCCAACAAGTCATCAGCTGTCAAGAAGTGACAGCTAGTTCCTTAGTTATGACGTCATTCATACAGGACATGTAATTGGACATTTTGTTGACAACTTACAAAAACCTGCGTATCTCGAAAACTACCTTACCGATCCGGATCCGGTTTTTTGCATCTGAAAGCCAGCACTCATGCGCGTCCAACAAGCCATAGCCTGTCAAGAAGTGACAGCTAGTTCCTTAGTTATGACGTCATTCATACAGGACCTGTAATTGGACATTTTGTCGACAACATACAAAAACCTGCGTATCTCGAAAACTGCCTTACCGATCCGGATCCGGTTTTTTGCATCTGACAGCCAGCACTCATCTGCGTTCAAAAAGCCATCAACTGTTAAGAAGTGACAGCTAGTTCCTTAGTTATGACGTCATTCATACAGCACCTGCAACTGGAAATTTTGTCTTCAACTTACAAAAACCTGCTTATCTCGAAAACTACCTTACCGATCCGGATCCGGTTTTTTGCATCTGAAAGCCAGCACTCATGCGCGTCCAACAGGCCATCAACTGTCAAGAAGTGACAGCTAGTTCCTTAGTTATGACGTCATTCATACAGGACATGTAATTGGACATTTTGTTGACAACTTACCAAAACCTGCGTATCTCGAAAACTGCCTTACCGATCCGGATCCGGTTTTTTGCATCTGACAGCCAGCACTCATCTGCGTTCAAAAAGCCATCAACTGTTAAGAAGTGACAGCTAGTTCCTTAGTTATGACGTCATTCATACAGCACCTGCAACTGGAAATTTTGTCTTCAACTTACAAAAACCTGCTTATCTCGAAAACTACCTTACCGATCCGGATCCGGTTTTTTGCATCTGAAAGCCAGCACTCATGCGCGTCCAACAGGCCATCAACTGTCAAGAAGTGACAGCTAGTTCCTTAGTTATGACGTCATTCATACAGGACCTGTAATTGGACATTTTGTCGACAACATACAAAAACCTGCGTATCTCGAAAACTGCCTTACCGATCCGGATCCGGTTTTTTGCATCTGACAGCCAGCACTCATCTGCGTTCAAAAAGCCATCAACTGTTAAGAAGTGACAGCTAGTTCCTTAGTTATGACGTCATTCATACAGCACCTGCAACTGGAAATTTTGTCTTCAACTTACAAAAACCTGCTTATCTCGAAAACTACCTTACCGATCCGGATCCGGTTTTTTGCATCTGAAAGCCAGGACTCATGCGCGTCCAACAGGCCATCAACTGTCAAGAAGTGACAGCTAGTTCCTTAGTTATGACGTCATTCATACAGGACATGTAATTGGACATTTTGTTGACAACTTACAAAAACCTGCGTATCTCGAAAACTACCTTACCGATCCGGATCCGGTTTTTTGCATCTGAAAGCCAGCACTCATGCGCGTCCAACAAGCCATCAACTGTCAAGAAGTGACAGCTAGTTCCTTAGTTATGACGTCATTCATACAGCACCTGTAACTGGAAATTTTGTCGTCAACTTATCAAAACCTGCTTATCTCGAAAACTACCTTACCTATCCGAATCCGGTTTTTTGCATCCGAAAGCCAGCACTCATGCGCGTCCAACAAGCCATCAACTGTCAAGAAATGACAGCTAGTTCCTTAGTTATGACGTCATTCATTCAGCACCTATAACTGGAAATTTTGTCGTCAACTTACAAAAACCTGCTTATCTCGAAAACTACCTTACCGATCCGGATCCGGTTTTTTGCATCTGAAAGCCAGCACTCATGCGCGTCCAACAAGCCATCAACTGTCAAGAAGTGACAGCTAGTTCCTTAGTTATGACGTCATTCATACAGCACCTGTAACTGGAAATTTTGTCGTCAACTTATCAAAACCTGCTTATCTCGAAAACTACCTTACCTATCCGAATCCGGTTTTTTGCATCCGAAAGCCAGCACTCATGCGCGTCCAACAAGCCATCAACTGTCAAGAAATGACAGCTAGTTCCTTAGTTATAACGTCATTCATTCAGCACCTATAACTGGAAATTTTGTCGTCAACTTACAAAAACCTGCTTATCTCGAAAACTACCTTACCGATCCGGATCCGGTTTTTTGCATCCGAAAGCCAGCACTCATGCGCGTCCAACAAGCCATCAACTGTCAAGAAGTGACAGCTAGCTAGTTCCTTAGTTATGACGTCATTCATGCAGCACCTGTAACTGGACATTTTGTCGTCAACTTACAAAAACCTGCTTATCTCGAAAACTACCTATCCGATCCGGATCCGGTTTTTTGCATCTTAAAGCCAGCACTCATGCGCATCTAAAAAGCCATCAACTGTCAAGAAGTGACAGCTAGTTCCTTAGTTATGACGTCATTCATACAGCACCTGTAAGTGGAAATTTTGTCGTCAACTTATCAAAACCTGCTTATCTCGAAAACTACCTTACCGATCCGAATCCGGTTTTTTGCATCCGAAAGCCAGCACTCATGCGCGTCCAACAAGCCATCAGCTGTCAAGAAATGACAGCTAGTTCCTTAGTTATGACGTCATTCATTCAGCACCTATAACTGGAAATTTTGTCGTCAACTTACAAAAACCTGCTTATCTCGAAAACTACCTTACCGATCCGGATCCGGTTTTTTGCATCTGAAAGCCAGCACTCATGCGCGTCCAACAAGCCATCAACTGTCAAGAAGTGACAGCTAGTTCCTTAGTTATGACGTCATTCATACAGACATTTTGTCGTCAACTTACAAAAACCCGCGTATCTCGAAAATACCTTACCGATCCGGATCCGGTTTTTTGCATCTGAAAGCCAGCACTCATGCGCGTCCAACAAGCCATAAACTGTCAAGAAGTGACAGCTAGTTCCTTAGTTATGACGTCATTCATACAGGACCTGTAATTGGACATTTTGTCGACAACATACAAAAACCTGCGTATCTCGAAAACTGCCTTACCGATCCGGATCCGGTTTTTTGCATCTGACAGCCAGCACTCATCTGCGTTCAAAAAGCCATCAACTGTTAAGAAGTGACAGCTAGTTCCTTAGTTATGACGTCATTCATTCAGCACCTGTAACTGGAAATTTTGTCGTCAACTTATCAAAACCTGCTTATCTCGAAAACTACCTTACCGATCCGGATCCGGTTTTTGCATCTGAAAGCCAGCACTCATGCGCGTCCAACAAGCCATCAACTGTCAAGAAGTGACAGCTAGTTCCTTAGTTATGACGTCATTCATACAGACATTTTGTCGTCAACTTACAGAAACCCGCGTATCTCGAAAATACCTTACCGATCCGGATCCGGTTTTTTGCATCTGAAAGCCAGCACTCATGCGCGTCCAACAAGCCATAAACTGTCAAGAAGTGACAGCTAGTTCCTTAGTTATGACGTCATTCATACAGCACCAGTAATTGGACATTTTGTCGACAACATACAAAAACCTGCGTATCTCGAAAACTACCTTACCTATCCGGATCCGGTTTCTTGCATCTGAAAGCCAGCACTCATGTGCGTCCAAAAAGCCATCAACTGTCAAGAAGTGACAGCTAGTTCCTTAGTTATGACGTCATTCATACAGCACCTGTAATTTGACATTTTGTCGTCAACTTACATAAACCTGCTCATTTCGAAAACTACCTTACCGATCCGGATCAGGTTTTTTGCATCCGAAAGCCAGCACTCCTGCGCGTCCAACAAGCCATCAACTGTCAAGAAGTGACAGCTAGTTCCTTAGTTATGACGTCATTCATACAGCACCTGTAACTGGACATTTTGTCGTCAACTTACAAAAACCTGCTTATCTCGAAAACTACCTAACCGATCCGGATCCGGTTTTTTGCATCTGAAAGCCAGCACTCATGCGCGTCCAACAAGCCATCAACTGTCAAGAAGTGACAGCTAGTTCCTTAGTTATGACGTCATTCATACAGCACCTGTAACTGGAAATTTTGTCGTCAACTTATCAAAACCTGCTTATCTCGAAAACTACCTTACCGATCCGAATCCGGTTTTTTGCATCCGAAAGCCAGCACTCATGCGCGTCCAACAAGCCATCAACTGTCAAGAAATGACAGCTAGTTCCTTAGTTATGACGTCATTCATTCAGCACCTATAACTGGAAATTTTGTCGTCAACTTACAAAAACCTGCTTATCTCGAAAACTACCTTACCGATCCGGATCCGGTTTTCTGCATCTGAAAGCCAGCACTCATGCGCGTCCAACAAGCCATCAACTGTCAAGAAGTGACAGCTAGTTCCTTAGTTATGACGTCATTCATACAGCACCTGTAACTGGAAATTTTGTCGTCAACTTATCAAAACCTGCTTATCTCGAAAACTACCTTACCTATCCGAATCCGGTTTTTTGCATCCGAAAGCCAGCACTCATGCGCGTCCAACAAGCCATCAACTGTCAAGAAATGACAGCTAGTTCCTTAGTTATGACGTCATTCATTCAGCACCTATAACTGGAAATTTTGTCGTCAACTTACAAAAACCTGCTTATCTCGAAAACTACCTTACCGATCCGGATCCGGTTTTTTGCATCTGAAAGCCAGCACTCATGCGCGTCCAACAAGCCATCAACTGTCAAGAAGTGACAGCTAGTTCCTTAGTTATGACGTCATTCATACAGGACCTGTAATTGGACATTTTGTCGACAACATACACAAACCTGCGTATCTCGAAAACTACCTTACCGATCCGGATCCGGTTTTTTGCATCTGAAAGCCAGCACTCATGCGCGTCCAACAAGCCATAGCCTGTCAAGAAGTGACAGCTAGTTCCTTAGTTATGACGTCATTCATACAGGACCTGTAATTGGACATTTTGTCGACAACATACAAAAACCTGCGTATCTCGAAAACTGCCTTACCGATCCGGATCCGGTTTTTTGCATCTGACAGCCAGCACTCATCTGCGTTCAAAAAGCCATCAACTGTTAAGAAGTGACAGCTAGTTCCTTAGTTATGACGTCATTCATACAGCACCTGCAACTGGCAATTTTGCCTTCAACTTACAAAAACCTGCTTATCTCGAAAACTACCTTACCGATCCGGATCCGGTTTTTGCATCTGAATGCCAGCACTCATGCGCGTCCAACAAGCCATCAACTGTCAAGAAATTACAGATAGTTCCTTAGTTATGACGTCATTCATTCAGCACCTATAACTGGAAATTTTGTCGTCAACTTACAAAAACCTGCTTATCTCGAAAACTACCTTACCGATCCGGATCCGGTTTTTTGCATCCGAAAGCCAGCACTCATGCGCGTCCAACAAGCCATCAACTGTCAAGAAGTGACAGCTAGCTAGTTCCTTAGTTATGACGTCATTCATGCAGCACCTGTAACTGGACATTTTGTCGTCAACTTACAAAAACCTGCTTATCTCGAAAACTACCTATCCGATCCGGATCCGGTTTTTTGCATCTTAAAGCCAGCACTCATGCGCATCTAAAAGCCATCAACTGTCAAGAAGTGACAGCTAGTTCCTTAGTTATGACGTCATTCATACAGCACCTGTAAGTGGAAATTTTGTCGTCAACTTATCAAAACCTGCTTATCTCGAAAACTACCTTACCGATCCGAATCCGGTTTTTTGCATCCGAAAGCCAGCACTCATGCGCGTCCAACAAGCCATCAGCTGTCAAGAAATGACAGCTAGTTCCTTAGTTATGACGTCATTCATTCAGCACCTATAACTGGAAATTTTGTCGTCAACTTACAAAAACCTGCTTATCTCGAAAACTACCTTACCGATCCGGATCCGGTTTTTTGCATCTGAAAGCCAGCACTCATGCGCGTCCAACAAGCCATCAACTGTCAAGAAGTGACAGCTAGTTCCTTAGTTATGACGTCATTCATACAGACATTTTGTCGTCAACTTACAAAAACCCGCGTATCTCGAAAATACCTTACCGATCCGGATCCGGTTTTTTGCATCTGAAAGCCAGCACTCATGCGCGTCCAACAAGCCATAAACTGTCGAGAAGTGACAGCTAGTTCTTTAGTTATGACGTCATTCATACAGGACCTGTAATTGGACATTTTGTCGACAACATACAAAAACCTGCGTATCTCGAAAACTGCCTTACCGATCCGGATCCGGATCCGGTTTTTTGCATCTGACAGCCAGCACTCATCTGCGTTCAAAAAGCCATCAACTGTTAAGAAGTGACAGCTAGTTCCTTAGTTATGACGTCATTCATTCAGCACCTGTAACTGGAAATTTTGTCGTCAACTTATCAAAACCTGCTTATCTCGAAAACTACCTTACCGATCCGGATCCGGTTTTTGCATCTGAAAGCCAGCACTCATGCGCGTCCAACAAGCCATCAACTGTCAAGAAGTGACAGCTAGTTCCTTAGTTATGACGTCATTCATACAGACATTTTGTCGTCAACTTACAAAAACCCGCGTATCTCGAAAATACCTTACCGATCCGGATCCGGTTTTTTGCATCTGAAAGCCAGCACTCATGCGCGTCCAACAAGCCATAAACTGTCAAGAAGTGACAGCTAGTTCCTTAGTTATGACGTCATTCATACAGCACCAGTAATTGGACATTTTGTCGACAACATACAAAAACCTGCGTATCTCGAAACTACCTTACCTATCCGGATCCGGTTTCTTGCATCTGAAAGCCAGCACTCATGTGCGTCCAAAAAGCCATCAACTGTCAAGAAGTGACAGCTAGTTCCTTAGTTATGACGTCATTCATACAGCACCTGTAATTTGACATTTTGTCGTCAACTTACAAAAACCTGCTTATTTCGAAAACTACCTTACCGATCCGGATCAGGTTTTTTGCATCCGAAAGCCAGCACTCCTGCGCGTGCAACAAGCCATCAACTGTCAAGAAGTGACAGCTAGTTCCTTAGTTATGACGTCATTCATACAGCACCTGTAACTGGACATTTTGTCGTCAACTTACAAAAACCTGCCTATCTCGAAAACTACCTAACCGATCCGGATCCGGTTTTTTGCATCTGAAAGCCAGCACTCATGCGCGTCCAACAAGCCATCAACTGTCAAGAAGTGACACCTAGTTCCTTAGTTATGACGTCATTCATACAGCACCTGTAACTGGAAATTTTGTCGTCAACTTACAAAAACCTGCTTATCTCGAAAACTACCTTACCGATCCGGATCCAGTTTTTTGCAGCCGGAAACCAGCACTCATGCGCGTCCAACAAGCCATCAACTGTCAAGAAGTGACAGCTAGTTCCTTAGTTATTACGTCATTCATACAGGACCTGTAATTGGACATTTTGTCGACAACATACAAAAACCTACGTATCTCGAAAACTGCCTTACCGATCCGGATCCGGTTTTTTGCATCTGACAGCCAGCACTCATCTGCGTTCAAGAAGCCATCAACTGTCAAGAAGCGACAGCTAGTTCCTTAGTTATGACGTCATTCATACTGCACCTGTAATTTGAAATTTTGTCGTCAACTTACAAAAACCTGCTTATTTCGAAAACTACCTTACCGATCCGGATCCGGTTTTTTGCATCTGAAAGCCAGCACTCATGCGCGTCCAACAAGCCATCAACTGTCAAGAAGTGACAGCTAGTTCCTTAGTTATGACGTCATTCATACAGGACCTGTAATTGGACATTTTGTCGACAACATACACAAACCTGCGTATCTCGAAAACTACCTTACCGATCCGGATCCGGTTTTTTGCATCTGAAAGCCAGCACTCATGCGCGTCCAACAAGCCATAGCCTGTCAAGAAGTGACAGCTAGTTCCTTAGTTATGACGTCATTCATACAGGACCTGTAATTGGACATTTTGTCGACAACATACAAAAACCTGCGTATCTCGAAAACTGCCTTACCGATCCGGATCCGGTTTTTTGCATCTGACAGCCAGCACTCATCTGCGTTCAAAAAGCCATCAACTGTTAAGAAGTGACAGCTAGTTCCTTAGTTATGACGTCATTCATACAGCACCTGCAACTGGAAATTTTGCCTTCAACTTACAAAAACCTGCTTATCTCGAAAACTACCTTACCGATCCGGATCCGGTTTTTGCATCTGAAAGCCAGCACTCATGCGCGTCCAACAAGCCATCAACTGTCAAGAAATTACAGATAGCTCCTTAGTTATGACGTCATTCATTCAGCACCTATAACTGGAAATTTTGTCGTCAACTTACAAAAACCTGCTTATCTCGAAAACTACCTTACCGATCCGGATCCGGTTTTTTGCATCCGAAAGCCAGCACTCATGCGCGTCCAACAAGCCATCAACTGTCAAGAAGTGACAGCTAGCTAGTTCCTTAGTTATGACGTCATTCATGCAGCACCTGTAACTGGACATTTTGTCGTCAACTTACAAAAACCTGCTTATCTCGAAAACTACCTATCCGATCCGGATCCGGTTTTTTGCATCTTAAAGCCAGCACTCATGCGCATCTAAAAAGCCATCAACTGTCAAGAAGTGACAGCTAGTTCCTTAGTTATGACGTCATTCATACAGCACCTGTAAGTGGAAATTTTGTCGTCAACTTATCAAAACCTGCTTATCTCGAAAACTACCTTACCGATCCGAATCCGGTTTTTTGCATCCGAAAGCCAGCACTCATGCGCGTCCAACAAGCCATCAGCTGTCAAGAAATGACAGCTAGTTCCTTAGTTATGACGTCATTCATTCAGCACCTATAACTGGAAATTTTGTCATCAACTTACAAAAACCTGCTTATCTCGAAAACTACCTTACCGATCCGGATCCGGTTTTTTGCATCTGAAAGCCAGCACTCATGCGCGTCCAACAAGCCATCAACTGTCAAGAAGTGACAGCTAGTTCCTTAGTTATGACGTCATTCATACAGACATTTTGTCGTCAACTTACAAAAACCCGCGTATCTCGAAAATACCTTACCGATCCGGATCCGGTTTTTTGCATCTGAAAGCCAGCACTCATGCGCGTCCAACAAGCCATAAACTGTCAAGAAGTGACAGCTAGTTCCTTAGTTATGACGTCATTCATACAGGACCTGTAATTGGACATTTTGTCGACAACATACAAAAACCTGCGTATCTCGAAAACTGCCTTACCGATCCGGATCCGGTTTTTTGCATCTGACAGCCAGCACTCATCTGCGTTCAAAAAGCCATCAACTGTTAAGAAGTGACAGCTAGTTCCTTAGTTATGACGTCATTCATTCAGCACCTGTAACTGGAAATTTTGTCGTCAACTTATCAAAACCTGCTTATCTCGAAAACTACCTTACCGATCCGGATCCGGTTTTTGCATCTGAAAGCCAGCACTCATGCGCGTCCAACAAGCCATCAACTGTCAAGAAGTGACAGCTAGTTCCTTAGTTATGACGTCATTCATACAGACATTTTGTCGTCAACTTACAAAAACCCGCGTATCTCGAAAATACCTTACCGATCCGGATCCGGTTTTTTGCATCTGAAAGCCAGCACTCATGCGCGTCCAACAAGCCATAAACTGTCAAGAAGTGACAGCTAGTTCCTTAGTTATGACGTCATTCATACAGCACCAGTAATTGGACATTTTGTCGACAACATACAAAAACCTGCGTATCTCGAAAACTACCTTACCTATCCGGATCCGGTTTCTTGCATCTGAAAGCCAGCACTCATGTGCGTCCAAAAAGCCATCAACTGTCAAGAAGTGACAGCTAGTTCCTTAGTTATGACGTCATTCATACAGCACCTGTAATTTGACATTTTGTCGTCAACTTACAAAAACCTGCTTATTTCGAAAACTACCTTACCGATCCGGATCAGGTTTTTTGCATCCGAAAGCCAGCACTCCTGCGCGTCCAACAAGCCATCAACTGTCAAGAAGTGACAGCTAGTTCCTTAGTTATGACGTCATTCATACAGCACCTGTAACTGGACATTTTGTCGTCAACTTACAAAAACCTGCTTATCTCGAAAACTACCTAACCGATCCGGATCCGGTTTTTTGCATCTGAAAGCCAGCACTCATGCGCGTCCAACAAGCCATCAACTGTCAAGAAGTGACACCTAGTTCCTTAGTTATGACGTCATTCATACAGCACCTGTAACTGGAAATTTTGTCGTCAACTTACAAAAACCTGCTTATCTCGAAAACTACCTTACCGATCCGGATCCAGTTTTTTGCATCCGGAAACCAGCACTCATGCGCGTCCAACAAGCCATCAACTGTCAAGAAGTGACAGCTAGTTCCTTAGTTATTACGTCATTCATACAGGACCTGTAATTGGACATTTTGTCGACAACATACAAAAACCTACGTATCTCGAAAACTGCCTTACCGATCCGGATCCGGTTTTTTGCATCTGACAGCCAGCACTCATCTGCGTTCAAGAAGCCATCAACTGTCAAGAAGCGACAGCTAGTTCCTTAGTTATGACGTCATTCATACAGGACCTGTAATTGGACATTTTGTCGACAACTTACAAAAACCAGCGTATCTCGAAAACTACCTTACCGATCCGGATCCGGTTTTTTGCATCCGAAAGCCAGCACTCATGCGCGTCCAACAAGTCATCAGCTGTCAAGAAGTGACAGCTAGTTCCTTAGTTATGACGTCATTCATACAGGACATGTAATTGGACATTTTGTTGACAACTTACAAAAACCTGCGTATCTCGAAAACTACCTTACCGATCCGGATCCGGTTTTTTGCATCTGAAAGCCAGCACTCATGCGCGTCCAACAAGTCATCAGCTGTCAAGAAGTGACAGCTAGTTCCTTAGTTATGACGTCATTCATACAGGACATGTAATTGGACATTTTGTTGACAACTTACAAAAACCTGCGTATCTCGAAAACTACCTTACCGATACGGATCCGGTTTTTTGCATCTGAAAGCCAGCACTCATGCGCGTCCAACAAGCCATAGCCTGTCAAGAAGTGACAGCTAGTTCCTTAGTTATGACGTCATTCATACAGGACCTGTAATTGGACATTTTGTCGACAACATACAAAAACCTGCGTATCTCGAAAACTGCCTTACCGATCCGGATCCGGTTTTTTGCATCTGACAGCCAGCACTCATCTGCGTTCAAAAAGCCGTCAACTGTTAAGAAGTGACAGCTAGTTCCTTAGCTATGACGTCATTCATACAGCACCTGCAACTGGAAATTTTGTCTTCAACTTACAAAAACCTGCTTATCTCGAAAACTACCTTACCGATCCGGATCCGGTTTTTTGCATCTGAAAGCCAGCACTCATGCGCGTCCAACAGGCCATCAACTGTCAAGAAGTGACAGCTAGTTCCTTAGTTATGACGTCATTCATACAGGACATGTAATTGGACATTTTGTTGACAACTTACAAAAACCTGCGTATCTCGAAAACTACCTTACCGATCCGGATCCGGTTTTTTGCATCTGAAAGCCAGCACTCATGCGCGTCCAACAAGCCATAGCCTGTCAAGAAGTGACAGCTAGTTCCTTAGTTATGACGTCATTCATACAGGACATGTAATTGGACATTTTGTTGACAACTTACAAAAACCTGCGTATCTCGAAAACTACCTTACCGATCCGGATCCGGTTTTTTGCATCCGAAAGCCAGCACTCATGCGCGTCCAACAAGCCATCAACTGTCAAGAAGTGACAGCTAGTTCCTTAGTTATGACGTCATTCATGCAGCACCTGTAACTGGACATTTTGTCGTCAACTTACAAAAACCTGCTTATCTCGAAAACTACCTATACGATCCGGATCCGGTTTTTTGCATCTTAAAGCCAGCACTCATGCGCATCTAAAAAGCCATCAACTGTCAAGAAGTGACAGCTAGTTCCTTAGTTATGACGTCATTCATACAGCACCTGTAACTGGAAATTTTGTCGTCAACTTATCAAAACCTGCTTATCTCGAAAACTACCTTACCGATCCGAATCCGGTTTTTTGCATTCGAAAGCCAGCACTCATGCGCGTCCAACAAGCCATCAACTGTCAAGAAATGACAGCTAGTTCCTTAGTTATGACGTCATTCATTCAGCACCTATAACTGGAAATTTTGTCGTCAACTTACAAAAACCTGCTTATCTCGAAAACTACCTTACCGATCCGGATCCGGTTTTTTGCATCTGAAAGCCAGCACTCATGCGCGTCCAACAAGCCATCAACTGTCAAGAAGTGACAGCTAGTTCCTTAGTTATGACGTCATTCATACAGACATTTTGTCGTCAACTTACAAAAACCCGCGTATCTCGAAAATACCTTACCGATCCGGATCCGGTTTTTTGCATCTGAAAGCCAGCACTCATGCGCGTCCAACAAGCCATAAACTGTCAAGAAGTGACAGCTAGTTCCTTAGTTATGACGTCATTCATACAGCACCTGTAACTGGAAATTTTGTCGTCAACTTACAAAAACCTGCTTATCTCGAAAACTACCTTACCGATCCGGATCCGGTTTCTTGCATCTGAAAGCCAGCACTCATGTGCGTCCAAAAAGCCATCAACTGTCAAGAAGTGACAGCTAGTTCCTTAGTTATGACGTCATTCATACAGGACATGTAATTGGACATTTTGTTGACAACTTACAAAAACCTGCGTATCTCGAAAACTACCTTACCTATCCGGATCCGGTTTTTTGCATCTGAAAGCCAGCACTCATGCGCGTCCAACAAGCCATAGCCTGTCAAGAAGTGACAGCTAGTTCCTTAGTTATGACGTCATTCATACAGGACATGTAATTGGACATTTTGTTGACAACTTACAAAAACCTGCGTATCTCGAAAACTACCTTACCGATCCGGATCCGGTTTTTTGCATCCGAAAGCCAGCACTCATGCGCGTCCAACAAGCCATCAACTGTCAAGAAGTGACAGCTAGTTCCTTAGTTATGACGTCATTCATACAGCACCTGTAACTGGAAATTTTGTCGTCAACTTACAAAAACCTGCTTATCTCGAAAACTACCTTACCGATCCGGATCCGGTTTCTTGCATCTGAAAGCCAGCACTCATGCGCATCTAAAAAGCCATCAACTGTCAAGAAGTGACAGCTAGTTCCTTAGTTATGACGTCATTCATACAGCACCTGTAACTGGAAATTTTGTCGTCAACTTATCAAAACCTGCTTATCTCGAAAACTACCTTACCGATCCGAATCCGGTTTTTTGCATCCGAAAGCCAGCACTCATGCGCGTCCAACAAGCCATCAACTGTCAAGAAATGACAGCTAGTTCCTTAGTTATGACGTCATTCATTCAGCACCTATAACTGGAAATTTTGTCGTCAACTTACAAAAACCTGCTTATCTCGAAAACTACCTTACCGATCCGGATCCGGTTTTTTGCATCTGAAAGCCAGCACTCATGCGCGTCCAACAAGCCATCAACTGTCAAGAAGTGACAGCTAGTTCCTTAGTTATGACGTCATTCATAAAGCACCTGTAACTGGAAATTTTGTCGTCAACTTATCAAAACCTGCTTATCTCGAAAACTACCTTACCGATCCGAATCCGGTTTTTTGCATCCGAAAGCCAGCACTCATGCGCGTCCAACAAGCCATCAACTGTCAAGAAATGACAGCTAGTTCCTTAGTTATGACGTCATTCATTCAGCACCTATAACTGGAAATTTTGTCGTCAACTTACAAAAACCTGCTTATCTCGAAAACTACCTTACCGATCCGGATCCGGTTTTTTGCATCTGAAAGCCAGCACTCATGCGCGTCCAACAAGACATCAACTGTCAAGAAGTGACAGCTAGTTCCTTAGTTATGACGTCATTCATACAGGACCTGTAATTGGACATTTTGTCGACAACATACACAAACCTGCGTATCTCGAAAACTACCTTACCGATCCGGATCCGGTTTTTTGCATCTGAAAGCCAGCACTCATGCGCGTCCAACAAGCCATAGCCTGTCAAGAAGTGACAGCTAGTTCCTTAGTTATGACGTCATTCATACAGGACCTGTAATTGGACATTTTGTCGACAACATACAAAAACCTGCGTATCTCGAAAACTGCCTTACCGATCCGGATCCGGTTTTTTGCATCTGACAGCCAGCACTCATCTGCGTTCAAAAAGCCATCAACTGTTAAGAAGTGACAGCTAGTTCCTTAGTTATGACGTCATTCATACAGCACCTGCAACTGGAAATTTTGCCTTCAACTTACAAAAACCTGCTTATCTCGAAAACTACCTTACCGATCCGGATCCGGTTTTTGCATCTGAAAGCCAGCACTCATGCGCGTCCAACAAGCCATCAACTGTCAAGAAATGACAGATAGTTCCTTAGTTATGACGTCATTCATTCAGCACCTATAACTGGAAATTTTGTCGTCAACTTACAAAAACCTGCTTATCTCGAAAACTACCTTACCGATCCGGATCCGGTTTTTTGCATCCGAAAGCCAGCACTCATGCGCGTCCAACAAGCCATCAACTGTCAAGAAGTGACAGCTAGCTAGTTCCTTAGTTATGACGTCATTCATGCAACACCTGTAACTGGAAATTTTGTCGTCAACTTACAAAAACCTGCTTATCTCGAAAACTACCTTACCGATCCGGATCCGGTTTTTTGCATCTGAAAGCCAGCACTCATGCGCGTCCAACAAGCCATCAACTGTCAAGAAGTGACAGCTAGTTCCTTAGTTATGACGTCATTCATAAAGCACCTGTAACTGGAAATTTTGTCGTCAACTTATCAAAACCTGCTTATCTCGAAAACTACCTTACCGATCCGGATCCGGTTTTTGCATCTGAAAGCCAGCACTCATGCGCGTCCAACAAGCCATCAACTGTCAAGAAGTGACAGCTAGTTCCTTAGTTATGACGTCATTCATACAGCACCTGTAACTGGAAATTTTGTCGTCAACTTATCAAAACCTGCTTATGTCGAAAACTACCTTACCGATCCGAATCCGGTTTTTTGCATCCGAAAGCCAGCACTCATGCGCGTCCAACAAGCCTTCAGCTGTCAAGAAATGACAGCTAGTTCCTTAGTTATGACGTCATTCATTCAGCACCTATAACTGGAAATTTTGTCGTCAACTTACAAAAACCTGCTTATCTCGAAAACTACCTTACCGATCCGGATCCGGTTTTTTGCATCTGAAAGCCAGCACTCATGCGCGTCCAACAAGCCATCAACTGTCAAGAAGTGACAGCTAGTTCCTTAGTTATGACGTCATTCATACAGACATTTTGTCGTCAACTTACAAAAACCCGCGTATCTCGAAAATACCTTACCGATCCGGATCCGGTTTTTTGCATCTGAAAGCCAGCACTCATGCGCGTCCAACAAGCCATAAACTGTCAAGAAGTGACAGCTAGTTCCTTAGTTATGACGTCATTCATACAGGACCTGTAATTGGACATTTTGTCGACAACATACAAAAACCTGCGTATCTCGAAAACTGCCTTACCGATCCGGATCCGGTTTTTTGCATCTGACAGCCAGCACTCATCTGCGTTCAAAAAGCCATCAACTGTTAAGAAGTGACAGCTAGTTCCTTAGTTATGACGTCATTCATTCAGCACCTGTAACTGGAAATTTTGTCGTCAACTTATCAAAACCTGCTTATCTCGAAAACTACCTTACCGATCCGGATCCGGTTTTTGCATCTGAAAGCCAGCACTCATGCGCGTCCAACAAGCCATCAACTGTCAAGAAGTGACAGCTAGTTCCTTAGTTATGACGTCATTCATACAGACATTTTGTCGTCAACTTACAAAAACCCGCGTATCTCGAAAATACCTTACCGATCCGGATCCGGTTTTTTGCATCTGAAAGCCAGCACTCATGCGCGTCCAACAAGCCATAAACTGTCAAGAAGTGACAGCTAGTTCCTTAGTTATGACGTCATTCATACAGCACCAGTAATTGGACATTTTGTCGACAACATACAAAAACCTGCGTATCTCGAAAACTACCTTACCTATCCGGATCCGGTTTCTTGCATCTGAAAGCCAGCACTCATGTGCGTCCAAAAAGCCATCAACTGTCAAGAAGTGACAGCTAGTTCCTTAGTTATGACGTCATTCATACAGCACCTGTAATTTGACATTTTGTCGTCAACTTACAAAAACCTGCTTATTTCGAAAACTACCTTACCGATCCGGATCAGGTTTTTTGCATCCGAAAGCCAGCACTCCTGCGCGTCCAACAAGCCATCAACTGTCAAGAAGTGACAGCTAGTTCCTTAGTTATGACGTCATTCATACAGCACCTGTAACTGGACATTTTGTCGTCAACTTACAAAAACCTGCTTATCTCGAAAACTACCTAACCGATCCGGATCCGGTTTTTTGCATCTGAAAGCCAGCACTCATGCGCGTCCAACAAGCCATCAACTGTCAAGAAGTGGCACCTAGTTCCTTAGTTATGACGTCATTCATACAGCACCTGTAACTGGAAATTTTGTCGTCAACTTACAAAAACCTGCTTATCTCGAAAACTACCTTACCGATCCGGATCCAGTTTTTTGCATCCGGAAACCAGCACTCATGCGCGTCCAACAAGCCATCAACTGTCAAGAAGTGACAGCTAGTTCCTTAGTTATTACGTCATTCATACAGGACCTGTAATTGGACATTTTGTCGACAACATACAAAAACCTACGTATCTCGAAAACTGCCTTACCGATCCGGATCCGGTTTTTTGCATCTGACAGCCACCACTCATCTGCGTTCAAAAAGCCATCAACTGTCAAGAAGCGACAGCTAGTTCCTTAGTTATGACGTCATTCATACAGCACCTGTAATTTGACATTTTGTCGTCAACTTACAAAAACCTGCTTATTTCGAAAACTACCTTACCGATCCGGATCCGGTTTTTTGCATCTTAAAGCCAGCACTTATGCGCGTCCAACAAGCCATCAACTGTCAAGAAGTGACAGCTAGTTCCTTAGTTATGACGTCATTCATACAGGACCTGTAATTGGACATTTCGTCGACAACTTACAAAAACCTGCGTATCTCGAAAACTACCTTACCGATCCGGATCCGGGTTTTTGCATCTGAAAGCCAGCACTCATGCGCGTCCAACAAGCCATAGCCTGTCAAGAAGTGACAGCTAGTTCCTTAGTTATGACGTCATTCATACAGGACCTGTAATTGGACATTTTGTCGACAACATACAAAAACCTGCGTATCTCGAAAACTGCCTTACCGATCCGGATCCGGTTTTTTGCATCTGAAAGCCAGCACTCATGCGCGTCCAACAAGCCATAGCCTGTCAAGAAGTGACAGCTAGTTCCTTAGTTATGACGTCATTCATACAGGACATGTAATTGGACATTTTGTTGACAACTTACAAAAACCTGCGTATCTCGAAAACTACCTTACCGATCCGGATCCGGTTTTTTGCATCCGAAAGCCAGCACTCATGCGCGTCCAACAAGCCATCAACTGTCAAGAAGTGACAGCTAGTTCCTTAGTTATGACGTCATTCATGCAGCACCTGTAACTGGACATTTTGTCGTCAACTTACAAAAACCTGCTTATCTCGAAAACTACCTATCCGATCCGGATCCGGTTTTTTGCATCTTAAAGGCAGCACTCATGCGCGTCCAACAAGCCATCAACTGTCAAGAAGTGACAGCTAGTTCCTTAGTTATGACGTCATTCATACAGGACATGTAATTGGACATTTTGTCGTCAACTTATCAAAACCTGCTTATCTCGAAAACTACCTTACCGATCCGAATCCGGTTTTTTGCATCCGAAAGCCAGCACTCATGCGCGTCCAACAAGCCATCAACTGTCAAGAAATGACAGCTAGTTCCTTAGTTATGACGTCATTCATACAGCACCTGTAACTGGAAATTTTGTCGTCAACTTATCAAAACCTGCTTATCTCGAAAACTACCTTACCGATCCGAATCCGGTTTTTTGCATCCGAAAGCCAGCACTCATGCGCGTCCAACAAGCCATCAACTGTCAAGAAATGACAGCTAGTTCCTTAGTTATGACGTCATTCATACAGCACCTGTAACTGGAAATTTTGTCGTCAACTTACAAAAACCTGCGTATCTCGAAAACTACCTTACCGATCCGGATCCGGTTTTTTGCATCCGAAAGCCAGCACTCATGCGCGTCCAACAAGCCATCAACTGTCAAGAAGTGACAGCTAGTTCCTTAGTTATGACGTCATTCATACAGGACATGTAATTGGACATTTTGTTGACAACTTACAAAAACCTGCGTATCTCGAAAACTACCTTACCGATCCGGATCCGGTTTTTTGCATCCGAAAGCCAGCACTCATCTGCGTTCAAAAAGCCATCAACTGTTAAGAAGTGACAGCTAGTTCCTTAGTTATGACGTCATTCATACAGCACCTGCAACTGGAAATTTTGTCTTCAACTTACAAAAACCTGCTTATCTCGAAAACTACCTTACCGATCCGGATCCGGTTTTTTGCATCTGAAAGCCAGCACTCATGCGCGTCCAACAGGCCTTCAACTGTCAAGAAGTGACAGCTAGTTCCTTAGTTATGACGTCATTCATACAGGACATGTAATTGGACATTTTGTTGACAACTTACAAAAACCTGCGTATCTCGAAAACTACCTTACCGATCCGGATCCGGTTTTTTGCATCTGAAAGCCAGCACTCATGCGCGTCCAACAAGCCATAGCCTGTCAAGAAGTGACAGCTAGTTCCTTAGTTATGACGTCATTCATACAGGACATGTAATTGGACATTTTGTTGACAACTTACAAAAACCTGCGTATCTCGAAAACTACCTTACCGATCCGGATCCGGTTTTTTGCATCCGAAAGCCAGCACTCATGCGCGTCCAACAAGCCATCAACTGTCAAGAAGTGACAGCTAGTTCCTTAGTTATGACGTCATTCATGCAGCACCTGTAACTGGAAATTTTGTCGTCAACTTACAAAAACCTGCTTATCTCGAAAACTACCTATCCGATCCGGATCCGGTTTTTTGCATCTTAAAGCCAGCACTCATGCGCATCTAAAAAGCCATCAACTGTCAAGAAGTGACAGCTAGTTCCTTAGTTATGACGTCATTCATACAGCACCTGTAACTGGAAATTTTGTCGTCAACTTATCAAAACCTGCTTATCTCGAAAACTACCTTACCGATCCGAATCCGGTTTTTTGCATCCGAAAGCCAGCACTCATGCGCGTCCAACAAGCCATCAACTGTCAAGAAATGACAGCTAGTTCCTTAGTTATGACGTCATTCATTCAGCACCTATAACTGGAAATTTTGTCGTCAACTTACAAAAACCTGCTTATCTCGAAAACTACCTTACCGATCCGGATCCGGTTTTTTGCATCTGAAAGCCAGCACTCATGGGCGTCCAACAAGCCATCAACTGTCAAGAAGTGACAGCTAGTTCCTTAGTTATGACGTCATTCATACAGGACCTGTAATTGGACATTTTGTCGACAACATACACAAACCTGCGTATCTCGAAAACTACCTTACCGATCCGGATCCGGTTTTTTGCATCTGAAAGCCAGCACTCATGCGCGTCCAACAAGCCATCAACTGTCAAGAAGTGACAGCTAGTTCCTTAGTTATGACGTCATTCATACAGACATTTTGTCGTCAACTTACAAAAACCCGCGTATCTCGAAAATACCTTACCGATCCGGATCCGGTTTTTTGCATCTGAAAGCCAGCACTCATGCGCGTCCAACAAGCCATAAACTGTCAAGAAGTGACAGCTAGTTCCTTAGTTATGACGTCATTCATACAGCACCAGTAATTGGACATTTTGTCGACAACATACAAAAACCTGCGTATCTCGAAAACTACCTTACCTATCCGGATCCGGTTTCTTGCATCTGAAAGCCAGCACTCATGTGCGTCCAAAAAGCCATCAACTGTCAAGAAGTGACAGCTAGTTCCTTAGTTATGACGTCATTCATCCAGCACCTGTAATTTGACATTTTGTCGTCAACTTACAAAAACCTGCTTATTTCGAAAACTACCTTACCGATCCGGATCAGGTTTTTTGCATCTGAAAGCCAGCACTCCTGCGCGTCCAACAAGCCATCAACTGTCAAGAAGTGACAGCTAGTTCCTTAGTTATGACGTCATTCATACAGCACCTGTAACTGGACATTTTGTCGTCAACTTACAAAAACCTGCTTATCTCGAAAACTACCTAACCGATCCGGATCCGGTTTTTTGCATCTGAAAGCCAGCACTCATGCGCATCCAAAAAGCCATCAACTGTCAAGAAGTGACAGCTAGTTCCTTAGTTATGACATCATTCATACAGCACCTGTAACTGGAAATTTTGTCGTCAACTTACAAAAACCTGCTTATCTCGAAAACTACCATACCGATCCGGATCCGGTTTTTTGCATCTGAAAGCCAGCACTCATGCGCGTCCAAGAAGCCACCAACTGTCAAGAAGTGACAGCTAGTTCCTTAGTTATGACGTCATTCATACAGCACCTGTAACTGGAAATTTTGTCGTCAACTTACAAAAACCTGCTTATCTCGAAAACTACCTTACCGATCCGGATCCGGTTTTTTGCATCCGAAAGCCAGCACTCATGCGCGTCCAACAAGCCATCAACTGTCAAGAAGTGACAGCTAGTTCCTTAGTTATGACGTCATTCATACAGGACCTGTAATTGGACATTTTGTCGACAACATACAAAAACCTGCGTATCTCGAAAACTGCCTTACCGATCCGGATCCGGTTTTTTGCATCTGACAGCCAGCACTCATGTGCGTCCAAAAAGTCATCAACTGTCAAGAAGTGACAGCTGGTTCCTTAGTTATGACGTCATCCATACAGCACCTGTAATTTGACATTTTGTCGTCAACTTACAAAAACCTGCTTATTTCGAAAACTACCTTACCGATCCGGATCAGGTTTTTTGCATCCGAAAGCCAGCACTCCTGCGCGTCCAACAAGCCATCAACTGTCAAGAAGTGACAGCTAGTTCCTTAGTTATGACGTCATTCATACAGCACCTGTAACTGGACATTTTGTCGTCAACTTACAAAAGCCTGCTTATCTCGAAAACTACCTAACCGATCCGGATCCGGTTTTTTGCATCTGAAAGCCAGCACTCATGCGCGTCCAAGAAGCCATCAACTGTCAAGAAGTGACAGCTAGTTCCTTAGTTATGACGTCATTCATACAGCACCTGTAACTGGAAATTTTGTCGTCAACTTACAAAAACCTGCTTATCTCGAAAACTACCTTACCGATCCGGATCCGGTTTTTTGCATCTTAAAGCCAGCACTCATGCGCATCTAAAAAGCCATCAACTGTCAAGAAGTGACAGCTAGTTCCTTAGTTATGACGTCATTCATACAGCACCTGTAACTGGAAATTTTGTCGTCAACTTATCAAAACCTGCTTATCTCGAAAACTACCTTACCGATCCGAATCCGGTTTTTTGCATCCGAAAGCCAGCACTCATGCGCGTCCAACAAGCCATCAACTGTCAAGAAATGACAGCTAGTTCCTTAGTTATGACGTCATTCATTCAGCACCTATAACTGGAAATTTTGTCGTCAACTTACAAAAACCTGCTTATCTCGAAAACTACCTTACCGATCCGGATCCGGTTTTTTGCATCTGAAAGCCAGCACTCATGGGCGTCCAACAAGCCATCAACTGTCAAGAAGTGACAGCTAGTTCCTTAGTTATGACGTCATTCATACAGGACCTGTAATTGGACATTTTGTCGACAACATACACAAACCTGCGTATCTCGAAAACTACCTTACCGATCCGGATCCGGTTTTTTGCATCTGAAAGCCAGCACTCATGCGCGTCCAACAAGCCATCAACTGTCAAGAAGTGACAGCTAGTTCCTTAGTTATGACGTCATTCATACAGACATTTTGTCGTCAACTTACAAAAACCCGCGTATCTCGAAAATACCTTACCGATCCGGATCCGGTTTTTTGCATCTGAAAGCCAGCACTCATGCGCGTCCAACAAGCCATAAACTGTCAAGAAGTGACAGCTAGTTCCTTAGTTATGACGTCATTCATACAGCACCAGTAATTGGACATTTTGTCGACAACATACAAAAACCTGCGTATCTCGAAAACTACCTTACCTATCCGGATCCGGTTTCTTGCATCTGAAAGCCAGCACTCATGTGCGTCCAAAAAGCCATCAACTGTCAAGAAGTGACAGCTAGTTCCTTAGTTATGACGTCATTCATCCAGCACCTGTAATTTGACATTTTGTCGTCAACTTACAAAAACCTGCTTATTTCGAAAACTACCTTACCGATCCGGATCAGGTTTTTTGCATCTGAAAGCCAGCACTCCTGCGCGTCCAACAAGCCATCAACTGTCAAGAAGTGACAGCTAGTTCCTTAGTTATGACGTCATTCATACAGCACCTGTAACTGGACATTTTGTCGTCAACTTACAAAAACCTGCTTATCTCGAAAACTACCTAACCGATCCGGATCCGGTTTTTTGCATCTGAAAGCCAGCACTCATGCGCATCCAAAAAGCCATCAACTGTCAAGAAGTGACAGCTAGTTCCTTAGTTATGACATCATTCATACAGCACCTGTAACTGGAAATTTTGTCGTCAACTTACAAAAACCTGCTTATCTCGAAAACTACCATACCGATCCGGATCCGGTTTTTTGCATCTGAAAGCCAGCACTCATGCGCGTCCAAGAAGCCACCAACTGTCAAGAAGTGACAGCTAGTTCCTTAGTTATGACGTCATTCATACAGCACCTGTAACTGGAAATTTTGTCGTCAACTTACAAAAACCTGCTTATCTCGAAAACTACCTTACCGATCCGGATCCGGTTTTTTGCATCCGAAAGCCAGCACTCATGCGCGTCCAACAAGCCATCAACTGTCAAGAAGTGACAGCTAGTTCCTTAGTTATGACGTCATTCATACAGGACCTGTAATTGGACATTTTGTCGACAACATACAAAAACCTGCGTATCTCGAAAACTGCCTTACCGATCCGGATCCGGTTTTTTGCATCTGACAGCCAGCACTCATGTGCGTCCAAAAAGTCATCAACTGTCAAGAAGTGACAGCTGGTTCCTTAGTTATGACGTCATCCATACAGCACCTGTAATTTGACATTTTGTCGTCAACTTACAAAAACCTGCTTATTTCGAAAACTACCTTACCGATCCGGATCAGGTTTTTTGCATCCGAAAGCCAGCACTCCTGCGCGTCCAACAAGCCATCAACTGTCAAGAAGTGACAGCTAGTTCCTTAGTTATGACGTCATTCATACAGCACCTGTAACTGGACATTTTGTCGTCAACTTACAAAAGCCTGCTTATCTCGAAAACTACCTAACCGATCCGGATCCGGTTTTTTGCATCTGAAAGCCAGCACTCATGCGCGTCCAAGAAGCCATCAACTGTCAAGAAGTGACAGCTAGTTCCTTAGTTATGACGTCATTCATACAGCACCTGTAACTGGAAATTTTGTCGTCAACTTACAAAAACCTGCTTATCTCGAAAACTACCTTACCGATCCGGATCCGGTTTTTTGCATCTGAAAGACTCATACGCGTCCAACAAGCCATCAACTGTGAAGAAGTGACAGCTAGTTCCTTAGTTATGACGGCATTCATACAGACATTTTGTCGTCAACTTACAAAAACCCGCTTATCTCGAAAACTACCTTACCGATCCGGATCCGGTTTTTTGCATCTGAAAGCCAGCGCTCATGCGCGTCCAACAAGCCATAAACTGTCAAGAAGTGACAGCTTGTTCCTTAGTTATGACGTCATTCATACAGCACCTGTAATTTGACATTTTGTCGTCAACTTACAAAAACCTGCTTATTTCGAAAACTACCTTACCGATCCGGACCAGGTTTTTTGCATCCGAAAGCCAGCACTCATGCGCGTCCAACAAGCCATCAACTGTCAAGAAATGACAGCTAGTTCCTTAGTTATGACGTCATTCATTCAGCACCTATAACTGGAAATTTTGTCGTCAACTTACAAAAACCTGCTTATCTCGAAAACTACCTTACCGATCCGGATCCGGTTTTTTGCATCCGAAAGCCAGTACTCATGCGCGTCCAACAAGCCATCAACTGTCAAGAAGTGACAGCTAGTTCCTTAGTTATGACGTCATTCATACAGCACCTGTAACTGGAAATTTTGTCGTCAACTTACAAAAACCTGCTTATCTCGAAAACTACCTTACCGATCCGGATCCGGTTTTTTGCATCTGAAAGACTCATACGCGTCCAACAAGCCATCAACTGTGAAGAAGTGACAGCTAGTTCCTTAGTTATGACGGCATTCATACAGACATTTTGTCGTCAACTTACAAAAACCCGCTTATCTCGAAAACTACCTTACCGATCCGGATCCGGTTTTTTGCATCTGAAAGCCAGCGCTCATGCGCGTCCAACAAGCCATAAACTGTCAAGAAGTGACAGCTTGTTCCTTAGTTATGACGTCATTCATACAGCACCTGTAATTTGACATTTTGTCGTCAACTTACAAAAACCTGCTTATTTCGAAAACTACCTTACCGATCCGGACCAGGTTTTTTGCATCCGAAAGCCAGCACTCATGCGCGTCCAACAAGCCATCAACTGTCAAGAAATGACAGCTAGTTCCTTAGTTATGACGTCATTCATTCAGCACCTATAACTGGAAATTTTGTCGTCAACTTACAAAAACCTGCTTATCTCGAAAACTACCTTACCGATCCGGATCCGGTTTTTTGCATCCGAAAGCCAGTACTCATGCGCGTCCAACAAGCCATCAACTGTCAAGAAGTGACAGCTAGTTCCTTAGTTATGACGTCATTCATACAGCACCTGTAACTGGAAATTTTGTCGTCAACTTACAAAAACCTGCTTATCTCGAAAACTACCTTACCGATCCGGATCCGGTTTTTTGCATCCGAAAGCCAGCACTCATGCGCGTCCAACAAGCCATCAACTGTCAAGAAGTGACAGCTAGTGCCTTAGTTATGACGTCATTTATGCAGCACCTGTAACTGGACATTTTGTCGTCAACTTACAAAAACCTGCTTATCTCGAAAACTACCTATCCGATCCGGATCCGGTTTTTTGCATCTTAAAGCCAGCACTCATGCGCATCTAAAAAGCCATCAACTGTCAAGAAGTGACAGCTAGTTCCTTAGTTATGACGTCATTCATACAGCACCTGTAACTGGAAATTTTGTCGTCAACTTATCAAAACCTGCTTATCTCGAAAACTACCTTACCGATCCGAATCCGGTTTTTTGCATCCGAAAGCCAGCACTCATGCGCGTCCAACAAGCCATCAACTGTCAAGAAATGACAGCTAGTTCCTTAGTTATGACGTCATTCATTCAGCACCTGTAACTGGAAATTTTGGCGTCAACTTACAAAAACCTGCTTATCTCGAAAACTACCTTACCGAACCGGATCCGGTTTTTTGCATCTGAAAGCCAGCACTCATGCGCGTCCAACAAGCCATCAACTGTCAAGAAGTGACAGCTAGTTCCTTAGTTATGACGTCATTCATACAGGACCTGTAATTGGACATTTTGTCGACAACATACACAAACCTGCGTATCTCGAAAACTACCTTACTGATCCGGATCCGGTTTTTTGCATCTGAAAGCCAGCACTCATGCGCGTCCAACAAGCCATCAACTGTCAAGAAGTGACAGCTAGTTCCTTAGTTATGACGTCATTCATACAGACATTTTGTCGTCAACTTACAAAAACCCGCGTATCTCGAAAATACCTTACCGATCCGGATCCGGTTTTTTGCATCTGAAAGCCAGCACTCAAGCGCGTCCAACAAGCCATAAACTGTCAAGAAGTGACAGCTAGTTCCTTAGTTATGACGTCATTCATACAGCACCTGTAACTGGAAATTTTGTCGTCAACTTACAAAAACCTGCGTATCTCGAAAACTACCTTACCGATCCGGATCCGGTTTTTTGCATCCGAAAGCCAGCACTCATGCGCGTCCAACAAGCCATCAACTGTCAAGAAGTGACAGCTAGTTCCTTAGTTATGACGTCATTCATACAGGACATGTAATTGGACATTTTGTTGACAACTTACAAAAACCTGCGTATCTCGAAAACTACCTTACCGATCCGGATCCGGTTTTTTGCATCCGAAAGCCAGCACTCATCTGCGTTCAAAAAGCCATCAACTGTTAAGAAGTGACAGCTAGTTCCTTAGTTATGACGTCATTCATACAGCACCTGCAACTGGAAATTTTGTCTTCAACTTACAAAAACCTGCTTATCTCGAAAACTACCTTACCGATCCGGATCCGGTTTTTTGCATCTGAAAGCCAGCACTCATGCGCGTCCAACAGGCCTTCAACTGTCAAGAAGTGACAGCTAGTTCCTTAGTTATGACGTCATTCATACAGGACATGTAATTGGACATTTTGTTGACAACTTACAAAAACCTGCGTATCTCGAAAACTACCTTACCGATCCGGATCCGGTTTTTTGCATCTGAAAGCCAGCACTCATGCGCGTCCAACAAGCCATAGCCTGTCAAGAAGTGACAGCTAGTTCCTTAGTTATGACGTCATTCATACAGGACATGTAATTGGACATTTTGTTGACAACTTACAAAAACCTGCGTATCTCGAAAACTACCTTACCGATCCGGATCCGGTTTTTTGCATCCGAAAGCCAGCACTCATGCGCGTCCAACAAGCCATCAACTGTCAAGAAGTGACAGCTAGTTCCTTAGTTATGACGTCATTCATGCAGCACCTGTAACTGGAAATTTTGTCGTCAACTTACAAAAACCTGCTTATCTCGAAAACTACCTATCCGATCCGGATCCGGTTTTTTGCATCTTAAAGCCAGCACTCATGCGCATCTAAAAAGCCATCAACTGTCAAGAAGTGACAGCTAGTTCCTTAGTTATGACGTCATTCATACAGCACCTGTAACTGGAAATTTTGTCGTCAACTTATCAAAACCTGCTTATCTCGAAAACTACCTTACCGATCCGAATCCGGTTTTTTGCATCCGAAAGCCAGCACTCATGCGCGTCCAACAAGCCATCAACTGTCAAGAAATGACAGCTAGTTCCTTAGTTATGACGTCATTCATTCAGCACCTATAACTGGAAATTTTGTCGTCAACTTACAAAAACCTGCTTATCTCGAAAACTACCTTACCGATCCGGATCCGGTTTTTTGCATCTGAAAGCCAGCACTCATGCGCGTCCAACAAGCCATCAACTGTCAAGAAGTGACAGCTAGTTCCTTAGTTATGACGTCATTCATACAGGACCTGTAATTGGACATTTTGTCGACAACATACACAAACCTGCGTATCTCGAAAACTACCTTACCGATCCGGATCCGGTTTTTTGCATCTGAAAGCCAGCACTCATGCGCGTCCAACAAGCCATCAACTGTCAAGAAGTGACAGCTAGTTCCTTAGTTATGACGTCATTCATACAGACATTTTGTCGTCAACTTACAAAAACCCGCGTATCTCGAAAATACCTTACCGATCCGGATCCGGTTTTTTGCATCTGAAAGCCAGCACTCATGCGCGTCCAACAAGCCATAAACTGTCAAGAAGTGACAGCTAGTTCCTTAGTTATGACGTCATTCATACAGCACCAGTAATTGGACATTTTGTCGACAACATACAAAAACCTGCGTATCTCGAAAACTACCTTACCTATCCGGATCCGGTTTCTTGCATCTGAAAGCCAGCACTCATGTGCGTCCAAAAAGCCATCAACTGTCAAGAAGTGACAGCTAGTTCCTTAGTTATGACGTCATTCATCCAGCACCTGTAATTTGACATTTTGTCGTCAACTTACAAAAACCTGCTTATTTCGAAAACTACCTTACCGATCCGGATCAGGTTTTTTGCATCTGAAAGCCAGCACTCCTGCGCGTCCAACAAGCCATCAACTGTCAAGAAGTGACAGCTAGTTCCTTAGTTATGACGTCATTCATACAGCACCTGTAACTGGACATTTTGTCGTCAACTTACAAAAACCTGCTTATCTCGAAAACTACCTAACCGATCCGGATCCGGTTTTTTGCATCTGAAAGCCAGCACTCATGCGCATCCAAAAAGCCATCAACTGTCAAGAAGTGACAGCTAGTTCCTTAGTTATGACATCATTCATACAGCACCTGTAACTGGAAATTTTGTCGTCAACTTACAAAAACCTGCTTATCTCGAAAACTACCATACCGATCCGGATCCGGTTTTTTGCATCTGAAAGCCAGCACTCATGCGCGTCCAAGAAGCCACCAACTGTCAAGAAGTGACAGCTAGTTCCTTAGTTATGACGTCATTCATACAGCACCTGTAACTGGAAATTTTGTCGTCAACTTACAAAAACCTGCTTATCTCGAAAACTACCTTACCGATCCGGATCCGGTTTTTTGCATCCGAAAGCCAGCACTCATGCGCGTCCAACAAGCCATCAACTGTCAAGAAGTGACAGCTAGTTCCTTAGTTATGACGTCATTCATACAGGACCTGTAATTGGACATTTTGTCGACAACATACAAAAACCTGCGTATCTCGAAAACTGCCTTACCGATCCGGATCCGGTTTTTTGCATCTGACAGCCAGCACTCATGTGCGTCCAAAAAGTCATCAACTGTCAAGAAGTGACAGCTGGTTCCTTAGTTATGACGTCATCCATACAGCACCTGTAATTTGACATTTTGTCGTCAACTTACAAAAACCTGCTTATTTCGAAAACTACCTTACCGATCCGGATCAGGTTTTTTGCATCCGAAAGCCAGCACTCCTGCGCGTCCAACAAGCCATCAACTGTCAAGAAGTGACAGCTAGTTCCTTAGTTATGACGTCATTCATACAGCACCTGTAACTGGACATTTTGTCGTCAACTTACAAAAGCCTGCTTATCTCGAAAACTACCTAACCGATCCGGATCCGGTTTTTTGCATCTGAAAGCCAGCACTCATGCGCGTCCAAGAAGCCATCAACTGTCAAGAAGTGACAGCTAGTTCCTTAGTTATGACGTCATTCATACAGCACCTGTAACTGGAAATTTTGTCGTCAACTTACAAAAACCTGCTTATCTCGAAAACTACCTTACCGATCCGGATCCGGTTTTTTGCATCTGAAAGACTCATACGCGTCCAACAAGCCATCAACTGTGTGATATACATTTAATACCATAAATACAAACAACACTAAAAAGCTGTAAACACAAATTTCACAACAAATGTAAAACGCTAAAATTAATCAGCACAAATTTATTACAACACCATTCATAATCGAAAATAATTGATGATAATAATGACATACATTTATTTGCAACAAGCAAGCGATTGCACCACTGACCCAAACGATTCATCGTCAAGGGGTTTCACGCGTAAATGCATGTCATCATAATTTTATGCACATTGCTTACTCGCCCAGCGTCAGCATTTAGAATAGTAAGAATAGGGTACCATAGGTTACTAATTATGTATATATAGGCTAAGAACGATCAATAAATTGAATTCATTCAGTTCTCTTGATTTATCGAGAAAGTTACAAACCGTCGTGTATTATTCCACATAGGAGTACTAAGCTGTACAGCTGCTCCTACTATTCATACCCCCATTTTATCTCGGAGTCTGAGCTGTTAATAGCCGCTCCAGTGGAGTCAAAGTCACACGACTGCTCCCAGGTTTTTCTTTAAAAATTATAAAAGATACCACATGGCGACCGTGACATCGTAGAAACTGCGAAATTTGTAACTTTGCGAATCTGCAGACCATAATATCATCATCAAAAGTGCAGCTGGGAATTTTCATAAATAATAGAAACTTATACGGTGACATAGTAACAACCACCAAAAAACTGCGAAGACGACTACATCCACTACCAGTACCAATCAGAAGAAATTTTAGTATGAACGAGATAGATGCCATCTTCAATCACATTTTCAAGACTATTGAAGAAACTAAGAAGATACCAGAGAGGAATATAGAAGGCATAACACTGTATCCAGTAAATAAGAAGCCGACGCCGTACATCCCCAAATCAAGGCTGGACAACGAAAATCCTCCACCATACGAAGCGGGTCCAAAAAGAATCACCATCGAGGAGTATAGAAGCAGAAACACAAGCAGTGTAAAAACTCAGGAGACAAAACCACGAAAAAGAGGAGGCAAGAGACAAAAAATTGCACAGGAACTTCAAAATTACAAGGTACTTGTCGAGTTAGCAGCAACTGAGGAGGAACGGGAAAAATACAACAAACTAATAATATTGACAAAAAAACAACTGAACGTCATCAAAAGGAAGAGATAAGGGTTTAATGATCTAATTTAAAATTTATTTTTTTTAAAATATAAAGTAGAAGTAGCGTAGTATAAAGGTATAATAATAATTAAATAATTAATATGTAAAAAAAAAAAAAAAAAAAAAAAAAAAAAAAAAAAAAAAAAAAAAAAAAAAAATTTTTTTTCTTTTGCTGTTTGCTTGACGTTGTTGGAAATAAGCGAAACATTTTCAGTAATGGGTAAAACGCAATCCAAAACTTCAGATAACAACGGGGAAATTGTTAATAATCTAATTATAGAGGATACAGTTTCGGTCGAGAATAATCAGATAATAATAATTTTATGCATATTGGTTGCAATTAAAATCATTGAATTTGTATACATACTGTACAAAGATCATAGGAGGGGTTTAAGGAAAAGATACCTCAGTACCCCAGCAAAATTAAACATATCAACCGTCTGATAAATGGAAGCACTTATAAAGATTAAGGACGAACTAGAAAATATTCTGGACAATTTTAAGAAAAGTAAAAACCGTCCATATTCTGAGAAAACTCTGCAAGAGAAAGAAAAGTTAACAAATCAACTCTGTGCCAAGGCAAAAGAAAACGCACTTAAACAAGCGGACGTCGAAACAATATTGAAGATAAAAGTTATCTACGAAGAAATTGAAAGTATAGCAAACAAAATCTTAGAAAACATAAATACACAAAAACAAACAAAGATGGGTTTTGACATAAAAACAGCTACATCGCTCATACAACCCTACGATGGAAAGCTGGATGAAACTGATTCTTTTATCGAGTCTATGGAACTACTAGACGAGTTAACAGCAAACGAACATAAAACCATCATGATCAAATTCATCAAGACACGTATAACTGGAAAAGCCAAGTACGTAATATCGGAGGGCACAAATACAGTATCAACGATCAAAGCCAAATTAAAAGAAAAATTTTCGGCAAAATTATCGTCAGATGCTATTCTGGCACAACTGCGATCATGCCAGCAAGGTAACAGAAAACTTGCAGACTTTTCCAATCAGATAGAAAATCTATCAGGCCAGCTGACTAGAGCCTTTATAACAGAGAAAGTAGCAGCTGGAGAAGCAGCTGAAAAATTGGCCGAAAAATTTTCAATACAGTCATTTATGAACAATGTTGCCAATACAGAAACAGCGATTATACTAAAAGCTAGTAGCCTAGGAACACTTTCAGAATTAGCAGCGAAGGCAATAGCAGTAGATAAGCCGCAGCCAAGCAGTGTCCTGCATTATAATACCAACCCATCAAGAAAGTTTCATTATAATAATACGCAAGGGTTCAACAATCAAAATAATTTTAACAGGAACAGGGAGCGCTGGCCCAAACAACAGTACAATAGAAATATGGCAGCCAATAATAGACAAAACCACCCACGAAATCAATATAACCACCGCGATAAAAGATATTTCGGTGATGCTGCACCAAATAACAGTAGTCGCTACCAGAATAATCTGCGAGCAAATAATAATAATACCTATAATCAAAGAAGAAATGTAAACTACTTCGAATCGGGGGAATATCAAGCCCCCCAACCAGAGGAAGAAACAACACGGTTGGGGGCTGCGACGAATTCAAGCCAAGAATACATTGCCTAAACCTATCCTTAACAAACTTTATTAAAGCGTATGTCGACATGTGCGGGTCAGTATGTACTCTGATTGTAGACACAGGGGCAGAAATATCCATATTCAAGAGGGGAAAAATTAATAAAGACCAACTTTACTATCCTAAAAACACTTGTATTATCCAAGGGGTTACGGATACTAAGAGGCAGTCGATTGGGGCAACATACACAAAATTACATTTTAACGACCAGTTTGCGGTCGAACATTTATTCCAGATAGTAGAAGATGATTTCTCCCTCGGGGCTGATGCAATTTTAGGACTAGATTTCCTAACAAAATTCAAGACCACTATCGATTATGATACGTGGACCCTTACATTAAACACACCTGAAAGTTCGGCAGAGATCCCAATACTGAATGGTCCATCCGAAAATTCTATTATCATACCACCCCGATGTGAAATAATAAGAAAGTTCAAGGTTAAAAAACAAGAAGGTGCCAATGATATGGTAATCATTGGACAAGAAATCCACCCAGGCATATTCATTGCAGGATCAGTAACTTCACAAAATTACCCACTAGTCAGGATACTAAACACTACAAACAAAACCACCACACTACAACATTCCGACATAATAACACAACACCTCTCAGACTTTAACGTCATTAATACAGACACAATAAAATCAAAAAGAACAGAACAAGTTATCTCCAAATTAAACTTAAACAGCATTCCAAACTACGCCAAACTTCAATTCGAAGAATTATGCCGAGAATATGAAGACATATTTGCGTTAGAAAGTGAACCTCTAACAACCAATAACTTCTACAAACAAAATATAGAACTAACTGATAATAGAGCAGTATACACAAAAAACTACCGAATACCAGAAGCACACAAAACCGAGATTAATAGGCAGGTAGACAAAATGCTAGTAGACGGAATAATAGAGAACTCTGTTTCTCACTTTAATTCTCCAATACTACTAGTACCCAAAAAATCCAACAACCAAAATAAAAAATGGCGTTTAGTAGTTGATTTTAGGAATCTTAATAAAAAAGTTCTGGCAGATAAATTTCCCTTACCGCGTATAGAAGAGATACTCGACCAAATGGGCCGAGCCAAATACTTCTCTACACTTGACCTTATGTCCGGATTCCACCAAATACCATTAGAGGAATCTTCTAGAAAGTTCACAGCTTTTTCAACTAACCAAGGTCACTACCAGTATACACGACTTCCTTTCGGACTTAATATAAGTCCAAATAGTTTCCAAAGGATGATGACCATCGCCATGACGGGTCTACCACCGGAAATAGCCTTTCTGTACATTGACGACATCATAGTCGTCGGATGTTCACAGTCACACCATATAAAAAACTTGCAAACAGTATTTAACAGATTACGAGAGCGTAATCTCAAATTAAATCCTGAAAAATGCAAATTTTTCCAAACCGAAGTCACCTATCTTGGACATCGAATATCAGCACAAGGCATAAGCCCAGACAGTTCAAAATACGAGGTAGTTAAAAATTATCCTATCCCAAAAAACGCCGACGAAGTCAGACGATTCGTAGCATTCTGTAATTATTACCGCCGTTTCATCCCCAACTTTGCAGAAATAGCACTACCGTTAAACAAACTACTCCGGAAAAACACAAAATTCGAATGGGCAGAAATCCAACAAAAATCTTTCGATGCTCTCAAATCAAGTTTGATATCCCCAATAATACTGCAGCACCCTGATTTCAAAACCCAATTCACCATTTCCACAGACGCCTCGAATGCTGCATGTGGAGCAATCTTATCACAAAGTGTCGACGGAACAGAACACCCAATCGCATACGCTAGTAAAACATTTACTGCCGGAGAAAAAAATAAGTCAGTAATTGAAAAGGAACTCGCAGCAATACATTGGGCAATTATACATTTTAAGCCTTATGTTTATGGCAGAAAATTCACAATAAGAACAGACCATCGACCCTTAACATATCTTTTTGGCATGAAAAACCCATCATCTAAACTAACACGAATGAGGTTAGATTTAGAGGAATTCGATTTCGAAGTCAAATACATTAAAGGAAAAGGAAATAACGGACCCGACGCGTTATCAAGAATACAACTTGACATTAATGATTTGAAGGAAATCAATGTCCGACGCGTCCAAACCCGAGCAATGAAAAAACAAAAAGAACAAAACATAATGTCCGATGAAATGAAAAATACTCCTATAGTCCCGCAGCCTGATCAACTGCGCGTTTGGGAGATACCATCTCCAACAAAGATAGCCAAATTACCTGAACTAAAAGTAAAAATTGAGAACTGCAGTAATAAAGAAACACAAATAGAAATAAATATAGTGCACAAGTATGAAATAAAATATAAGCGGTATATAAATATAAAAAACAACCAACCAGTAGAGCCCGCACTAGAGCAGGTACTCGAAGTATTGGATAATGATATATATAAACAATTTCAGACCAAGACTCTGAAACTTTCTGCAGAAAGCGAGATATTTAAAATAATTAATTTAACCGCATTTAAAATCCTAGGAAACAAAGTATTAAAAAATATAAACGTTAAAATTTTCAAACCGCAACGGTACATATCAGAAACAACGAAAATAAACGAAATCCTACATAACTATCACTCCACACCTACAGGAGGACATCTGGGTCAATCAAGACTGTATAAAAAGCTGAAGGAAATGTACAAATGGAAGAAAATGAGGAAAACAATAGCGAAATATATAAACAGATGCGAGCTTTGTGCGAAAAATAAGCACCAAAAGCATAATAAAGAGCATATGGAAATAACTACAACACCAACAAAAGTTTTCGACATTGTATCCATTGACACAGTCGGCCCATTTACAAAAACCACCAACGATAACAGATACGCAGTAACAATGCAATGCGATCTAAGCAAGTATATAGTAATAATACCCACAAAGGACAAGGAAGCAAATTCCATAGCAAGAGCCATAGTGAATGGGTTCATACTAACATACGGACCTATGAGCAAAATTAAAACTGATCTAGGAACGGAATACAAAAACCAGGTCTTTGCGGAAGTATGTAATATACTGAAAATAAAACAACTGTTCGCGACCGCCGCACATCCCGAAACGATCGGAGCACTAGAAAGAAACCACAAGTGCCTAAATGAATATCTCAGATGTTTTGTTAATGACAATAGAGACGATTGGGATACATGGATTCCATATTACGCATTCTGCTACAACACCACACCAAACACCGTACATGGCTACACACCATTCGAACTCATATTTGCCAAAAATATAGACCTACCTTCAGAACTCACAATTGATAGACCAGATCCCGTGTATAATTATGACCTGTATAGTAAAGAGATGAAATACAGACTTCAACAAGCCATAGGTAAGGCAAAACAATACCTCCAGGCATCTAAAGTGCGAAGAAAGCAAGTCAAGGATGCTAATTGCAAACCAATATCAATCAAAGTAGGCGACAAAGTACTAATGACAGTACAAAATAGACGAAAACTAGATCCTCTATACAACGGACCTTATATAATTAAATCAATAGACAACGTAAACTGCATTATCGAAGATATAAATAAGAACAAAATCAAAATACATAAGAATAGGCTAAGAAAGATAGAAAATTAAAAATTATGTACTATTATTCTAACTATCTCTAGCATGTTAAATTAGATTACACACCGGTGTAGACAAATAAGAATTATTGTAATCAACTAGATAAGTAAACGTAAACAATAAAGATCCCAATTACTAATGCCATTGAGCAATTAAGAGCTATAATAATAAACTATATATAAGTAGGTATATGTAAATACGACTAGGAATTAAGACTCATTATAATCAGCTACATACAAAAACATACCATATGAACTATTAGTATACATAAGCGATAAAATGCTTCATTGCGGCGAGCAAACAATTAAGGTTTAACGTAAACAAACTACAAAAAAAAAAAAAAAAAAAAAAAAAAAAAAAAAAAAAAAAAAAAAAAAAAAAAAAAAAAAAAAAAAAATTTATGTAAACACAAATTTTTTTTTTCCTAAGGGGGAAAGGTGTGATATACATTTAATACCATAAATACAAACAACACTAAAAAGCTGTAAACACAAATTTCACAACAAATGTAAAACGCTAAAATTAATCAGCACAAATTTATTACAACACCATTCATAATCGAAAATAATTGATGATAATAATGACATACATTTATTTGCAACAAGCAAGCGATTGCACCACTGACCCAAACGATTCATCGTCAAGGGGTTTCACGCGTAAATGCATGTCATCATAATTTTATGCACATTGCTTACTCGCCCAGCGTCAGCATTTAGAATAGTAAGAATAGGGTACCATAGGTTACTAATTATGTATATATAGGCTAAGAACGATCAATAAATTGAATTCATTCAGTTCTCTTGATTTATCGAGAAAGTTACAAACCGTCGTGTATTATTCCACATAGGAGTACTAAGCTGTACAGCTGCTCCTACTATTCATACCCCCATTTTATCTCGGAGTCTGAGCTGTTAATAGCCGCTCCAGTGGAGTCAAAGTCACACGACTGCTCCCAGGTTTTTCTTTAAAAATTATAAAAGATACTACAACTGTGAAGAAGTGACAGCTAGTTCCTTAGTTATGACGGCATTCATACAGACATTTTGTCGTCAACTTACAAAAACCCGCTTATATCGAAAACTACCTTACCGATCCGGATCCGGTTTTTTTGCATCTGAAAGCCAGCGCTCATGCGCGTCCAACAAGCCATAAACTGTCAAGAAGTGACAGCTTGTTCCTTAGTTATGACGTCATTCATACAGCACCTGTAATTTGACATTTTGTCGTCAACTTACAAAAACCTGCTTATTTCGAAAACTACCTTACCGATCCGGACCAGGTTTTTTGCATCCGAAAGCCAGCACTCATGCGCGTCCAACAAGCCATCAACTGTCAAGAAATGACAGCTAGTTCCTTAGTTATGACGTCATTCATTCAGCACCTATAACTGGAAATTTTGTCGTCAACTTACAAAAACCTGCTTATCTCGAAAACTACCTTACCGATCCGGATCCGGTTTTTTGCATCCGAAAGCCAGTACTCATGCGCGTCCAACAAGCCATCAACTGTCAAGAAGTGACAGCTAGTTCCTTAGTTATGACGTCATTCATACAGCACCTGTAACTGGAAATTTTGTCGTCAACTTACAAAAACCTGCTTATCTCGAAAACTACCTTACCGATCCGGATCCGGTTTTTTGCATCTGAAAGACTCATACGCGTCCAACAAGCCATCAACTGTGAAGAAGTGACAGCTAGTTCCTTAGTTATGACGGCATTCATACAGACATTTTGTCGTCAACTTACAAAAACCCGCTTATCTCGAAAACTACCTTACCGATCCGGATCCGGTTTTTTGCATCTGAAAGCCAGCGCTCATGCGCGTCCAACAAGCCATAAACTGTCAAGAAGTGACAGCTTGTTCCTTAGTTATGACGTCATTCATACAGCACCTGTAATTTGACATTTTGTCGTCAACTTACAAAAACCTGCTTATTTCGAAAACTACCTTACCGATCCGGACCAGGTTTTTTGCATCCGAAAGCCAGCACTCATGCGCGTCCAACAAGCCATCAACTGTCAAGAAATGACAGCTAGTTCCTTAGTTATGACGTCATTCATTCAGCACCTATAACTGGAAATTTTGTCGTCAACTTACAAAAACCTGCTTATCTCGAAAACTACCTTACCGATCCGGATCCGGTTTTTTGCATCCGAAAGCCAGTACTCATGCGCGTCCAACAAGCCATCAACTGTCAAGAAGTGACAGCTAGTTCCTTAGTTATGACGTCATTCATACAGCACCTGTAACTGGAAATTTTGTCGTCAACTTACAAAAACCTGCTTATCTCGAAAACTACCTTACCGATCCGGATCCGGTTTTTTGCATCCGAAAGCCAGCACTCATGCGCGTCCAACAAGCCATCAACTGTCAAGAAGTGACAGCTAGTGCCTTAGTTATGACGTCATTTATGCAGCACCTGTAACTGGACATTTTGTCGTCAACTTACAAAAACCTGCTTATCTCGAAAACTACCTATCCGATCCGGATCCGGTTTTTTGCATCTTAAAGCCAGCACTCATGCGCATCTAAAAAGCCATCAACTGTCAAGAAGTGACAGCTAGTTCCTTAGTTATGACGTCATTCATACAGCACCTGTAACTGGAAATTTTGTCGTCAACTTATCAAAACCTGCTTATCTCGAAAACTACCTTACCGATCCGAATCCGGTTTTTTGCATCCGAAAGCCAGCACTCATGCGCGTCCAACAAGCCATCAACTGTCAAGAAATGACAGCTAGTTCCTTAGTTATGACGTCATTCATTCAGCACCTGTAACTGGAAATTTTGGCGTCAACTTACAAAAACCTGCTTATCTCGAAAACTACCTTACCGAACCGGATCCGGTTTTTTGCATCTGAAAGCCAGCACTCATGCGCGTCCAACAAGCCATCAACTGTCAAGAAGTGACAGCTAGTTCCTTAGTTATGACGTCATTCATACAGGACCTGTAATTGGACATTTTGTCGACAACATACACAAACCTGCGTCACAAACCTGCGTATCTCGAAAACTACCTTACTGATCCGGATCCGGTTTTTTGCATCTGAAAGCCAGCACTCATGCGCGTCCAACAAGCCATCAACTGTCAAGAAGTGACAGCTAGTTCCTTAGTTATGACGTCATTCATACAGACATTTTGTCGTCAACTTACAAAAACCCGCGTATCTCGAAAATACCTTACCGATCCGGATCCGGTTTTTTGCATCTGAAAGCCAGCACTCAAGCGCGTCCAACAAGCCATAAACTGTCAAGAAGTGACAGCTAGTTCCTTAGTTATGACGTCATTCATACAGCACCTGTAACTGGAAATTTTGTCGTCAACTTACAAAAACCTGCTTATCTCGAAAACTACCTTACCGATCCGGATCCGGTTTTTTGCATCTGAAAGCCAGCACTCATGCGCGTCCAAAAAGTCATCAACTGTCAAGAAGTGACAGCTAGTTCCTTAGTTATGACGTCATTCATACAGCACCAGTAATTGGACATTTTGTCGACAACATACAAAAACCTGCGTATCTCGAAAACTACCTTACCTATCCGGATCCGGTTTCTTGCATCTGAAAGCCAGCACTCATGTGCGTCCAAAAAGCCATCAACTGTCAAGAAGTGACAGCTAGTTCCTTAGTTATGACGTCATTCATACAGCACCTGTAATTTGACATTTTGTCGTCAACTTACAAAAACCTGCTTATTTCGAAAACTACCTTACCGATCCGGATCAGGTTTTTTGCATCCGAAAGCCAGCAGTCCTGCGCGTCCAACAAGCCATCAACTGTCAAGAAGTGACAGCTAGTTCCTTAGTTATGACGTCATTCATACAGCACCTGTAACTGGACATTTTGTCGTCAACTTACAAAAACCTGCTTATCTCGAAAACTACCTAACCGATCCGGATCCGGTTTTTTGCATCTGAAAGCCAGCACTCATGCGCGTCAAACAAGCCATCAACTGTCAAGAAGTGACACCTAGTTCCTTAGTTATGACGTCATTCATACAGCACCTGTAACTGGGAAATTTTGTCGTCAACTTACAAAAACCTGCTTATCTCGAAAACTACCTTACCGATCCGGATCCAGTTTTTTGCATCCGGAAACCAGCACTCATGCGCGTCCAACAAGCTATCAACTGTCAAGAAGTGACAGCTAGTTCCTTAGTTATTACGTCATTCATACAGGACCTGTAATTGGACATTTTGTCGACAACATACAAAAACCTGCGTATCTCGAAAACTGCCTTACCGATCCGGATCCGGTTTTTTGCATCTGACAGCCAGCACTCATCTGCGTTCAAAAAGCCATCAACTGTCAAGAAGCGACAGCTAGTTCCTTAGTTATGACGTCATTCATACAGCACCTGTAATTTGACATTTTGTCGTCAGCTTACAAAAACCTGCTTATTTCGAAAACTACCTTACCGATCCGGATCCGGTTTTTTGCATCTTAAAGCCAGCACTTATGCGCGTCCAACAAGCCATCAACTGTCAAGAAGTGACAGCTAGTTCCTTAGTTATGACGTCATTCATACAGGACCTGTAATTGGACATTTTGTCGACAACTTACAAAAACCAGCGTATCTCGAAAACTACCTTACCGATCCGGATCCGGTTTTTTGCATCTGAAGGCCAGCACTCATGCGCGTCCAACAAGCCATCAACTGTCAAGAAGTGACAGCTAGTTCCTTAGTTATGACGTCATTCATACAGGACATGTAATTGGACATTTTGTTGACAACTTACAAAAACCTGCGTATCTCGAAAACTACCTTACCGATCCGGATCCGGTTTTTTGTATCTGAAAGCCAGCACTCATGCGCGTCCAACAAGCCATAGCCTGTCAAGAAGTGACAGCTAGTTCCTTAGTTATGACATCATTCATACAGGACATGTAATTGGACATTTTGTTGACAACTTACAAAAACCTGCGTATCTCGAAAACTACCTTACCGATCCGGATCCGGTTTTTGCATCTGAAAGCCAGCTCTCATGCGCGTCCAACAAGCCATCAACTGTCAAGAAATGACAGATAGTTCCTTAGTTATGACGTCATTCATTCAGCACCTATAACTGGAAATTTTGTCGTCAACTTACAAAAACCTGCTTATCTCGAAAACTACCTTACCGATCCGGATCCGGTTTTTTTGCATCCGAAAGCCAGCACTCATGCGCGTCCAACAAGCCATCAACTGTCAAGAAGTGACAGCTAGTTCCTTAGTTATGACGTCATTCATGCAGCACCTGTAACTGGACATTTTGTCGTCAACTTACAAAAACCTGCTTATCTCGAAAACTACCTATCCGATCCGGATCCGGTTTTTTGCATCTTAAAGCCAGCACTCATGCGCATCTAAAAAGCCATCAACTGTCAAGAAGTGACAGCTAATTCCTTAGTTATGACGTCATTCATACAGCACCTGTAACTGGAAATTTTGTCGTCAACTTATCAAAACCTGCTTATCTCGAAAACTACCTTACCGATCCGAATCCGGTTTTTGCATCCGAAAGCCAGCACTCATGCGCGTCCAACAAGCCATCAACTGTCAAGAAATGACAGCTAGTTCCTTAGTTATGACGTCATTCATTCAGCACATATAACTGAAAATTTTGTCGTCAACTTACAAAAACCTGCTTATATCGAAAACTACCTTACCGATCCGGATCCGGTTTCTTGCATCTGAAAGCCAGCACTCATGCGCGTCCAACAAGCCATCAACTGTCAAGAAGTGACAGCTAGTTCCTTAGTTATGACGTCATTCATACAGGACCTGTAATTGGACATTTTGTCGACAACATACACAAACCTGCGTATCTCGAAAACTACCTTACCGATCCGGATCCGGTTTTTTGCATCTGAAAGCCAGCACTCATGCGCGTCCAGCAAGCCATCAACTGTCAAGAAGTGACAGCTAGTTCCTTAGTTATGACGTCATTCATACAGACATTTTGTCGTCAACTTACAAAAACCCGCGTATCTCGAAAATACCTTACCGATCCGGATCCGGTTTTTTGCATCTGAAAGCCAGCACTCAAGCGCGTCCAACAAGCCATAAACTGTCAAGAAGTGACAGCTAGTTCCTTAGTTATGACGTCATTCATACAGCACCTGTAACTGGAAATTTTGTCGTCAACTTACAAAAACCTGCTTATCTCGAAAACTACCTTACCGATCCGGATCCGGTTTTTTGCATCTGAAAGCCAGCACTCAAGCGCGTCCAACAAGCCATAAACTGTCAAGAAGTGACAGCTAATTCCTTAGTTATGACGTCATTCATACAGCACCTGTAACTGGAAATTTTGTCGTCAACTTATCAAAACCTGCTTATCTCGAAAACTACCTTACCGATCCGAATCCGGTTTTTTGCATCCGAAAGCCAGCACTCATGCGCGTCCAACAAGCCATCAACTGTCAAGAAATGACAGCTAGTTCCTTAGTTATGACGTCATTCATTCAGCACCTGTAACTGGAAATTTTGGCGTCAACTTACAAAAACCTGCTTATCTCGAAAACTACCTTACCGAACCGGATCCGGTTTTTTGCATCTGAAAGCCAGCACTCATGCGCGTCCAACAAGCC
This sequence comes from Dioctria linearis, assembly GCA_963930735.1. NCBI lineage: Eukaryota > Metazoa > Arthropoda > Insecta > Diptera > Asilidae > Dioctria > Dioctria linearis. The sequence continues at coordinate 44,866,977 of OZ005744.1, forward strand.
ATCAACTGTCAAGAAGTGACAGCTAGTTCCTTAGTTATGACGTCATTCATACAGGACCTGTAATTGGACATTTTGTCGATAACATACACAAACCTGCGTATCTCGAAAACTACCTTACTGATCCGGATCCGGTTTTTTGCATCTGAAAGCCAGCACTCATGCGCGTCCAACAAGCCATCAACTGTCAAGAAGTGACAGCTAGTTCCTTAGTTATGACGTCATTCATACAGACATTTTGTCGTCAACTTACAAAAACCCGCGTATCTCGAAAATACCTTACCGATCCGGATCCGGTTTTTTGCATCTGAAAGCCAGCACTCAAGCGCGTCCAACAAGCCATAAACTGTCAAGAAGTGACAGCTAGTTCCTTAGTTATGACGTCATTCATACAGCACCTGTAACTGGAAATTTTGTCGTCAACTTACAAAAACCTGCTTATCTCGAAAACTACCTTACCGATCCGGATCCGGTTTTTTGCATCTGAAAGCCAGCACTCATGCGCGTCAAAAAGTCATCAACTGTCAAGAAGTGACAGCTAGTTCCTTAGTTATGACGTCATTCATACAGCACCAGTAATTGGACATTTTGTCGACAACATACAAAAACCTGCGTATCTCGAAACTACCTTACCTATCCGGATCCGGTTTCTTGCATCTGAAAGCCAGCACTCATGTGCGTCCAAAAAGCCATCAACTGTCAAGAAGTGACAGCTAGTTCCTTAGTTATGACGTCATTCATACAGGCACCTGTAATTTGACATTTTGTCGTCAACTTACAAAAACCTGCTTATTTCGAAAACTACCTTACCGATCCGGATCAGGTTTTTTGCATCCGAAAGCCAGCAGTCCTGCGCGTCCAACAAGCCATCAACTGTCAAGAAGTGACAGCTAGTTCCTTAGTTATGACGTCATTCATACAGCACCTGTAACTGGACATTTTGTCGTCAACTTACAAAAACCTGCTTATCTCGAAAACTACCTAACCGATCCGGATCCGGTTTTTTGCATCTGAAAGCCAGCACTCATGCGCGTCAAACAAGCCATCAACTGTCAAGAAGTGACACCTAGTTCCTTAGTTATGACGTCATTCATACAGCACCTGTAACTGGAAATTTTGTCGTCAACTTACAAAAACCTGCTTATCTCGAAAACTACCTTACCGATCCGGATCCAGTTTTTTGCATCCGGAAACCAGCACTCATGCGCGTCCAACAAGCTATCAACTGTCAAGAAGTGACAGCTAGTTCCTTAGTTATTACGTCATTCATACAGGACCTGTAATTGGACATTTTGTCGACAACATACAAAAACCTGCGTATCTCGAAAACTGCCTTACCGATCCGGATCCGGTTTTTTGCATCTGACAGCCAGCACTCATCTGCGTTCAAAAAGCCATCAACTGTCAAGAAGCGACAGCTAGTTCCTTAGTTATGACGTCATTCATACAGCACCTGTAATTTGACATTTTGTCGTCAGCTTACAAAAACCTGCTTATTTCGAAAACTACCTTACCGATCCGGATCCGGTTTTTTGCATCTTAAAGCCAGCACTTATGCGCGTCCAACAAGCCATCAACTGTCAAGAAGTGACAGCTAGTTCCTTAGTTATGACGTCATTCATACAGGACCTGTAATTGGACATTTTGTCGACAACTTACAAAAACCAGCGTATCTCGAAAACTACCTTACCGATCCGGATCCGGTTTTTGCATCTGAAGGCCAGCACTCATGCGCGTCCAACAAGCCATCAACTGTCAAGAAGTGACAGCTAGTTCCTTAGTTATGACGTCATTCATACAGGACATGTAATTGGACATTTTGTTGACAACTTACAAAAACCTGCGTATCTCGAAAACTACCTTACCGATCCGGATCCGGTTTTTTGTATCTGAAAGCCAGCACTCATGCGCGTCCAACAAGCCATAGCCTGTCAAGAAGTGACAGCTAGTTCCTTAGTTATGACATCATTCATACAGGACATGTAATTGGACATTTTGTTGACAACTTACAAAAACCTGCGTATCTCGAAAACTACCTTACCGATCCGGATCCGGTTTTTGCATCTGAAAGCCAGCTCTTCATGCGCGTCCAACAAGCCATCAACTGTCAAGAAATGACAGATAGTTCCTTAGTTATGACGTCATTCATTCAGCACCTATAACTGGAAATTTTGTCGTCAACTTACAAAAACCTGCTTATCTCGAAAACTACCTTACCGATCCGGATCCGGTTTTTTGCATCCGAAAGCCAGCACTCATGCGCGTCCAACAAGCCATCAACTGTCAAGAAGTGACAGCTAGTTCCTTAGTTATGACGTCATTCATGCAGCACCTGTAACTGGACATTTTGTCGTCAACTTACAAAAACCTGCTTATCTCGAAAACTACCTATCCGATCCGGATCCGGTTTTTTGCATCTTAAAGCCAGCACTCATGCGCATCTAAAAAGCCATCAACTGTCAAGAAGTGACAGCTAATTCCTTAGTTATGACGTCATTCATACAGCACCTGTAACTGGAAATTTTGTCGTCAACTTATCAAAACCTGCTTATCTCGAAAACTACCTTACCGATCCGAATCCGGTTTTTGCATCCGAAAGCCAGCACTCATGCGCGTCCAACAAGCCATCAACTGTCAAGAAATGACAGCTAGTTCCTTAGTTATGACGTCATTCATTCAGCACATATAACTGAAAATTTTGTCGTCAACTTACAAAAACCTGCTTATATCGAAAACTACCTTACCGATCCGGATCCGGTTTCTTGCATCTGAAAGCCAGCACTCATGCGCGTCCAACAAGCCATCAACTGTCAAGAAGTGACAGCTAGTTCCTTAGTTATGACGTCATTCATACAGGACCTGTAATTGGACATTTTGTCGACAACATACACAAACCTGCGTATCTCGAAAACTACCTTACCGATCCGGATCCGGTTTTTTGCATCTGAAAGCCAGCACTCATGCGCGTCCAGCAAGCCATCAACTGTCAAGAAGTGACAGCTAGTTCCTTAGTTATGACGTCATTCATACAGACATTTTGTCGTCAACTTACAAAAACCCGCGTATCTCGAAAATACCTTACCGATCCGGATCCGGTTTTTTGCATCTGAAAGCCAGCACTCATGCGCGTCCAACAAGCCATAAACTGTCAAGAAGTGACAGCTAGTTCCTTAGTTATGACGTAATTCATACAGCACCTGTAACTGGAAATTTTGTCGTCAACTTACAAAAACCTGCTTATCTCGAAAACTACCTTACCGATCCGGATCCGGTTTTTTGCATCTGAAAGCCAGCACTCATGCGCGTCCAAAAAGTCATCAACTGTCAAGAAGTGACAACTAGTTCCTTAGTTATGACGTCATTCATACAGCACCAGTAATTGGACATTTTGTCGACAACATACAAAAGCTGCGTATCTCGAAAACTACCTTACCCATCCGGATCCGTTGCATCTGAAAGCCAGCACACATGTGCGTCCAAAAAGCCATCAACTGTCAAGAAGTGACAGCTAGTTCCTTAGTTATGACGTCATTCATACAGCACCTGTAATTTGACATTTTGTCGTCAACTTACAAAAACCTGTTTATTTCGAAAACTACCTTACCGATCTGGATCAGGTTTTTTGCATCCGAAAGCCAGCACTCCTGCACGTCCAACAAGCCATCAACTGTCAAGAAGTGACAGCTAGTTCCTTAGTTATGACGTCATTCATACAGCACCTGTAACTGGACATTTTGTCGTCAACTTACAAAAACCTGCTTATCTCGAAAACTACCTAACCGATCCGGATCCGGTTTTTTGCATCTGAAAGCCAGCACTCATGCGTATCTAAAAAGCCATCAACTGTCAAGAAGTGACAGCTAGTTCCTTAGTTATGACATCATTCATACAGCACCTGTAACTGGAAATTTTGTCGTCAACTTACAAAAACCTGCTTATCTCGAAAACTACCATACCGATCCGGATCCGGTTTTTTGCATCTGAAAGCCAGCACTCATGCGCGTCCAAGAAGCCATCAACTGTCAAGAAGTGACAGCTAGTTCCTTAGTTATGACGTCATTCATTCAGCACCTATAACTGGAAATTTGTCGTCAACTTACAAAAACCAGCTTACCTCGAAAACTACCTTACCGATCTGGATCCGGTTTTTTGCATCCGAAAGCCAGCACTCATGCGCGTCCAACAAGCCATCAACTGTCAAGAAGTGACAGCTAGTTCCTTAGTTATGACGTCATTCATACAGGACCTGTAATTGGACATTTTGTCGACAACATACAAAAACCTGCGTATCTCGAAAACTGAATTACCGATCCGGATCCGGTTTTTTGCATCTGAAAGCCAGCACTCATGCGTATCTAAAAAGCCATCAACTGTCAAGAAGTGACAGCTAGTTCCTTAGTTATGACATCATTCATACAGCACCTGTAACTGGAAATTTTGTCGTCAACTTACAAAAACCTGCTTATCTCGAAAACTACCATACCGATCCGGATCCGGTTTTTTGCATCTGAAAGCCAGCACTCATGCGCGTCCAAGAAGCCATCAACTGTCAAGAAGTGACAGCTAGTTCCTTAGTTATGACGTCATTCATTCAGCACCTATAACTGGAAATTTTGTCGTCAACTTACAAAAACCAGCTTACCTCGAAAACTACCTTACCGATCTGGATCCGGTTTTTTGCATCCGAAAGCCAGCACTCATGCGCGTCCAACAAGCCATCAACTGTCAAGAAGTGACAGCTAGTTCCTTAGTTATGACGTCATTCATACAGGACCTGTAATTGGACATTTTGTCGACAACATACAAAAACCTGCGTATCTCGAAAACTGAATTACCGATCCGGATCCGGTTTTTTGCATCTGACAGCCAGCACTCATCTGCGTTCAAAAAGCCATCAACTGTCAAGAAGTGACAGCTAGTTCCTTAGTTATGACGTCATTCATACAGCACCTGTAACTGGAAATTTTGTCGTCAACTTACAAAAACCTGCTTATCTCGAAAACTACCTTACCGATCCGGATCCGGTTTTTTGCATCCGAAAGCCAGCACTCATGCGCGTCCAACAAGCCTTCAACTGTCAAGAAGTGACAGCTAGTTCCTTAGTTATGACGTCATTTATGCAGCACCTGTAACTGGACATTTTGTCGTCAACTTACAAAAACCTGCTTATCTCGAAAAATACCTATCCGATCCGGATCCGGTTTTTTGCATCTTAAAGCCAGCACTCATGCGCATCTAAAAGCCATCAACTGTCAAGAAGTGATAGCTAGTTCCTTAGTTATGACGTCATTCATACAGCACCTGTAACTGGAAATTTTGTCGTCAACTTATCAAAACCTGCTTATCTCGAAAACTACCTTACCGATCCGAATCCGGTTTTTTGCATCCGAAAGCCAGAACTCATGCGCGTCCAACAAGCCATCAACTGTCAAGAAATGACAGCTAGTTCCTTAGTTATGACGTCATTCATTCAGCACCTATAACTGGAAATTTTGTCGTCAACTTACAAAAACCTGCTTATCTCGAAAACTACCTATCCGATCCGGATCCGGTTTTTTGCATCTTAAAGCCAGCACTCATGCGCATCTAAAAAGCCATCAACTGTCAAGAAGTGACAGCTAATTCCTTAGTTATGACGTCATTCATACAGCACCTGTAACTGGAAATTTTGTCGTCAACTTATCAAAACCTGCTTATCTCGAAAACTACCTTACCGATCCGAATCCGGTTTTTTGCATCCGAAAGCCAGAACTCATGCGCGTCCAACAAGCCATCAACTGTCAAGAAGTGACAGCTAGTTCCTTAGTTATGACGTCATTCATGCAGCACCTGTAACTGGACATTTTGTCGTCAACTTACAAAAACCTGCTTATCTCGAAAACTACCTATCCGATCCGGATCCGGTTTTTTGCATCTTAAAGCCAGCACTCATGCGCATCTAAAAAGCCATCAACTGTCAAGAAGTGACAGCTAATTCCTTAGTTATGACGTTATTCATACAGCACCTGTAACTGGAAATTTTGTCGTCAACTTATCAAAACCTGCTTATCTCGAAAACTACCTTACCGATCCGAATCCGGTTTTTGCATCCGAAAGCCAGCACTCATGCGCGTCCAACAAGCCATCAACTGTCAAGAAATGACAGCTAGTTCCTTAGTTATGACGTCATTCATTCAGCACATATAACTGGAAATTTTGTCGTCAACTTACAAAAACCTGCTTATATCGAAAACTACCTTACCGATCCGGATCCGGTTTCTTGCATCTGAAAGCCAGCACTCATGCGCGTCCAACAAGCCATCAACTGTCAAGAAGTGACAGCTAGTTCCTTAGTTATGACGTCATTCATACAGGACCTGTAATTGGACATTTTGTCGACAACATACACAAACCTGCGTATCTCGAAAACTACCTTACCGATCCGGATCCGGTTTTTTGCATCTGAAAGCCAGCACTCATGCGCGTCCAGCAAGCCATCAACTGTCAAGAAGTGACAGCTAGTTCCTTAGTTATGACGTCATTCATACAGACATTTTGTCGTCAACTTACAAAAACCCGCGTATCTCGAAAATACCTTACCGATCCGGATCCGGTTTTTTGCATCTGAAAGCCAGCACTCATGCGCGTCCAACAAGCCATAAACTGTCAAGAAGTGACAGCTAGTTCCTTAGTTATGACGTAATTCATACAGCACCTGTAACTGGAAATTTTGTCGTCAACTTACAAAAACCTGCTTATCTCGAAAACTACCTTACCGATCCGGATCCGGTTTTTTGCATCTGAAAGCCAGCACTCATGCGCGTCCAAAAAGTCATCAACTGTCAAGAAGTGACAACTAGTTCCTTAGTTATGACGTCATTCATACAGCACCAGTAATTGGACATTTTGTCGACAACATACAAAAACCTGCGTATCTCGAAAACTACCTTACCCATCCGGATCCGGTTGCATCTGAAAGCCAGCACACATGTGCGTCCAAAAAGCCATCAACTGTCAAGAAGTGACAGCTACTTCCTTAGTTATGACGTCATTCATACAGCACCTGTAATTTGACATTTTGTCGTCAACTTACAAAAACCTGTTTATTTCGAAAACTACCTTACCGATCTGGATCAGGTTTTTTGCATCCGAAAGCCAGCACTCCTGCACGTCCAACAAGCCATCAACTGTCAAGAAGTGACAGCTAGTTCCTTAGTTATGACGTCATTCATACAGCACCTGTAACTGGACATTTTGTCGTCAACTTAAAAAACCTGCTTATCTCGAAAACTACCTAACCGATCCGGATCCGGGTTTTTTGCATCTGAAAGCCAGCACTCATGCGTATCTAAAAAGCCATCAACTGTCAAGAAGTGACAGCTAGTTCCTTAGTTATGACATCATTCATACAGCACCTGTAACTGGAAATTTTGTCGTCAACTTACAAAAACCTGCTTATCTCGAAAACTACCATACCGATCCGGATCCGGTTTTTTGCATCTGAAAGCCAGCACTCATGCGCGTCCAAGAAGCCATCAACTGTCAAGAAGTGACAGCTAGTTCCTTAGTTATGACGTCATTCATTCAGCACCTATAACTGGAAATTTTGTCGTCAACTTACAAAAACCAGCTTACCTCGAAAACTACCTTACCGATCTGGATCCGGTTTTTTGCATCCGAAAGCCAGCACTCATGCGCGTCCAACAAGCCATCAACTGTCAAGAAGTGACAGCTAGTTCCTTAGTTATGACGTCATTCATACAGGACCTGTAATTGGACATTTTGTCGACAACATACAAAAACCTGCGTATCTCGAAAACTGAATTACCGATCCGGATCCGGTTTTTTGCATCTGACAGCCAGCACTCATCTGCGTTCAAAAAGCCATCAACTGTCAAGAAGTGACAGCTAGTTCCTTAGTTAATGACGTCATTCATACAGCACCTGTAACTGGAAATTTTGTCGTCAACTTACAGAAACCTGCTTATCTCGAAAACTACCCTTACCGATCCGGATCCGGTTTTTTGCATCCGAAAGCCAGCACTCATGCGCATCTAAAAAGCCATCAACTGTCAAGAAGTGATAGCTAGTTCCTTAGTTATGACGTCATTCATACAGCACCTGTAACTGGAAATTTTGTCGTCAACTTATCAAAACCTGCTTATCTCGAAAACTACCTTACCGATCCGAATCCGGTTTTTGCATCCGAAAGCCAGAACTCATGCGCGTCCAACAAGCCATCAACTGTCAAGAAATGACAGCTAGTTCCTTAGTTATGACGTCATTCATTCAGCACCTATAACTGGAAATTTTGTCGTCAACTTACAAAAACCTGCTTATCTCGAAAACTACCTTACCGATCCGGATCCGGTTTTTCGCATCTGAAAGCCAGCACTCATGCGCCTCCAACAAGCCATCAACTGTCAAGAAGTGACAGCTAGTTCCTTAGTTATGACGTCATTCATACAGGACCTGTAATTGGACATTTTGTCGACAACATACACAAACCTGCGTATCTCGAAAACTACCTTACCGATCCGGATCCGGTTTTTTGCATCTGAAAGCCAGCACTCATGCGCGTCCAACAAGCCATCAACTGTCAAGAAGTGACAGCTAGTTCCTTAGTTATGACGTCATTCATACAGACATTTTGTCGTCGACTTACAAAAACCCGCGTATCTCGAAAATACCTTACCGATCCGGATCCGGTTTTTTGCATCTGAAAGCCAGAACTCATGCGCGTCCAACAAGCCATCAACTGTCAAGAAATGACAGCTAGTTCCTTAGTTATGACGTCATTCATTCAGCACCTATAACTGGAAATTTTGTCGTCAACTTACAAAAACCTGCTTATCTCGAAAACTACCTTACCGATCCGGATCCGGTTTTTTGCATCTGAAAGCCAGCACTCATGCGCGTCCAACAAGCCATCAACTGTCAAGAAGTGACAGCTAGTTCCTTAGTTATGACGTCATTCATACAGGACCTGTAATTGGACATTTTGTCGACAACATACACAAACATGCTTATCTCGAAAACTACCTTACCGATCCGAATCCGGTTTTTTGCATCCGAAAGCCAGAACTCATGCGCGTCCAACAAGCCATCAACTGTCAAGAAATGACAGCTAGTTCCTTAGTTATGACGTCATTCATACAGGACCTGTAATTGGAAATTTTGTTGTCAACTTACAAAAACCTGCTTATCTCGAAAACTACCTTACCGATCCGGATCCGGTTTTTTGCATCTGAAAGCCAGCACTCATGCGCGTCCAAAAAGTCATCAACTGTCAAGAAGTGACAGCTAGTTCCTTAGTTATGACGTCATTCATACAGCACCAGTAATTGGACATTTTGTCGACAACATACAAAAACCTGCGTATCTCGAAAACTACCTTACCTATCCGGATCCGGTTGCATCTGAAAGCCAGCACACATGTGCGTCCAAAAAGCCATCAACTGTCATGAAGTGACAGCTAGTTCCTTAGTTATGACGTCATTCATACAGGACCTGTAATTGGACATTTTGTCGACAACATACACAAATCGGCGTATCTCGAAAACTACCTTACCGATCCGGATCCGGTTTTTTGCATCTGAAAGCCAGCACTCATCTGCGTTCAAAAAGCCATCAACTGTCAAGAAGTGACAGCTAGTTCCTTAGTTATGACGTCATTCATACAGCACCTGTAACTGGAAATTTTGTCGTCAACTTCCAAAAACCTGCTTATCTCGAAAACTACCTTACCGATCCGGATCCGGTTTTTTGCATCCGAAAGCCAGCACTCATGCGCGTCCAACAAGCCTTCAACTGTCAAGAAGTGAAAGCTAGTTCCTTAGTTATGACGTCATTTATGCAGTACCTGTAACTGGACATTTTGTCGTCAACTTACAAAAACCTGCTTATCTCGAAAAATACCTATCCGATCCGGATCCGGTTTTTTGCATCTTAAAGCCAGCACTCATGCGCATCTAAAAAGCCATCAACTGTCAAGAAGTGACAGCTAGTTCCTTAGTTATGACGTCATTCATACAGCACCTGTAACTGGAAATTTTGTCGTCAACTTATCTAAACCTGCTTATCTCGAAAACTACCTTACCGATCCGAATCCGGTTTTTTGCATCCGAAAGCCAGAACTCATGCGCGTCCAACAAGCCATCAACTGCCAAGAAATGACAGCTAGTTCCTTAGTTATGACGTCATTCATTCAGCACCTATAACTGGAAATTTTGTCGTCAACTTACAAAAACCTGCTTATCTCGAAAACTACCTTACCGATCCGGATCCGGTTTTTTGCATCTGAAAGCCAGCACTCATGCGCCTCCAACAAGCCATCAACTGTCAAGAAGTGACAGCTAGTTCCTTAGTTATGACGTCATTCATACAGGACCTGTAATTGGACATTTTGTCGACAACATACACAAACCTGCGTATCTCGAAAACTACCTTACCGATCCGGATCCGGCTTTTTGCATCTGAAAGCCAGCACTCATGCGCGTCCAACAAGCCATCAACTGTCAAGAAGTGACAGCTAGTTCCTTAGTTATGACGTCATTCATACAGACATTTTGTCGTCAACTTACAAAAACCCGCGTATCTCGAAAATACCTTACCGATTCGGATCCGGTTTTTTGCATCTGAAAGCCAGAACTCAGGCGCGTCCAACAAGCCATCAACTGTCAAGAAATGACAGCTAGTTCCTTAGTTATGACGTCATTCATTCAGCACCTATAACTGGAAATTTTGTCGTCAACTTACAAAAACCTGCTTATCTCGAAAACTACCTTACCGATCCGGATCCGGTTTTTTGCATCTGAAAGCCAGCACTCATGCGCGTCCAACAAGCCATCAACTGTCAAGAAGTGACAGCTAGTTCCTTAGTTATGACGTCATTCATACAGGACCTGTAATTGGACATTTTGTCGACAACATACACAAACCTGCTTATCTCGAAAACTACCTTACCGATCCGAATCCGGTTTTTTGCATCCGAAAGCCAGAACTCATGCGCGTCCAACAAGCCATCAACTGTCAAGAAATGACAGCTAGTTCCTTAGTTATGACGTCATTCATACAGGACCTGTAATTGGACATTTTGTCGACAACTTACAAAAACCAGCGTATCTCGAAAACTACCTTACCGATCCGGATCCGGTTTTTTGCATCTGAAAGCCAGCACTCATGCGCGTCCAACAAGCCATAAACTGTCAAGAAGTGACAGCTAGTTCCTTAGTTATGACGTCATTCATACAGCACCTGTAACTGGAAATTTTGTCGTCAACTTACAAAAACCTGCTTATCTCGAAAACTACCTTACCGATCCGGATCCGGTTTTTTGCATCCGAAAGCCAGCACTCATGCGCGCCCAACAAGCCATCAACTGTCAAGAAGTGACAGCTAGTTCCTTAGTTATGACGTCATTCATACAGGACCTGTAATTGGACATTTTGTCGACAACATACAAAAACCTGCGTAAGTCGAAAACTGCCTTACCGATCCGGATCCGGTTTTTTGCATCTGACAGCCAGCACTCATGTGCGTCCAAAAAGCCATCAACTGTCAAGAAGTGACAGCTGGTTCCTTAGTTATGACGTCATCCATACAGCACCTGTAATTTGACATTTTGTCGTCAACTTACAAAAACCTGCTTATTTCGAAAACTACCTTACCGATCCGGATCAGGTTTTTTGCATCCGAAAGCCAGCACTCCTGCGCGTCCAACAAGCCATCAACTGTCAAGAAGTGACAGCTAGTTCCTTAGTTATGACGTCATTCATACAGCACCTGTAATTTGACATTTTGTCGTCAACTTACAAAAACCTGCTTATTTCGAAAACTACCTTACCGATCCGGATCAGGTTTTTTGCATCCGAAAGCCAGCACTCCTGCGCGTCCAACAAGCCATCAACTGTCAAGAAGTGACAGCTAGTTCCTTAGTTATGACGTCATTCATACAGCACCTGTAACTGGACATTTTGTCGTCAACTTACAAAAACCTGCTTATCTCGAAAACTACCTTACCGATCCGGATCCGGTTTTTTGCATCTCAAAGCCAGCACTCATGCGCGTCCAAAAAGTCATCAACTGTCAAGAAGTGACAGCTAGTTCCTTAGTTATGACGTCATTCATACAGCACCAGTAATTGGACATTTTGTCGACAACATACAAAAACCTGCGTATCTCGAAAACTACCTTACCTATCCGGATCCGGTTGCATCTGAAAGCCAGCACACATGTGCGTCCAAAAAGCCATCAACTGTCAAGAAGTGACAGCTAGTTCCTTAGTTATGACGTCATTCATACAGCACCTGTAATTTGACATTTTGTCGTCAACTTACAAAAACCTGCTTATTTCGAAAACTACCTTACCGATCCGGATCAGGTTTTTTGCATCCGAAAGCCAGCACTCCTGCGCGTCCAACAAGCCATCAACTGTCAAGAAGTGACAGCTAGTTCCTTAGTTATGACGTCATTCATACAGCACCTGTAACTGGACATTTTGTCGTCAACTTACAAAAACCTGCTTATCTCGAAAACTACCTAACCGATCCGGATCCGGTTTTTTGCATCTGAAAGCCAGCACTCATGCGCATCTAAAAAGCCATCAACTGTCAAGAAGTGACAGCTAGTTCCTTAGTTATGACATCATTCATACAGCACCTGTAACTGGAAATTTTGTCATCAACTTACAAAAACCTGCTTATCTCGAAAACTACCATACCGATCCGGATCCGCTTTTTTGCATCTGAAAGCCAGCACTCATGCGCGTCCAAGAAGCCATCAACTGTCAAGAAGTGACAGCTAGTTCCTTAGTTATGACGTCATTCATACAGCACCTGTAACTGGAAATTTTGTCGTCAACTTACAAAAACCTGCTTATCTCGAAAACTACCTTACCGATCCGGATCCGGTTTTTTGCATCCGAAAGCCAGCACTCATGCGCGCCCAACAAGCCATCAACTGTCAAGAAGTGACAGCTAGTTCCTTAGTTATGACGTCATTCATACAGGACCTGTAATTGGACATTTTGTCGACAACATACAAAAACCTGCGTATCTCGAAAACTGCCTTACCGATCCGGATCCGGTTTTTTGCATCTGACAGCCAGCACTCATGTGCGTCCAAAAAGCCATCAACTGTCAAGAAGTGACAGCTGGTTCCTTAGTTATGACGTCATCCATACAGCACCTGTAATTTGACATTTTGTCGTCAACTTACAAAAACCTGCTTATTTCGAAAACTACCTTACCGATCCGGATCAGGTTTTTTGCATCCGAAAGCCAGCACTCCTGCGCGTCCAACAAGCCATCAACTGTCAAGAAGTGACAGCTAGTTCCTTAGTTATGACGTCATTCATACAGCACCTGTAATTTGACATTTTGTCGTCAACTTACAAAAACCTGCTTATTTCGAAAACTACCTTACCGATCCGGATCAGGTTTTTTGCATCCGAAAGCCAGCACTCCTGCGCGTCTAACAAGCTATCAACTGTCAAGAAGTGACAGCTAGTTCCTTAGTTATGACGTCATTCATACAGCACCTGTAACTGGACATTTTGTCGTCAACTTACAAAAACCTGCTTATCTCGAAAACTACCTTACCGATCCGGATCCGGTTTTTTGCATCTGAAAGCCAGCACTCATGCGCATCCAACAAGCGATAAACTGTCAAGAAGTGACAGCTAGTTCCTTAGTTATGACATCATTCATACAGCACCTGTAACTGGAAATTTTGTCGTCAACTTACAAAAACCTGCTTATCTCGAAAACTACCATACCGATCCGGATCCGGTTTTTTGCATCTGAAAGCCAGCACTCATGCGCGTCCAAGAAGCCATCAACTGTCAAGAAGTGACAGCTAGTTCCTTAGTTATGACGTCATTCATACAGCACCTGTAACTGGAAATTTTGTCGTCAACTTACAAAAACCTGCTTATCTCGAAAACTACCTTACCGATCCGGATCCGGTTTTTTGCATCCGAAAGCCAGCACTCATGCGCGTCCAACAAGCCATCAACTGTCAAGAAGTGACAGCTAGTTCCTTAGTTATGACGTCATTCATACAGGACCTGTAATTGGACATTTTGTCGACAACATACAAAAACCTGCGTATCTCGAAAACTGCCTTACCGATCCGGATCCGGTTTTTTGCATCTGACAGCCAGCACTCATGTGCGTCCAAAAAGCCATCAACTGTCAAGAAGTGACTGCTGGTTCCTTAGTTATGACGTCATCCATACAGCACCTGTAATTTGACATTTTGTCGTCAACTTACAAAAACCTGCTTATTTCGAAAACTACCTTACCGATCCGGATCAGGTTTTTTGCATCCGAAAGCCAGCACTCCTGCGCGTCCAACAAGCCATCAACTGTCAAGAAGTGACAGCTAGTTCCTTAGTTATGACGTCATTCATACAGCAGCTGTAACTGGACATTTTGTCGTCAACTTACAAAAGCCTGCTTATCTTGAAAACTACCTAACCGATCCGGATCCGGTTTTTTGCATCTGAAAGCCAGCACTCATGCGCGTCCAAGAAGCCATCAACTGTCAAGAAGTGACAGCTAGTTCCTTAGTTATGACGTCATTCATACAGCACCTGTAACTGGAAATTTTGTCGTCAACTTACAAAAACCTGCTTATCTCGAAAACTACCTTACCGATCCGGATCCGGTTTTTTGCATCCGAAAGACTCATACGCGTCCAACAAGCCATCAACTGTGAAGAAGTGACAGCTAGTTCCTTAGTTATGACGTCATTCATACAGACATTTTGTCGTCAACTTACAAAAACCCGCTTATCTCGAAAACTACCTTACCGATCCGGATCCGGTTTTTTGCATCTGAAAGCCAGCGCTCATGCGCGTCCAACAAGCCATAAACTGTCAAGAAGTGACAGCTTGTTCCTTAGTTATGACGTCATTCATACAGGACCTGTAATTGGACATTTTGTCGACAACATACACAAACCTGCGTATCTCGAAAACTACCTTACCGATCCGGATCCGGTTTTGCATCTGAAAGCCAGCACTCATGCGCGTCCAACAAGCCATCAACTGTCAAGAAGTGACAGCTAGTTCCTTAGTTATGACGTCATTCATACAGACATTTTGTCGTCAACTTACAAAAACCCGCGTATCTCGAAAATACCTTACCGATCTGGATCCGGTTTTTTGCATCGGAAAGCCAGCACTCATGCGCGTCCAAAAAGTCATCAACTGTCAAGAAGTGACAGCTAGTTCCTTAGTTATGACGTCATTCATACAGCACCAGTAATTGGACATTTTGTCGACAACATACAAAAACCTGCGTATCTCGAAAACTACCTTACCTATCCGGATCCGGTTGCATCTGAAAGCCAGCACACATGTGCGTCCAAAAAGCCATCAACTGTCAAGAAGTGACAGCTAGTTCCTTAGTTATGACGTCATTCATACAGCACCTGTAATTTGACATTTTGTCGTCAACTTACGAAAACCTGCTTATTTCGAAAACTACCTTACCGATCCGGATCAGGTTTTTTGCATCCGAAAGCCAGCACTCCTGCGCGTCCAACAAGCCATCAACTGTCAAGAAGTGACAGCTAGTTCCTTAGTTATGACGTCATTCATACAGCACCTGTAACTGGACATTTTGTCGTCAACTTACAAAAACCTGCTTATCTCGAAAACTACCTAACCGATCCGGATCCGGTTTTTTGCATCTGAAAGCCAGCACTCATGCGCATCTATAAAGCCATCAACTGTCAAGAAGTGACAGCTAGTTCCTTAGTTATGACATCATTCATACAGCACCTGTAACTGGAAATTTTGTCATCAACTTACAAAAACCTGCTTATCTCGAAAACTACCATACCGATCCGGATCCGGTTTTTTGCATCTGAAAGCCAGCACTCATGCGCGTCCAAGAAGCCACCAACTGTCAAGAAGTGACAGCTAGTTCCTTAGTTATGACGTCATTCATACAGCACCTGTAACTGGAAATTTTGTCGTCAACTTACAAAAACCTGCTTATCTCGAAAACTACCTTACCGATCCGGATCCGGTTTTTTGCATCCGAAAGCCAGCACTCATGCGCGCCCAACAAGCCATCAACTGTCAAGAAGTGACAGCTAGTTCCTTAGTTATGACGTCATTCATACAGGACCTGTAATTGGACATTTTGTCGACAACATACAAAAACCTGCGTATCTCGAAAACTACCTTACCGATCCGGATCAGGTTTTTTGCATCCGAAAGCCAGCACTCCTGCGCGTCCAACAAGCCATCAACTGTCAATAAGTGACAGCTAGTTCCTTAGTTATGACGTCATTCATACAGCACCTGTAACTGGACATTTTGTCGTCAACTTACAAAAACCTGCTTATCTCGAAAACTACCTAACCGATCCGGATCCGGTTTTTTGCATCTGAAAGCCAGCACTCATGCGCGTCCAACAAGCGATAAACTGTCAAGAAGTGACAGCTAGTTCCTTAGTTATGACGTCATTCATACAGCACCTGTAACTGGAAATTTTGTCGTCAACTTACAAAAACCTGCTTATCTCGAAAACTACCTTACCGATCCGGATCAGGTTTTTTGCATCCGAAAGCCAGCACTCCTGCGCGTCCAACAAGACATCAACTGTCAAGAAGTGACAGCTAGTTCCTTAGTTATGACGTCATTCATAGAGCACCTGTAACTGGACATATTGTCGTCAACTTACAAAAACCTGCTTATCTCGAAAACTACCTAACCGATCCGGATCCGGTTTTTTGCATCTGAAAGCCAGCACTCATGCGCATCTAAAAAGCCATCAACTGTCAAGAAGTGACAGCTAGTTCCTTAGTTATGACATCATTCATACAGCACCTGTAACTGGAAATTTTGTCGTCAACTTACAAAAACCTGCTTATCTCGAAAACTACCATACCGATCCGGATCCGGTTTTTTGCATCTGAAAGCCAGCACTCATGCGCGTCCAAGAAGCCATCAACTGTCAAGAAGTGACAGCTAGTTCCTTAGTTATGACGTCATTCATACAGCACCTGTAACTGGAAATTTTGTCGTCAACTTACAAAAACCTGCTTATCTCGAAAACTACCTTACCGATCCGGATCCGGTTTTTTGCATCCGAAAGCCAGCACTCATGCGCGTCCAACAAGCCATCAACTGTCAAGAAGTGACAGCTAGTTCCTTAGTTATGACGTCATTCATACAGGACCTGTAATTGGACATTTTGTCGACAACATACAAAAACCTGCGTATCTCGAAAACTGCCTTACCGATCCGGATCCGGTTTTTTGCATCTGACAGCCAGCACTCATGTGCGTCCAAAAAGCCATCAAATGTCAAGAAGTGACTGCTGGTTCCTTAGTTATGACGTCATCCATACAGCACCTGTAATTTGACATTTTGTCGTCAACTTACAAAAACCTGCTTATTTCGAAAACTACCTTACCGATCCGGATCAGGTTTTTTGCATCCGAAAGCCAGCACTCCTGCGCGTCCAACAAGCCATCAACTGTCAAGAAGTGAGAGCTAGTTCCTTAGTTATGACGTCATTCATACAGCACCTGTAACTGGACATTTTGTCGTCAACTTACAAAAGCCTGCTTATCTTGAAAACTACCTAACCGATCCGGATCCGGTTTTTTGCATCTGAAAGCCAGCACTCATGCGCGTCCAAGAAGCCATCAACTGTCAAGAAGTGACAGCTAGTTCCTTAGTTATGACGTCATTCATACAGCACCTGTAACTGGAAATTTTGTCGTCAACTTACAAAAACCTGCTTATCTCGAAAACTACCTTACCGATCCGGATCCGGTTTTTTGCATCCGAAAGACTCATACGCGTCCAACAAGCCATCAACTGTGAAGAAGTGACAGCTAGTTCCTTAGTTATGACGTCATTCATACAGACATTTTGTCGTCAACTTACAAAAACCCGCTTATCTCGAAAACTACCTTACCGATCCGGATCCGGTTTTTTGCATCTGAAAGCCAGCGCTCATGCGCGTCCAACAAGCCATAAACTGTCAAGAAGTGACAGCTTGTTCCTTAGTTATTCATTCATACAGGACCTGTAATTGGACATTTTGTCGACAACATACACAAACCTGCGTATCTCGAAAACTACCTTACCGATCCGGATCCGGTTTTTTGCATCTGAAAGCCAGCACTCATGCGCGTCCAACAAGCCATCAACTGTCAAGAAGTGACAGCTAGTTCCTTAGTTATGACGTCATTCATACAGACATTTTGTCGTCAACTTACAAAAACCCGCGTATCTCGAAAATACCTTACCGATCTGGATCCGGTTTTTTGCATCTGAAAGCCAGCACTCATGCGCGTCCAAAAAGTCATCAACTGTCAAGAAGTGACAGCTAGTTCCTTAGTTATGACGTCATTCATACAGCACCAGTAATTGGACATTTTGTCGACAACATACAAAAACCTGCGTATCTCGAAAACTACCTTTCCTATCCGGATCCGGTTTCTTGCATCTGAAAGCCAGCACTCATGTGCGTCCAAAAAGCCATCAACTGTCAAGAAGTGACAGCTAGTTCCTTAGTTATGACGTCATTCATACAACACCCGTAATTTGACATTTTGTCGTCAACTTACAAAAACCTGCTTATTTCGAAAACTACCTTACCGATCCGGATCAGGTTTTTTGCATCCGAAAGCCAGCACTCCTGCGCGTCCAACAAGCCATCAACTGTCAAGAAGTGACAGCTAGTTCCTTAGTTATGACGTCATTCATACAGCACCTGTAACTGGACATTTTGTCGTCAACATACAAAAACCTGCTTATCTCAAAAACTACCATACCGATCCGGATCCGGTTTTTTGCATCTGAAAGCCAGCACTCATGCGCATCTAAAAAGCCATCAACTGTCAAGAAGTGACAGCTAGTTCCTTAGTTATGACGTCATTCATACAGCACCTGTAACTGGAAATTTTGTCGTCAACTTACAAAAACCTGCTTATCTCGAAAACTACCTTACCGATCCGGATCCGGTTTTTTGCATCCGAAAGACTCATGCGCGTCCAACAAGCCATCAACTGTCAAGAAGTGACAGCTAGTTCCTTAGTTATGACGTCATTCATACAGACATTTTGTCGTCAACTTACAAAAACCCGCTTATCTCGAAAATTAACCTTACCGATCGGGATCCGGTTTTTTGCATTTGAAAGCCAGCACTCATGCGCGTCCAACAAGCCATCAACTGTCAAGAAGTGACAGCTAGTTCCTTAGTTATGACGTCATTCATACAGGACCTGTAATTGGACATTTTGTCGACAACATACACAAACCTGCGTATCTCGAAAACTACCTTACCGATCCGGATCCGGTTTTTTGCATCTGAAAGCCAGCACTCATGCGCGTCCAACAAGCCATCAACTGTCAAGAAGTGACAGCTAGTTCCTTAGTTATGACGTCATTCATACAGACATTTTGTCGTCAACTTACAAAAACCCGCGTATCTCGAAAATACCTTACCGATCCGGATCCGGTTTTTTGCATCTGAAAGCCAGCACTCATGCGCGTCCAACAAGCCATCAACTGTCAAGAAGTGACAGCTAGTTCCTTAGTTATGACGTCATTCATACAGCACCTGTAACTGGAAATTTTGTCGTCAACTTACAAAAACCTGCGTATCTCGAAAACTACCTTACCTATCCGGATCCGGTTGCATCTGAAAGCCAGCACACATGTGCGTCCAAAAAGCCATCAACTGTCAAGAAGTGACAGCTAGTTCCTTAGTTATGACGTCATTCATACAGCACCTGTAATTTGACATTTTGTCGTCAACTTATAAAAACCTGCTTATTTCGAAAACAACCTTACCGATCCGGATCAGGTTTTTTGCATCCGAAAGCCAGCACTCCTGCGCGTCCAACAAGCCATCAACTGTCAAGAAGTGAAAGCTAGTTCCTTAGTTATGACGTCATTCATACAGCACCTGTAACTGGACATTTTGTCGTCAACTTACAAAAACCTGCTTATCTCGAAAACTACCTAACCGATCCGGATCCGGTTTTTTGCATCTGAAAGCCAGCACTCATGCGCAGCTAAAAAGCCATCAACTGTCAAGAAGTGACAGCTAGTTCCTTAGTTATGACATCATTCATACAGCACCTGTAACTGGAAATTTTGTCGTCAACTTACAAAAACTTCCTTATCTCGAAAACTACCATACCGATCCGGATCCGGTTTTTTGCATCTGAAAGCCAGCACTCATGCGCGTCCAAGAAGCCATCAACTGTCAAGAAGTGACAGCTAGTTCCTTAGTTATGACGTCATTCATACAGCACCTGTAACTGGAAATTTTGTCGTCAACTTACAAAAACCTGCTTATCTCGAAAACTACCTTACCGATCCGGATCCGGTTTTTTGCATCCGAAAGCCAGCACTCATGCGCGTCCAACAAGCCATCAACTGTCAAAAAGTGACAGCTAGTTCCTTAGTTATGACGTCATTCATACAGGACCTGTAATTGGACATTTTGTCGACAACATACAAAAACCTGCGTATCTCGAAAACTGCCTTACCGATCCGGGTCCGGTTTTTTGCATCTGACAGCCAGCACTCATGTGCGTCCAAAAAGCCATCAACTGTCAAGAAGTGACAGCTGGTTCCTTAGTTATGACGTCATCCATACAGCACCTGTAATTTGACATTTTGTCGTCAACTTACAAAAACCTGCTTATTTCGAAAACTACCTTACCGATCCGGATCAGGTTTTTTGCATCCGAAAGCCAGCACTCCTGCGCGTCCAACAAGCCATCAACTGTCAAGAAGTGACAGCTAGTTCCTTAGTTATGACGTCATTCATACAGTACCTGTAACTGGACATTTTGTCGTCAACTTACAAAAGCCTGCTTATCTCGAAAACTACCTAACCGATCCGGATCCGGTTTTTTGCATCTGAAAGCCAACACTCATGCGCGTCCAAGAAGCCATCAACTGTCAAGAAGTGACAGCTAGTTCCTTAGTTATGGCGTCATTCATACAGACATTTTGTCGTCAACTTACAAAAACCCGCGTATCTCGAAAATACCTTACCGATCCGGATCCGGTTTTTTGCACCCGAAAGACTCATACGCGTCCAACAAGCCATCAACTGTGAAGAAGTGACAGCTAGTTCCTTAGTTATGATGTCATTCATACAGACATTTTGTCGTCAACTTACAAAAACCCGCTTATCTCGAAAACTACCTTACCGATCCGGATCCGGTTTTTTGCATCTGAAAGCCAGCGCTCATGCGCGTCCAACAAGCCATAAACTGTCGAGAAGTGACAGCTTGTTCCTTAGTTATGACGTCATTCATACAGCACCTGTAACTGGAAATTTTGTCGTCAACTTACAAAAACCTGCTTATCTCGAAAACTACCTTACCGATCCGGATCCAGTTTTTTGCACCCGAAAGACTCATACGCGTCCAACAAGCCATCAACTGTGAAGAAGTGACAGCTAGTTCCTTAGTTATGATGTCATTCATACAGACATTTTGTCGTCAACTTACAAAAACCCGCTTATCTCGAAAACTACCTTACCGATCCGGATCCGGTTTTTTGCATCTGAAAGCCAGCGCTCATGCGCGTCCAACAAGCCATAAACTGTCGAGAAGTGACAGCTTGTTCCTTAGTTATGACGTCATTCATACAGCACCTGTAATTTGACATTTTGTCGTCAACTTACAAAAACCTGCTTATTTCGAAAACTACCTTACCGATCCGGACCAGGTTTTTTTGCATCCGAAAGCCAGCGCTCATGCGCGTCCAACAAGCCATCAACTGTCAAGAAATGACAGCTAGTTCCTTAGTTATGACGTCATTCATTCAGCACCTATAACTGGAAATTTTGTCGTCAACTTACAAAAACCTGCTTATCTCGAAAACTACCTTACAGATCCGGATCCGGTTTTTTGCATCCGAAAGCCAGCACTCATGCGCGTCCAACAAGCCATCAACTGTCAAGAAGTGACAGCTAGTTCCTTAGTTATGACGTCATTCATACAGGACCTGTAATTGGACATTTTGTCGACAACATACAAAAACCTGCGTATCTCGAAAACTGCCTTACCGATCCGGATCCGGTTTTTTGCATCTTAAAGCCAGCACTCATGCGCATCTAAAAAGCCATCAACTGTCAAGAAGTGACAGCTAGTTCCTTAGTTATGACGTCATTCATACAGCACCTGTAACTGGAAATTTTGTCGTCAACTTATCAAAACCTGCTTATCTCGAAAACTACCTTACCGATCCGAATCCGGTTTTTTGCATCCGAAAGCCAGCACTCATGCGCGTCCAACAAGCCATCAACTGTCAAGAAATGACAGCTAGTTCCTTAGTTATGACGTCATTCATTCAGCACCTATAACTGGAAATTTTGTCGTCAACTTACAAAAACCTGCTTATCTCGAAAACTACCTTACCGATCCGGATCCGGTTTTTTGCATCTGAAAGCCAGCACTCATGCGCGTCCAACAAGCCATCAACTGTCAAGAAGTGACAGCTAGTTCCTTAGTTATGACGTCATTCATACAGACATTTTGTCGCCAACTTACAAAAACCCGCGTATCTCGAAAATACCTTACCGATCCGGATCCGGTTTTTTGCATCTGAAAGCCAGCCCTCATGCGCGTCTAAAAAGTCATCAACTGTCAAGAAGTGACAGCTAGTTCCTTAGTTATGACGTCATTCATACAGCACCAGTAATTGGACATTTTGTCGACAACATACAAAAACCTGCGTATCTCGAAAACTACCTTACCTATCCGGATCCGGTTTCTTGCATCTGAAAGCCAGCACTCATGTGCGTCCAAAAAGCCATCAACTGTCAAGAAGTGACAGCTAGTTCCTTAGTTATGACGTCATTCATACAGCACCTGTAATTTGACATTTTGTCGTCAACTTACAAAAACCTGCTTATTTCGAAAACTACCTTACCGATCCGGAACAGGTTTTTTGCATCCGAAAGCCAGCACTCCTGCGCGTCCAACAAGCCATCAACTGTCAAGAAGTGACAGCTAGTTCCTTAGTTATGACGTCATTCATACAGCACCTGTAACTGGACATTTTGTCGTCAACTTACATAAACTTGCTTATCTCGAAAACTACCTAACCGATCCGGATCCGGTTTTTTGCATCTGAAAGCCAGCACTCATGCGCATCTAAAAAGCCATCAACTGTCAAGAAGTGACAGCTAGTTCCTTAGTTATGACATCATTCATACAGCACCTGTAACTGGAAATTTTGTCGTCAACATACAAAAACCTGCTTATCTCGAAAACTACCATACCGATCCGGATCCGGTTTTTTGCATCCGAAAGACTCATGCGCGTCCAACAAGCCATCAAGTGTCAAGAAGTGACAGCTAGTTCCTTAGTTATGACGTCATTCATACAGACATTTTGTCGTCAACTTACAAAAACCCGCTTATCTCGAAAATTAACCTTACCGATCCGGATCCGGTTTTTTGCATTTGAAAGCCAGCACTCATGCGCGTCCAACAAGCCATCAACTGTCAAGAAGTGACAGCTAGTTCCTTAGTTATGACGTCATTCATACAGGACCTGTAATTGGACATTTTGTCGACAACATACACAAACCTGCGTATCTCGAAAACTACCTTACCGATCCGGATCCGGTTTTTTGCATCTGAAAGCCAGCACTCATGCGCGTCCAACAAGCCATCAACTGTCAAGAAGTGACAGCTAGTTCCTTAGTTATGACGTCATTCATACAGACATTTTGTCGTCAACTTACAAAAACCCGCGTATCTCGAAAATACCTTACCGATACGGATCCGGTTTTTTTCATCTGAAAGCCAGCACACATGCGCGTCCAACAAGCCATAAACTGTCAAGAAGTGACAGCTAGTTCCTTAGTTATGACGTCATTCATACAGCACCTGTAACTGGAAATTTTGTCGTCAACTTACAAAAACCTGCTTATCTCGAAAACTACCTTACCGATCCGGATCCGGTTTTTTGCATCTGAAAGCCAGCATTCATGCGCGTCCAAAAAGTCATCAACTGTCAAGAAGTGACAGCTAGTTCCTTAGTTATGATGTCATTCATACAGCACCAGTAATTGGACATTTTGTCGACAACATACAAAAACCTGCGTATCTCGAAAACTACCTTACCTATCCGGATCCGGTTGCATCTGAAAGCCAGCACACATGTGCGTCCAAAAAGCCATCAACTGTCAAGAAGTGACAGCTAGTTCCTTAGTTATGACGTCATTCATACAGCACCTGTAATTTGACATTTTGTCGTCAACTTACAAAAACCTGCTTATTTCGAAAACTACCTTACCGATCCGGAACAGGTTTTTAGGATCCGAAAGCCAGCACTCCTGCGCGTCCAACAAGCCATCAACTGTCAAGAAGTGACAGCTAGTTCCTTAGTTATGACATCATTCATACAGCACCTGTAACTGGAAATTTTGTCGTCAACTTACAAAAACCTGCTTATCTCGAAAACTACCATACCGATCCGGATCCGGTTTTTTGCATCTGAAAGCCAGCACTCATGCGCGTCCAAGAAGCCATCAACTGTCAAGAAGTGACAGCTAGTTCCTTAGTTATGACGTCATTCATACAGCACCTGTAACTGGAAATTTTGTCGTCAACTTACAAAAACCTGCTTATCTCGAAAACTACCTTACCGATCCGGATCCGGTTTTTTGCATCCGAAAGCCAGCACTCATGCGCGTCCAACAAGCCATCAACTGTCAAGAAGTGACAGCTAGTTCCTTAGTTATGACGTCATTCATACAGGACCTGTAATTGGACATTTTGTCGACAACATACAAAAGCTGCGTATCTCGAAAATTGCCTTACCGATCCGGATCCGGTTTTTTGCATCTGACAGCCAGCACTCATGTGCATCCAAAAAGCCATCAACTGTCAAGAAGTGACAGCTGGTTCCTTAGTTATGACGTCATCCATACAGCACCTGTAATTTGACATTTTGTCGTCAACTTACAAAAACCTGCTTATTTCGAAAACTACCTTACCGATCCGGATCAGGTTTTTTGCATCCGAAAGCCAGCACTCCTGCGCGTCCAACAAGCCATCAACTGTCAAGAAGTGACAGCTAGTTCCTTAGTTATGACGTCATTCATACAGCACCTGTAACTGGACATTTTGTCGTCAACTTACAAAAGCCTGCTTATCTCGAAAACTACCTAACCGATCCGGATCCGGTTTTTTGCATCTGAAACCCAGCACTCATGCGCGTCCAAGAAGCCATCAACTGTCAAGAAGTGACAGCTAGTTCCTTAGTTATGACGTCATTCATAAAGCACCTGTAACTGGAAATTTTGTCGTCAACTTACAAAAACCTGCTTATCTCGAAAACTACCTTACCGATCCGGATCCGGTTTTTTGCATCCGAAAGACTCATACGCGTCCAACAAGCCATCAACTGTGAAGAAGTGACAGCTAGTTCCTTAGTTATGACGTCATTCATACAGACATTTTGTCGTCAACTTACAAAAACCCGCTTATCTCGAAAACTACCTCACCGATCCGGATCCGGTTTTTTGCGTCTGAAAGCCAGCGCTCATGCGCGTCCAACAAGCCATAAACTGTCAAGAAGTGACAGCTTGTTCCTTAGTTATGACGTCATTCATACAGCACCTGTTATTTGACATTTTGTCGTCAACTTACAAAAACCTGCTTATTTCGAAAACTACCTTACCGATCCGAATCCGGTTTTTTGCATCCGAAAGCCAGCACTCATGCGCGTCCAACAAGCCATCAACTGTCGAGAAATGACAGCTAGTTCCTTAGTTATGACGTCATTCATTCAGCATCTATAACTGGAAATTTTGTCGTCAACTTACAAAAACCTGCTTATCTCGAAAACCACCTTACCGATCCGGATCCGGTTTTTTGCATCTGAAAGCCAGCACTCATGCGCGTCCAACAAGCAATCAACTGTCAAGAAGTGACAGCTAGTTCCTTAGTTATGACGTCATTCATACAGGACCTGTAATTGGACATTTTGTCGACAACATACACAAACCTGCGTATCTCGAAAACTGCCTTACCGATCCGGATCCGGTTTTTTGCATCTGAAAGCCAGCACTCACGCGCGTCCAACAAGCCATCAACTGTCAAGAAGTGACAGCTAGTTCCTTAGTTATGACGTCATTCATACAGACATTTTGTCGTCAACTTACAAAAACCCGCGTATCTCGAAAATACCTTACCGATCCGGATCCGGTTTTTTGCATCTGAAAGCCAGCACTCATGCGCGTCCAAAAAGTCATCAACTGTCAAGAAGTGACAGCTAGTTCCTTAGTTATGACGTCATTCATACAGCACCAGTAATTGGACATTTTGTCGACAACATACAAAAACCTGCGTATCTCGAAAACTACCTTACCTATCCGGATCCGGTTTCTTGCATCTGAAAGCCAGCACTCATGTGCGTCCAAAAAGCCATCAACTGTCAAGAAGTGACAGCTAGTTCCTTAGTTATGACGTCATTCATACAGCACCTGTAATTTGACATTTTGTCGTCAACTTACAAAAACCTGCTTATTTCGAAAACTACCTTACCGATCCGGATCAGGTTTTTTGCATCCGAAAGCCAGCACTCCTGCGCGTCCAACAAGCCATCAACTGTCAAGAAGTGGCAGCTAGTTCCTTAGTTATGACGTCATTCATACAGCACCTGTAACTGGACATTTTGTCGTCAACTTACAAAAACTTGCTTATCTCGAAAACTACCTAACCGATCCGGATCCGGTTTTTTGCATCTGAAAGCCAGCACTCATGCGCATCTAAAAAGCCATCAACTGTCAAGAAGTGACAGCTAGTTCCTTAGTTATGACATCATTCATACAGCACCTGTAACTGGAAATTTTGTCGTCAACATACAAAAACCTGCTTATCTCGAAAACTACCATACCGATCCGGATCCGGTTTTTTGCATCTGAAAGCCAGCACTCATGCGCGTCCAAGAAGCCATCAACTGTCAAGAAGTGACAGCTAGTTCCTTAGTTATGACGTCATTCATATAGCACCTGTAACTGGAAATTTTGTCGTCAACTTACAAAAACCTGCTTATCTCGAAAACTACCTTACCGATCCGGATCCGGTTTTTTGCATCCGAAAGCCAGCACTCATGCGCGTCCAACAAGCCATCAACTGTCAAGAAGTGACAGCTAGTTCCTTAGTTATGACGTCATTCATACAGGACCTGTAATTGGACATTTTGTCGACAACATACAAAAACCTGCGTATCTCGAAAACTGCCTTACCGATCCGGATCCGGTTTTTTGCATCTTAAAGCCAGCACTCATGCGCATCTAAAAAGCCATCAACTGTCAAGAAGTGACAGCTAGTTCCTTAGTTATGACGTCATTCATACAGCACCTGTAACTGGAAATTTTGTCGTCAACTTATCAAAACCTGCTTATCTCGAAAACTACCTTACCGATCCGAATCCGGTTTTTTGCATCCGAAAGCCAGCACTCATGCGCGTCCAACAAGCCATCAACTGTCAAGAAATGACAGCTAGTTCCTTAGTTATGACGTCATTCATTCAGCACCTATAACTGGAAATTTTGTCGTCAACTTACAAAAACCTGCTTATCTCGAAAACTACCTTACCGATCCGGATCCGGTTTTTTGCATCTGAAAGCCAGCACTCATGCGCGTCCAACAAGCCATCAACTGTCAAGAAGTGACAGCTAGTTCCTTAGTTATGACGTCATTCATACAGACATTTTGTCGCCAACTTACAAAAACCCGCGTATCTCGAAAATACCTTACCGATCCGGATCC
Source organism: Dioctria linearis (assembly GCA_963930735.1). Lineage (NCBI taxonomy): Eukaryota > Metazoa > Arthropoda > Insecta > Diptera > Asilidae > Dioctria > Dioctria linearis. The sequence goes on from OZ005744.1 coordinate 44,894,744, forward strand.
GGTTTTTTGCATCTGAAAGCCAGCCCTCATGCGCGTCTAAAAAGTCATCAACTGTCAAGAAGTGACAGCTAGTTCCTTAGTTATGACGTCATTCATACAGCACCAGTAATTGGACATTTTGTCGACAACATACAAAAACCTGCGTATCTCGAAAACTACCTTACCTATCCGGATCCGGTTTCTTGCATCTGAAAGCCAGCACTCATGTGCGTCCAAAAAGCCATCAACTGTCAAGAAGTGACAGCTAGTTCCTTAGTTATGACGTCATTCATACAGCACCTGTAATTTGACATTTTGTCGTCAACTTACAAAAACCTGCTTATTTCGAAAACTACCTTACCGATCCGGAACAGGTTTTTTGCATCCGAAAGCCAGCACTCCTGCGCGTCCAACAAGCCATCAACTGTCAAGAAGTGACAGCTAGTTCCTTAGTTATGACGTCATTCATACAGCACCTGTAACTGGACATTTTGTCGTCAACTTACATAAACTTGCTTATCTCGAAAACTACCTAACCGATCCGGATCCGGTTTTTTGCATCTGAAAGCCAGCACTCATGCGCATCTAAAAAGCCATCAACTGTCAAGAAGTGACAGCTAGTTCCTTAGTTATGACATCATTCATACAGCACCTGTAACTGGAAATTTTGTCGTCAACATACAAAAACCTGCTTATCTCGAAAACTACCATACCGATCCGGATCCGGTTTTTTGCATCCGAAAGACTCATGCGCGTCCAACAAGCCATCAAGTGTCAAGAAGTGACAGCTAGTTCCTTAGTTATGACGTCATTCATACAGACATTTTGTCGTCAACTTACAAAAACCCGCTTATCTCGAAAATTAACCTTACCGATCCGGATCCGGTTTTTTGCATTTGAAAGCCAGCACTCATGCGCGTCCAACAAGCCATCAACTGTCAAGAAGTGACAGCTAGTTCCTTAGTTATGACGTCATTCATACAGGACCTGTAATTGGACATTTTGTCGACAACATACACAAACCTGCGTATCTCGAAAACTACCTTACCGAACCGGATCCGGTTTTTTGCATCTGAAAGCCAGCACTCATGCGCGTCCAACAAGCCATCAACTGTCAAGAAGTGACAGCTAGTTCCTTAGTTATGACGTCATTCATACAGACATTTTGTCGTCAACTTACAAAAACCCGCGTATCTCGAAAATACCTTACCGATACGGATCCGGTTTTTTTCATCTGAAAGCCAGCACACATGCGCGTCCAACAAGCCATAAACTGTCAAGAAGTGACAGCTAGTTCCTTAGTTATGACGTCATTCATACAGCACCTGTAACTGGAAATTTTGTCGTCAACTTACAAAAACCTGCTTATCTCGAAAACTACCTTACCGATCCGGATCCGGTTTTTTGCATCTGAAAGCCAGCATTCATGCGCGTCCAAAAAGTCATCAACTGTCAAGAAGTGACAGCTAGTTCCTTAGTTATGATGTCATTCATACAGCACCAGTAATTGGACATTTTGTCGACAACATACAAAAACCTGCGTATCTCGAAAACTACCTTACCTATCCGGATCCGGTTGCATCTGAAAGCCAGCACACATGTGCGTCCAAAAAGCCATCAACTGTCAAGAAGTGACAGCTAGTTCCTTAGTTATGACGTCATTCATACAGCACCTGTAATTTGACATTTTGTCGTCAACTTACAAAAACCTGCTTATTTCGAAAACTACCTTACCGATCCGGAACAGGTTTTTAGCATCCGAAAGCCAGCACTCCTGCGCGTCCAACAAGCCATCAACTGTCAAGAAGTGACAGCTAGTTCCTTAGTTATGACATCATTCATACAGCACCTGTAACTGGAAATTTTGTCGTCAACTTACAAAAACCTGCTTATCTCGAAAACTACCATACCGATCCGGATCCGGTTTTTTGCATCTGAAAGCCAGCACTCATGCGCGTCCAAGAAGCCATCAACTGTCAAGAAGTGACAGCTAGTTCCTTAGTTATGACGTCATTCATACAGCACCTGTAACTGGAAATTTTGTCGTCAACTTACAAAAACCTGCTTATCTCGAAAACTACCTTACCGATCCGGATCCGGTTTTTTGCATCCGAAAGCCAGCACTCATGCGCGTCCAACAAGCCATCAACTGTCAAGAAGTGACAGCTAGTTCCTTAGTTATGACGTCATTCATACAGGACCTGTAATTGGACATTTTGTCGACAACATACAAAAGCTGCGTATCTCGAAAACTGCCTTACCGATCCGGATCCGGTTTTTTGCATCTGACAGCCAGCACTCATGTGCATCCAAAAAGCCATCAACTGTCAAGAAGTGACAGCTGGTTCCTTAGTTATGACGTCATCCATACAGCACCTGTAATTTGACATTTTGTCGTCAACTTACAAAAACCTGCTTATTTCGAAAACTACCTTACCGATCCGGATCAGGTTTTTTGCATCCGAAAGCCAGCACTCCTGCGCGTCCAACAAGCCATCAACTGTCAAGAAGTGACAGCTAGTTCCTTAGTTATGACGTCATTCATACAGCACCTGTAACTGGACATTTTGTCGTCAACTTACAAAAGCCTGCTTATCTCGAAAACTACCTAACCGATCCGGATCCGGTTTTTTGCATCTGAAACCCAGCACTCATGCGCGTCCAAGAAGCCATCAACTGTCAAGAAGTGACAGCTAGTTCCTTAGTTATGACGTCATTCATTCAGCATCTATAACTGGAAATTTTGTCGTCAACTTACAAAAACCTGCTTATCTCGAAAACCACCTTACCGATCCGGATCCGGTTTTTTGCATCTGAAAGCCAGCACTCATGCGCGTCCAACAAGCAATCAACTGTCAAGAAGTGACAGCTAGTTCCTTAGTTATGACGTCATTCATACAGGACCTGTAATTGGACATTTTGTCGACAACATACACAAACCTGCGTATCTCGAAAACTGCCTTACCGATCCGGATCCGGTTTTTTGCATCTGAAAGCCAGCACTCACGCGCGTCCAACAAGCCATCAACTGTCAAGAAGTGACAGCTAGTTCCTTAGTTATGACGTCATTCATACAGACATTTTGTCGTCAACTTACAAAAACCCGCGTATCTCGAAAATACCTTACCGATCCGGATCCGGTTTTTTGCATCTGAAAGCCAGCACTCATGCGCGTCCAAAAAGTCATCAACTGTCAAGAAGTGACAGCTAGTTCCTTAGTTATGACGTCATTCATACAGCACCAGTAATTGGACATTTTGTCGACAACATACAAAAACCTGCGTATCTCGAAAACTACCTTACCTATCCGGATCCGGTTTCTTGCATCTGAAAGCCAGCACTCATGTGCGTCCAAAAAGCCATCAACTGTCAAGAAGTGACAGCTAGTTCCTTAGTTATGACGTCATTCATACAGCACCTGTAATTTGACATTTTGTCGTCAACTTACAAAAACCTGCTTATTTCGAAAACTACCTTACCGATCCGGATCAGGTTTTTTGCATCCGAAAGCCAGCACTCCTGCGCGTCCAACAAGCCATCAACTGTCAAGAAGTGGCAGCTAGTTCCTTAGTTATGACGTCATTCATACAGCACCTGTAACTGGACATTTTGTCGTCAACTTACAAAAACTTGCTTATCTCGAAAACTACCTAACCGATCCGGATCCGGTTTTTTGCATCTGAAAGCCAGCACTCATGCGCATCTAAAAAGCCATCAACTGTCAAGAAGTGACAGCTAGTTCCTTAGTTATGACATCATTCATACAGCACCTGTAACTGGAAATTTTGTCGTCAACATACAAAAACCTGCTTATCTCGAAAACTACCATACCGATCCGGATCCGGTTTTTTGCATCTGAAAGCCAGCACTCATGCGCGTCCAAGAAGCCATCAACTGTCAAGAAGTGACAGCTAGTTCCTTAGTTATGACGTCATTCATATAGCACCTGTAACTGGAAATTTTGTCGTCAACTTACAAAAACCTGCTTATCTCGAAAACTACCATACCGATCCGGATCCGGTTTTTTGCATCCGAAAGACTCATGCGCGTCCAATAAGCCATCAACTGTCAAGAAGTGACAGCTAGTTCCTTAGTTATGACGTCATTCATACAGACATTTTGTCGTCAACTTACAAAAACCCGCTTATCTCGAAAATTAACCTTACCGATCCGGATCCGGTTTTTTGCATTTGAAAGCCAGCACTCATGCGCGTCCAACAAGCCATCAACTGTCAAGAAGTGACAGCTAGTTTCTTAGTTATGACGTCATTCATACAGGACCTGTAATTGGACATTTTGTCGACAACATACACAAACCTGCGTATCTCGAAAACTACCTTACCGATCCGGATCCGGTTTTTTGCATCTGAAAGCCAGCACTCATGCGCGTCCAACAAGCCATCAACTGTCAAGAAGTGACAGCTAGTTCCTTAGTTATGACGTCATTCATACAGACATTTTGTCGTCAACTTACAAAAACCCGCGTATCTCGAAAATGCCTTACCGATCCGGATCCGGTTTTTTGCATCTGAAAGCCAGCACACATGCGCGTCCAACAAGCCATAAACTGTCAAGAAGTGACAGCTAGTTCCTTAGTTATGACGTCATTCATACAGCACCTGTAACTGGAAATTTTGTCGTCAACTTACAAAAACCTGCTTATCTCGAAAACTACCTTACCGATCCGGATCCGGTTTTTTGCATCTGAAAGCCAGCACTCATGCGCGTCCAAAAAGTCATCAACTGTCAAGAAGTGACAGCTAGTTCCTTAGTTATGACATCATTCATACAGCACCTGTAACTGGAAATTTTGTCGTCAACTTACAAAAACCTGCTTATCTCGAAAACTACCATACCGATCCGGATCCGGTTTTTTGCATCTGAAAGCCAGCACTCATGCGCGTCCAAGAAGCCATCAACTGTCAAGAAGTGACAGCTAGTTCCTTAGTTATGACGTCATTCATTCAGCACCCATAACTGGAAATTTTGTCGTCAACTTACAAAAACCTGCTTATCTCGAAAACTACCTTACCGATCCGGATCCGGTTTTTTGCATCTGAAAGCCAGCACTCATGCGCGTCCAACAAGCCATCAACTGTCAAGAAGTGACAGCTAGTTCCTTAGTTATGACGTCATTCATACAGGACCTGTAATTGGACATTTTGTCGACAACATACACAAACCTGCCTATCTCGAAAAATACCTTACCGATCCGGATCCGGTTTTTTGCATCTGAAAGCCAGCACTCATGCGCGTCCAACAAGCCATCAACTGTCAAGAAGTGACAGCTAGTTCCTTAGTTATGACGTCATTCATACAGACATTTTGTCGTCAACTTACAAAAACCCGCGTATCTCGAAAATGCCTTACCGATCCGGATCCGGTTTTCTGCATCTGAAAGCCAGCACACATGCGCGTCCAACAAGCCATAAACTGTCAAGAAGTGACAGCTAGTTCCTTAGTTATGACGTCATTCATACAGCACCTGTAACTGGAAATTTTGTCGTCAACTTACAAAAACCTGCTTATCTCGAAAACTACCTAACTGATCCGGATCCGGTTTTTTGCATCTGAAAGCCAGCACTCATGCGCGTCCAAAAAGTCATCAACTGTCAAGAAGTGACAGCTAGTTCCTTAGTTATGACATCATTCATACAGCACCTGTAACTGGAAATTTTGTCGTCAACTTACAAAAACCTGCTTATCTCGAAAACTACCATACCGATCCGGATCCGGTTTTTTGCATCTGAAAGCCAGCACTCATGCGCGTCCAAGAAGCCATCAACTGTCAAGAAGTGACAGCTAGTTCCTTAGTTATGACGTCATTCATTCAGCACCCATAACTGGAAATTTTGTCGTCAACTTACAAAAACCTGCTTATCTCGAAAACTACCTTACCGATCCGGATCCGGTTTTTTGCATCTGAAAGCCAGCACTCATGCGCGTCCAACAAGCCATCAACTGTCAAGAAGTGACAGCTAGTTCCTTAGTTATGACGTCATTCATACAGACATTTTGTCGTCAACTTACAAAAACCTGCTTATCTCAAAAACTACCTAACCGATCCGGATCCGGTTTTTTGCATCTGAAAGCCAGCACTCATGCGCGTCCAAGAAGCCATCAACTGTCAAGAAGTGACAGCTAGTTCCTTAGTTATGACGTCATTCATTCAGCACCCATAACTGGAAATTTTGTCGTCAACTTACAAAAACCTGCTTATCTCGAAAACTACCTTACCGATCCGGATCCGGTTTTTTGCATCTGAAAGCCAGCACTCATGCGCGTCCAAGAAGCCATCAACTGTCAAGAAATGACAGCTAGTTCTTTAGTTATGACGTCATTCATTCAGCACCTATAACTGGAAATTTTGTCGTCAACTTACAAAAACCTGCTTATCTCGAAAACTACCTTACCGATCCGGATCCGGTTTTTTGCATCTGAAAGCCAGCACTCATGCGCGTCCAACAAGCCATCAACTGTCAAGAAGTGACAGCTAGTTCCTTAGTTATGACATCATTCATACAGCACCTGTAACTGGAAATTTTGTCGTCAACTTACAAAAACCTGCTTATCTCGAAAACTACCATACCGATCCGGATCCGGTTTTTTGCATCTGAAAGCCAGCACTCATGCGCGTCCAAAAAGTCATCAACTGTCAAGAAGTGACAGCTAGTTCCTTAGTTATGACGTCATTCATACAGCACCAGTAATTGGACATTTTGTCGACAACATACATAAACCTGCGTATCTCGAAAACTACCTTACCTATCCGGATCCGGTTTGTTGCATCTGAAAGCCAGCACTCATGCGCGTCCAACAAGCCATCAACTGTCAAGAAATGACAGCTAGTTCCTTAGTTATGACGTCATTCATTCAGCACCTATAACTGGAAATTTTGTCGTCAACTTACAAAAACCTGCTTATCTCGAAAACTACCTTACCGATCCGGATACGGTTTTTTGCATCCGAAAGCCAGCACTCGTGCGCGTCCAACAAGCCATCAACTGTCAAGAAGTGACAGCTAGTTCCTTAGTTATGACGTCATTCATACAGGACCTGTAATTGGACATTTTGTCGACAACATACAAAAACCTGCGTATCTCGAAAACTGCCTTACCGATCCGGATCCGGTTTTTTGCATCTGACAGCCAGCACTCATCTGCGTTCAAAAACCCATCAACTGTCAAGAAGTGACAGCTAGTTCCTTAGTTATGACGTCATTCATACAGCACCTGTAACTGGAAATTTTGTCGTCAACTTACAAAAACCTGCTTATCTCGAAAACTACCTAACCCATCCGGATCCGGTTTTTTGCATTTGAAAGCCAGCACTCATGCGCGTCCAACAAGCCATCAACTGTCAAGAAGTGACACCTAGTTCCTTAGTTATGACGTCATTCATACAGCACCTGTAACTGGAAATTTTGTCGTCAACTTACAAAAACCTGCTTATCTCGAAAACAACCTTACCGATCCGGATCCGGTTTTTTGCATCCGGAAGCCAGCACTCATGCGCGTCCAACAAGCCATCAACTGTCAAGAAGTGACAGCTAGTTCCTTAGTTATGACGTCATTCATACAGGACCTGTAATTGGACATTTTGTCGACAACATACAAAAACCTGCGTATCTCGAAAACTGCCTTACCGATCCGGATCCGGTTTTTTGCATCTGACAGCCAGCACTCATCTGCGTTCAAAAAGCCATCAACTGTCAAGAAGCGACAGCTAGTTCCTTAGTTATGACGTCATTCATACAGCACCTGTAATTTGACATTTTGTCGTCAACTTACAAAAACCTGCTTATTTCGAAAACTACCTTACCGATCCGGATCCGGTTTTTTGCGTCTTAAAGCCAGCACTTATGCGCGTCCAACAAGCCATCAACTGTCAAGAAGTGACAGCTAGTTCCTTAGTTATGACGTCATTCATACAGGACCTGTAATTGGACATTTTGTCGACAACTTACAAAAACCTGCGTATCTCGAAAACTACCTTACCGATCCGGATCCGGTTTTTTGCATCCGAAAGCCAGCACTCATGCGCGTCCAACAAGTCATCAGCTGTCAAGAAGTGACAGCTAGTTCCTTAGTTATGAAGTCATTCATACAGGACATGTAATTGGACATTTTGTTGACAACTTACAAAAACCTGCGTATCTCAAAAACTACCTTACCGATCCGGATCCGGTTTTTTGCATCTGAAAGCCAGCACTCATGCGCGTCCAACAAGCCATAACCTGTCAAGAAGTGACAGCTAGTTCCTTAGTTATGACTTCATTCATGCAGCACCTGTAACTGGACATTTTGTCGTCAACTTACAAAAACCTGCTTATCTCGAAAACTACCTATCCGATCCGGATCCGGTTTTTTGCATCTGAAAGTTAGCACTCATCTGCGTTCAAAAAGCCATCAACTGTTAAGAAGTGACAGCTAGTTCCTTAGTTATGACGTCATTCATGCAGCACCTGTAACTGGACATTTTGTCGTCAACTTACAAAAACCTGCTTATCTCGAAAACTACCTATCCGATCCGGATCCGGTTTTTTGCATCTTAAAGCCAGCACTCATGCGCATCTAAAAAGCCATCAACTGTCAAGAAGTGACAGCTAGTTCCTTAGTTATGACGTCATTCATACAGCACCTGTAACTGGAAATTTTGTCGTCAACTTATCAAAACCTGCTTATCTCGAAAACTACCTTACCGATCCGGATCCGGTTTTTTGCATCCGAAAGACTCATGCGCGTCCAATAAGCCATCAACTGTCAAGAAGTGACAGCTAGTTCCTTAGTTATGACGTCATTCATACAGACATTTTGTCGTCAACTTACAAAAACCCGCTTATCTCGAAAATTAACCTTACCGATCCGGATCCGGTTTTTTGCATTTGAAAGCCAGCACTCATGCGCGTCCAACAAGCCATCAACTGTCAAGAAGTGACAGCTAGTTTCTTAGTTATGACGTCATTCATACAGCACCTGTAACTGGAAATTTTGTCGTCAACTTATCAAAACCTGCTTATCTCGAAAACTACCTTACCGATCCGGATCCGGTTTTTTGCATCCGAAAGCCAGCACTCATGCGCGTCCAAGAAGCCATCAACTGTCAAGAAGTGACAGCTAGTTCCTTAGTTATGACGTCATTCATACAGCACCTGTAACTGGAAATTTTGTCGTCAACTTACAAAAACCTGCTTATCTCGAAAACTACCTTACCGATCCGGATCCGGTTTTTTGCATCCGAAAGCCAGCACTCATGCGCGTCCAACAAGCCATCAACTGTCAAGAAGTGACAGCTAGTTCCTTAGTTATGACGTCATTCATACAGGACCTGTAATTGGACATTTTGTCGACAACATACAAAAGCTGCGTATCTCGAAAACTGCCTTACCGATCCGGATCCGGTTTTTTGCATCTGACAGCCAGCACTCATGTGCATCCAAAAAGCCATCAACTGTCAAGAAGTGACAGCTGGTTCCTTAGTTATGACGTCATCCATACAGCACCTGTAATTTGACATTTTGTCGTCAACTTACAAAAACCTGCTTATTTCGAAAACTACCTTACCGATCCGGATCAGGTTTTTTGCATCCGAAAGCCAGCACTCCTGCGCGTCCAACAAGCCATCAACTGTCAAGAAGTGACAGCTAGTTCCTTAGTTATGACGTCATTCATACAGCACCTGTAACTGGACATTTTGTCGTCAACTTACAAAAGCCTGCTTATCTCGAAAACTACCTAACCGATCCGGATCCGGTTTTTTGCATCTGAAAGCCAGCACTCATGCGCGTCCAAGAAGCCATCAACTGTCAAGAAGTGACAGCTAGTTCCTTAGTTATGACGTCATTCATAAAGCACCTGTAACTGGAAATTTTGTCGTCAACTTACAAAAACCTGCTTATCTCGAAAACTACCTTACCGATCCGGATCCGGTTTTTTGCATCCGAAAGACTCATACGCGTCCAACAAGCCATCAACTGTGAAGAAGTGACAGCTAGTTCCTTAGTTATGACGTCATTCATACAGACATTTTGTCGTCAACTTACAAAAACCCGCTTATCTCGAAAACTACCTTACCGATCCGGATCCGGTTTTTTGCATCTGAAGGCCAGCGCTCATGCGCGTCCAACAAGCCATAAACTGTCAAGAAGTGACAGCTTGTTCCTTAGTTATGACGTCATTCATACAGCACCTGTAATTTGACATTTTGTCGTCAACTTACAAAAACCTGCTTATTTCGAAAACTACCTTACCGATCCGAATCCGGTTTTTTGCATCCGAAAGCCAGCACTCATGCGCGTCCAACAAGCCATCAACTGTCGAGAAATGACAGCTAGTTCCTTAGTTATGACGTCATTCATTCAGCATCTATAACTGGAAATTTTGTCGTCAACTTACAAAAACCTGCTTATCTCGAAAACCACCTTACCGATCCGGATCCGGTTTTTTGCATCTGAAAGCCAGCACTCATGCGCGTCCAACAAGCAATCAACTGTCAAGAAGTGACAGCTAGTTCCTTAGTTATGACGTCATTCATACAGGACCTGTAATTGGACATTTTGTCGACAACATACACAAACCTGCGTATCTCGAAAACTACCTTACCGATCCGGATCCGGTTTTTTGCATCTGAAAGCCAGCACTCACGCGCGTCCAACAAGCCATCAACTGTCAAGAAGTGACAGCTAGTTCCTTAGTTATGACGTCATTCATACAGACATTTTGTCGTCAACTTACAAAAACCCGCGTATCTCGAAAATACCTTACCGATCCGGATCCGGTTTTTTGCATCTGAAAGCCAGCACTCATGCGCGTCCAAAAAGTCATCAACTGTCAAGAAGTGACAGCTAGTTCCTTAGTTATGACGTCATTCATACAGCACCAGTAATTGGACATTTTGTCGACAACATACAAAAACCTGCGTATCTCGAAAACTACCTTACCTATCCGGATCCGGTTTCTTGCATCTGAAAGCCAGCACTCATGTGCGTCCAAAAAGCCATCAACTGTCAAGAAGTGACAGCTAGTTCCTTAGTTATGACGTCATTCATACAGCACCTGTAATTTGACATTTTGTCGTCAACTTACAAAAACCTGCTTATTTCGAAAACTACCTTACCGATCCGGATCAGGTTTTTTGCATCCGAAAGCCAGCACTCCTGCGCGTCCAACAAGCCATCAACTGTCAAGAAGTGGCAGCTAGTTCCTTAGTTATGACGTCATTCATACAGCACCTGTAACTGGACATTTTGTCGTCAACTTACAAAAACTTGCTTATCTCGAAAACTACCTAACCGATCCGGATCCGGTTTTTTGCATCTGAAAGCCAGCACTCATGCGCATCTAAAAAGCCATCAACTGTCAAGAAGTGACAGCTAGTTCCTTAGTTATGACATCATTCATACAGCACCTGTAACTGGAAATTTTGTCGTCAACATACAAAAACCTGCTTATCTCGAAAACTACCATACCGATCCGGATCCGGTTTTTTGCATCTGAAAGCCAGCACTCATGCGCGGCCAAGAAGCCATCAACTGTCAAGAAGTGACAGCTAGTTCCTTAGTTATGACGTCATTCATACAGCACCTGTAACTGGAAATTTTGTCGTCAACTTACAAAAACCTGCTTATCTCGAAAACTACCATACCGATCCGGATCCGGTTTTTTGCATCCGAAAGACTCATGCGCGTCCAATAAGCCATCAACTGTCAAGAAGTGACAGCTAGTTCCTTAGTTATGACGTCATTCATACAGACATTTTGTCGTCAACTTACAAAAACCCGCTTATCTCGAAAATTAACCTTACCGATCCGGATCCGGTTTTTTGCATTTGAAAGCCAGCACTCATGCGCGTCCAACAAGCCATCAACTGTCAAGAAGTGACAGCTAGTTTCTTAGTTATGACGTCATTCATACAGGACCTGTAATTGGACATTTTGTCGACAACATACACAAACCTGCGTATCTCGAAAACTACCTTACCGATCCGGATCCGGTTTTTTGCATCTGAAAGCCAGCACTCATGCGCGTCCAACAAGCCATCAACTGTCAAGAAGTGACAGCTAGTTCCTTAGTTATGACGTCATTCATACAGACATTTTGTCGTCAACTTACAAAAACCCGCGTATCTCGAAAATGCCTTACCGATCCGGATCCGGTTTTTTGCATCTGAAAGCCAGCACACATGCGCGTCCAACAAGCCATAAACTGTCAAGAAGTGACAGCTAGTTCCTTAGTTATGACGTCATTCATACAGCACCTGTAACTGGAAATTTTGTCGTCAACTTACAAAAACCTGCTTATCTCGAAAACTACCTTACCGATCCGGATCCGGTTTTTTGCATCTGAAAGCCAGCACTCATGCGCGTCCAAAAAGTCATCAACTGTCAAGAAGTGACAGCTAGTTCCTTAGTTATGACATCATTCATACAGCACCTGTAACTGGAAATTTTGTCGTCAACTTACAAAAACCTGCTTATCTCGAAAACTACCATACCGATCCGGATCCGGTTTTTTGCATCTGAAAGCCAGCACTCATGCGCGTCCAAGAAGCCATCAACTGTCAAGAAGTGACAGCTAGTTCCTTAGTTATGACGTCATTCATTCAGCACCCATAACTGGAAATTTTGTCGTCAACTTACAAAAACCTGCTTATCTCGAAAACTACCTTACCGATCCGGATCCGGTTTTTTGCATCTGAAAGCCAGCACTCATGCGCGTCCAACAAGCCATCAACTGTCAAGAAGTGACAGCTAGTTCCTTAGTTATGACGTCATTCATACAGGACCTGTAATTGGACATTTTGTCGACAACATACACAAACCTGCCTATCTCGAAAAATACCTTACCGATCCGGATCCGGTTTTTTGCATCTGAAAGCCAGCACTCATGCGCGTCCAACAAGCCATCAACTGTCAAGAAGTGACAGCTAGTTCCTTAGTTATGACGTCATTCATACAGACATTTTGTCGTCAACTTACAAAAACCCGCGTATCTCGAAAATGCCTTACCGATCCGGATCCGGTTTTCTGCATCTGAAAGCCAGCACACATGCGCGTCCAACAAGCCATAAACTGTCAAGAAGTGACAGCTAGTTCCTTAGTTATGACGTCATTCATACAGCACCTGTAACTGGAAATTTTGTCGTCAACTTACAAAAACCTGCTTATCTCGAAAACTACCTAACCGATCCGGATCCGGTTTTTTGCATCTGAAAGCCAGCACTCATGCGCGTCCAAAAAGTCATCAACTGTCAAGAAGTGACAGCTAGTTCCTTAGTTATGACATCATTCATACAGCACCTGTAACTGGAAATTTTGTCGTCAACTTACAAAAACCTGCTTATCTCGAAAACTACCTATCCGATCCGGATCCGGTTTTTTGCATCTGAAAGTTAGCACTCATCTGCGTTCAAAAAGCCATCAACTGTTAAGAAGTGACAGCTAGTTCCTTAGTTATGACGTCATTCATGCAGCACCTGTAACTGGACATTTTGTCGTCAACTTACAAAAACCTGCTTATCTCGAAAACTACCTATCCGATCCGGATCCGGTTTTTTGCATCTTAAAGCCAGCACTCATGCGCATCTAAAAAGCCATCAACTGTCAAGAAGTGACAGCTAGTTCCTTAGTTATGACGTCATTCATACAGCACCTGTAACTGGAAATTTTGTCGTCAACTTATCAAAACCTGCTTATCTCGAAAACTACCTTACCGATCCGGATCCGGTTTTTTGCATCCGAAAGACTCATGCGCGTCCAATAAGCCATCAACTGTCAAGAAGTGACAGCTAGTTCCTTAGTTATGACGTCATTCATACAGACATTTTGTCGTCAACTTACAAAAACCCGCTTATCTCGAAAATTAACCTTACCGATCCGGATCCGGTTTTTTGCATTTGAAAGCCAGCACTCATGCGCGTCCAACAAGCCATCAACTGTCAAGAAGTGACAGCTAGTTTCTTAGTTATGACGTCATTCATACAGCACCTGTAACTGGAAATTTTGTCGTCAACTTATCAAAACCTGCTTATCTCGAAAACTACCTTACCGATCCGGATCCGGTTTTTTGCATCCGAAAGCCAGCACTCATGCGCGTCCAAGAAGCCATCAACTGTCAAGAAGTGACAGCTAGTTCCTTAGTTATGACGTCATTCATACAGCACCTGTAACTGGAAATTTTGTCGTCAACTTACAAAAACCTGCTTATCTCGAAAACTACCTTACCGATCCGGATCCGGTTTTTTGCATCCGAAAGCCAGCACTCATGCGCGTCCAACAAGCCATCAACTGTCAAGAAGTGACAGCTAGTTCCTTAGTTATGACGTCATTCATACAGGACCTGTAATTGGACATTTTGTCGACAACATACAAAAGCTGCGTATCTCGAAAACTGCCTTACCGATCCGGATCCGGTTTTTTGCATCTGACAGCCAGCACTCATGTGCATCCAAAAAGCCATCAACTGTCAAGAAGTGACAGCTGGTTCCTTAGTTATGACGTCATCCATACAGCACCTGTAATTTGACATTTTGTCGTCAACTTACAAAAACCTGCTTATTTCGAAAACTACCTTACCGATCCGGATCAGGTTTTTTGCATCCGAAAGCCAGCACTCCTGCGCGTCCAACAAGCCATCAACTGTCAAGAAGTGACAGCTAGTTCCTTAGTTATGACGTCATTCATACAGCACCTGTAACTGGACATTTTGTCGTCAACTTACAAAAGCCTGCTTATCTCGAAAACTACCTAACCGATCCGGATCCGGTTTTTTGCATCTGAAAGCCAGCACTCATGCGCGTCCAAGAAGCCATCAACTGTCAAGAAGTGACAGCTAGTTCCTTAGTTATGACGTCATTCATAAAGCACCTGTAACTGGAAATTTTGTCGTCAACTTACAAAAACCTGCTTATCTCGAAAACTACCTTACCGATCCGGATCCGGTTTTTTGCATCCGAAAGACTCATACGCGTCCAACAAGCCATCAACTGTGAAGAAGTGACAGCTAGTTCCTTAGTTATGACGTCATTCATACAGACATTTTGTCGTCAACTTACAAAAACCCGCTTATCTCGAAAACTACCTTACCGATCCGGATCCGGTTTTTTGCATCTGAAGGCCAGCGCTCATGCGCGTCCAACAAGCCATAAACTGTCAAGAAGTGACAGCTTGTTCCTTAGTTATGACGTCATTCATACAGCACCTGTAATTTGACATTTTGTCGTCAACTTACAAAAACCTGCTTATTTCGAAAACTACCTTACCGATCCGAATCCGGTTTTTTGCATCCGAAAGCCAGCACTCATGCGCGTGCAACAAGCCATCAACTGTCGAGAAATGACAGCTAGTTCCTTAGTTATGACGTCATTCATTCAGCATCTATAACTGGAAATTTTGTCGTCAACTTACAAAAACCTGCTTATCTCGAAAACCACCTTACCGATCCGGATCCGGTTTTTTGCATCTGAAAGCCAGCACTCATGCGCGTCCAACAAGCAATCAACTGTCAAGAAGTGACAGCTAGTTCCTTAGTTATGACGTCATTCATACAGGACCTGTAATTGGACATTTTGTCGACAACATACACAAACCTGCGTATCTCGAAAACTACCTTACCGATCCGGATCCGGTTTTTTGCATCTGAAAGCCAGCACTCACGCGCGTCCAACAAGCCATCAACTGTCAAGAAGTGACAGCTAGTTCCTTAGTTATGACGTCATTCATACAGACATTTTGTCGTCAACTTACAAAAACCCGCGTATCTCGAAAATACCTTACCGATCCGGATCCGGTTTTTTGCATCTGAAAGCCAGCACTCATGCGCGTCCAAAAAGTCATCAACTGTCAAGAAGTGACAGCTAGTTCCTTAGTTATGACGTCATTCATACAGCACCAGTAATTGGACATTTTGTCGACAACATACAAAAACCTGCGTATCTCGAAAACTACCTTACCTATCCGGATCCGGTTTCTTGCATCTGAAAGCCAGCACTCATGTGCGTCCAAAAAGCCATCAACTGTCAAGAAGTGACAGCTAGTTCCTTAGTTATGACGTCATTCATACAGCACCTGTAATTTGACATTTTGTCGTCAACTTACAAAAACCTGCTTATTTCGAAAACTACCTTACCGATCCGGATCAGGTTTTTTGCATCCGAAAGCCAGCACTCCTGCGCGTCCAACAAGCCATCAACTGTCAAGAAGTGGCAGCTAGTTCCTTAGTTATGACGTCATTCATACAGCACCTGTAACTGGACATTTTGTCGTCAACTTACAAAAACTTGCTTATCTCGAAAACTACCTAACCGATCCGGATCCGGTTTTTTGCATCTGAAAGCCAGCACTCATGCGCATCTAAAAAGCCATCAACTGTCAAGAAGTGACAGCTAGTTCCTTAGTTATGACATCATTCATACAGCACCTGTAACTGGAAATTTTGTCGTCAACATACAAAAACCTGCTTATCTCGAAAACTACCATACCGATCCGGATCCGGTTTTTTGCATCTGAAAGCCAGCACTCATGCGCGGCCAAGAAGCCATCAACTGTCAAGAAGTGACAGCTAGTTCCTTAGTTATGACGTCATTCATACAGCACCTGTAACTGGAAATTTTGTCGTCAACTTACAAAAACCTGCTTATCTCGAAAACTACCATACCGATCCGGATCCGGTTTTTTGCATCCGAAAGACTCATGCGCGTCCAATAAGCCATCAACTGTCAAGAAGTGACAGCTAGTTCCTTAGTTATGACGTCATTCATACAGACATTTTGTCGTCAACTTACAAAAACCCGCTTATCTCGAAAATTAACCTTACCGATCCGGATCCGGTTTTTTGCATTTGAAAGCCAGCACTCATGCGCGTCCAACAAGCCATCAACTGTCAAGAAGTGACAGCTAGTTTCTTAGTTATGACGTCATTCATACAGGACCTGTAATTGGACATTTTGTCGACAACATACACAAACCTGCGTATCTCGAAAACTACCTTACCGATCCGGATCCGGTTTTTTGCATCTGAAAGCCAGCACTCATGCGCGTCCAACAAGCCATCAACTGTCAAGAAGTGACAGCTAGTTCCTTAGTTATGACGTCATTCATACAGACATTTTGTCGTCAACTTACAAAAACCCGCGTATCTCGAAAATGCCTTACCGATCCGGATCCGGTTTTTTGCATCTGAAAGCCAGCACACATGCGCGTCCAACAAGCCATAAACTGTCAAGAAGTGACAGCTAGTTCCTTAGTTATGACGTCATTCATACAGCACCTGTAACTGGAAATTTTGTCGTCAACTTACAAAAACCTGCTTATCTCGAAAACTACCTTACCGATCCGGATCCGGTTTTTTGCATCTGAAAGCCAGCACTCATGCGCGTCCAAAAAGTCATCAACTGTCAAGAAGTGACAGCTAGTTCCTTAGTTATGACATCATTCATACAGCACCTGTAACTGGAAATTTTGTCGTCAACTTACAAAAACCTGCTTATCTCGAAAACTACCATACCGATCCGGATCCGGTTTTTTGCATCTGAAAGCCAGCACTCATGCGCGTCCAAGAAGCCATCAACTGTCAAGAAGTGACAGCTAGTTCCTTAGTTATGACGTCATTCATTCAGCACCCATAACTGGAAATTTTGTCGTCAACTTACAAAAACCTGCTTATCTCGAAAACTACCTTACCGATCCGGATCCGGTTTTTTGCATCTGAAAGCCAGCACTCATGCGCGTCCAACAAGCCATCAACTGTCAAGAAGTGACAGCTAGTTCCTTAGTTATGACGTCATTCATACAGGACCTGTAATTGGACATTTTGTCGACAACATACACAAACCTGCCTATCTCGAAAAATACCTTACCGATCCGGATCCGGTTTTTTGCATCTGAAAGCCAGCACTCATGCGCGTCCAACAAGCCATCAACTGTCAAGAAGTGACAGCTAGTTCCTTAGTTATGACGTCATTCATACAGACATTTTGTCGTCAACTTACAAAAACCCGCGTATCTCGAAAATGCCTTACCGATCCGGATCCGGTTTTCTGCATCTGAAAGCCAGCACACATGCGCGTCCAACAAGCCATAAACTGTCAAGAAGTGACAGCTAGTTCCTTAGTTATGACGTCATTCATACAGCACCTGTAACTGGAAATTTTGTCGTCAACTTACAAAAACCTGCTTATCTCGAAAACTACCTAACCGATCCGGATCCGGTTTTTTGCATCTGAAAGCCAGCACTCATGCGCGTCCAAAAAGTCATCAACTGTCAAGAAGTGACAGCTAGTTCCTTAGTTATGACATCATTCATACAGCACCTGTAACTGGAAATTTTGTCGTCAACTTACAAAAACCTGCTTATCTCGAAAACTACCATACCGATCCGGATCCGGTTTTTTGCATCTGAAAGCCAGCACTCATGCGCGTCCAAGAAGCCATCAACTGTCAAGAAGTGACAGCTAGTTCCTTAGTTATGACGTCATTCATTCAGCACCCATAACTGGAAATTTTGTCGTCAACTTACAAAAACCTGCTTATCTCGAAAACTACCTTACCGATCCGGATCCGGTTTTTTGCATCTGAAAGCCAGCACTCATGCGCGTCCAACAAGCCATCAACTGTCAAGAAGTGACAGCTAGTTCCTTAGTTATGACGTCATTCATACAGGACCTGTAATTGGACATTTTGTCGACAACATACACAAACCTGCGTATCTCGAAAACTACCTTACCGATCCGGATCCGGTTTTTTGCATCTGAAAGCCAGCACTCATGCGCGTCCAACAAGCCATCAACTGTCAAGAAGTGACAGCTAGTTCCTTAGTTATGACGTCATTCATACAGCACCTGTAACTGGAAATTTTGTCGTCAACTTACAAAAACCTGCTTATCTCGAAAACTACCATACCGATCCGGATCCGGTTTTTTGCATCTGAAAGCCAGCACTCATGCGCGTCCAAGAAGCCATCAACTGTCAAGAAGTGACAGCTAGTTCCTTAGTTATGACGTCATTCATTCAGCACCCATAACTGGAAATTTTGTCGTCAACTTACAAAAACCTGCTTATCTCGAAAACTACCTTACCGATCCGGATCCGGTTTTTTGCATCTGAAAGCCAGCACTCATGCGCGTCCAACAAGCCATCAACTGTCAAGAAGTGACAGCTAGTTCCTTAGTTATGACGTCATTCATACAGGACCTGTAATTGGACATTTTGTCGACAACATACACAAACCTGCGTATCTCGAAAACTACCTTACCGATCCGGATCCGGTTTTTTGCATCTGAAAGCCAGCACTCATGCGCGTCCAAAAAGTCATCAACTGTCAAGAAGTGACAGCTAGTTCCTTAGTTATGACATCATTCATACAGCACCTGTAACTGGAAATTTTGTCGTCAACTTACAAAAACCTGCTTATCTCGAAAACTACCATACCGATCCGGATCCGGTTTTTTGCATCTGAAAGCCAGCACTCATGCGCGTCCAAGAAGCCATCAACTGTCAAGAAGTGACAGCTAGTTCCTTAGTTATGACGTCATTCATTCAGCACCCATAACTGGAAATTTTGTCGTCAACTTACAAAAACCTGCTTATCTCGAAAACTACCTTACCGATCCGGATCCGGTTTTTTGCATCTGAAAGCCAGCACTCATGCGCGTCCAACAAGCCATCAACTGTCAAGAAGTGACAGCTAGTTCCTTAGTTATGACGTCATTCATACAGGACCTGTAATTGGACATTTTGTCGACAACATACACAAACCTGCCTATCTCGAAAAATACCTTACCGATCCGGATCCGGTTTTTTGCATCTGAAAGCCAGCACTCATGCGCGTCCAACAAGCCATCAACTGTCAAGAAGTGACAGCTAGTTCCTTAGTTATGACGTCATTCATACAGACATTTTGTCGTCAACTTACAAAAACCCGCGTATCTCGAAAATGCCTTACCGATCCGGATCCGGTTTTCTGCATCTGAAAGCCAGCACACATGCGCGTCCAACAAGCCATAAACTGTCAAGAAGTGACAGCTAGTTCCTTAGTTATGACGTCATTCATACAGGACCTGTAATTGGACATTTTGTCGACAACATACACAAACCTGCGTATCTCGAAAACTACCTTACCGATCCGGATCCGGTTTTTTGCATCTGAAAGCCAGCACTCATGCGCGTCCAACAAGCCATCAACTGTCAAGAAGTGACAGCTAGTTCCTTAGTTATGACGTCATTCATACAGACATTTTGTCGTCAACTTACAAAAACCTGCTTATCTCAAAAACTACCTAACCGATCCGGATCCGGTTTTTTGCATCTGAAAGCCAGCACTCATGCGCATCTAAAAAGTCATCAACTGTCAAGAAGTGACAGCTAGTTCCTTAATTATGACATCATTCATACAGCACCTGTAACTGGAAATTTTGTCGTCAACTTACAAAAACCTGCTTATCTCGAAAACTACCATACCGATCCGGATCCGGTTTTTTGCATCTGAAAGCCAGCACTCATGCGCGTCCAAGAAGCCATCAACTGTCAAGAAATGACAGCTAGTTCTTTAGTTATGACGTCATTCATTCAGCACCTATAACTGGAAATTTTGTCGTCAACTTACAAAAACCTGCTTATCTCGAAAACTACCTTACCGATCCGGATCCGGTTTGTTGCATCTGAAAGCCAGCACTCATGCGCGTCCAACAAGCCATCAACTGTCAAGAAGTGACAGCTAGTTCCTTAGTTATGACATCATTCATACAGCACCTGTAACTGGAAATTTTGTCGTCAACTTACAAAAACCTGCTTATCTCGAAAACTACCATACCGATCCGGATCCGGTTTTTTGCATCTGAAAGCCAGCACTCATGCGCGTCCAAAAAGTCATCAACTGTCAAGAAGTGACAGCTAGTTCCTTAGTTATGACGTCATTCATACAGCACCAGTAATTGGACATTTTGTCGACAACATACATAAACCTGCGTATCTCGAAAACTACCTTACCTATCCGGATCCGGTTTGTTGCATCTGAAAGCCAGCACTCATGCGCGTCCAACAAGCCATCAACTGTCAAGAAATGACAGCTAGTTCCTTAGTTATGACGTCATTCATTCAGCACCTATAACTGGAAATTTTGTCGTCAACTTACAAAAACCTGCTTATCTCGAAAACTACCTTACCGATCCGGATACGGTTTTTTGCATCCGAAAGCCAGCACTCGTGCGCGTCCAACAAGCCATCAACTGTCAAGAAGTGACAGCTAGTTCCTTAGTTATGACGTCATTCATACAGGACCTGTAATTGGACATTTTGTCGACAACATACAAAAACCTGCGTATCTCGAAAACTGCCTTACCGATCCGGATCCGGTTTTTTGCATCTGACAGCCAGCACTCATCTGCGTTCAAAAACCCATCAACTGTCAAGAAGTGACAGCTAGTTCCTTAGTTATGACGTCATTCATACAGCACCTGTAACTGGAAATTTTGTCGTCAACTTACAAAAACCTGCTTATCTCGAAAACTACCTAACTCATCCGGATCCGGTTTTTTGCATTTCAAAGCCAGCACTCATGCGCGTCCAACAAGCCATCAACTGTCAAGAAGTGACACCTAGTTCCTTAGTTATGACGTCATTCATACAGCACCTGTAACTGGAAATTTTGTCGTCAACTTACAAAAACCTGCTTATCTCGAAAACAACCTTACCGATCCGGATCCGGTTTTTTGCATCCGGAAGCCAGCACTCATGCGCGTCCAACAAGCCATCAACTGTCAAGAAGTGACAGCTAGTTCCTTAGTTATGACGTCATTCATACAGGACCTGTAATTGGACATTTTGTCGACAACATACAAAAACCTGCGTATCTCGAAAACTGCCTTACCGATCCGGATCCGGTTTTTTGCATCTGACAGCCAGCACTCATCTGCGTTCAAAAAGCCATCAACTGTCAAGAAGCGACAGCTAGTTCCTTAGTTATGACGTCATTCATACAGCACCTGTAATTTGACATTTTGTCGTCAACTTACAAAAACCTGCTTATTTCGAAAACTACCTTACCGATCCGGATCCGGTTTTTTGCGTCTTAAAGCCAGCACTTATGCGCGTCCAACAAGCCATCAACTGTCAAGAAGTGACAGCTAGTTCCTTAGTTATGACGTCATTCATACAGGACCTGTAATTGGACATTTTGTCGACAACTTACAAAAACCTGCGTATCTCGAAAACTACCTTACCGATCCGGATCCGGTTTTTTGCATCCGAAAGCCAGCACTCATGCGCGTCCAACAAGTCATCAGCTGTCAAGAAGTGACAGCTAGTTCCTTAGTTATGAAGTCATTCATACAGGACATGTAATTGGACATTTTGTTGACAACTTACAAAAACCTGCGTATCTCAAAAACTACCTTACCGATCCGGATCCGGTTTTTTGCATCTGAAAGCCAGCACTCATGCGCGTCCAACAAGCCATAACCTGTCAAGAAGTGACAGCTAGTTCCTTAGTTATGACTTCATTCATGCAGCACCTGTAACTGGACATTTTGTCGTCAACTTACAAAAACCTGCTTATCTCGAAAACTACCTATCCGATCCGGATCCGGTTTTTTGCATCTGAAAGCCAGCACTCATCTGCGTTCAAAAAGCCATCAACTGTTAAGAAGTGACAGCTAGTTCCTTAGTTATGACGTCATTCATGCAGCACCTGTAACTGGACATTTTGTCGTCAACTTACAAAAACCTGCTTATCTCGAAAACTACCTATCCGATCCGGATCCGGTTTTTTGCATCTTAAAGCCAGCACTCATGCGCATCTAAAAAGCCATCAACTGTCAAGAAGTGACAGCTAGTTCCTTAGTTATGACGTCATTCATACAGCACCTGTAACTGGAAATTTTGTCGTCAACTTATCAAAACCTGCTTATCTCGAAAACTACCTTACCGATCCGGATCCGGTTTTTTGCATCCGAAAGACTCATGCGCGTCCAATAAGCCATCAACTGTCAAGAAGTGACAGCTAGTTCCTTAGTTATGACGTCATTCATACAGACATTTTGTCGTCAACTTACATAAACCCGCTTATCTCGAAAATTAACCTTACCGATCCGGATCCGGTTTTTTGCATTTGAAAGCCAGCACTCATGCGCGTCCAACAAGCCATCAACTGTCAAGAAGTGACAGCTAGTTTCTTAGTTATGACGTCATTCATACAGGACCTGTAATTGGACATTTTGTCGACAACATACACAAACCTGCGTATCTCGAAAACTACCTTACCGATCCGGATCCGGTTTTTTGCATCTGAAAGCCAGCACTCATGCGCGTCCAACAAGCCATCAACTGTCAAGAAGTGACAGCTAGTTCCTTAGTTATGACGTCATTCATACAGACATTTTGTCGTCAACTTACAAAAACCCGCGTATCTCGAAAATGCCTTACCGATCCGGATCCGGTTTTTTGCATCTGAAAGCCAGCACACATGCGCGTCCAACAAGCCATAAACTGTCAAGAAGTGACAGCTAGTTCCTTAGTTATGACGTCATTCATACAGCACCTGTAACTGGAAATTTTGTCGTCAACTTACAAAAACCTGCTTATCTCGAAAACTACCTTACCGATCCGGATCCGGTTTTTTGCATCTGAAAGCCAGCACTCATGCGCGTCCAAAAAGTCATCAACTGTCAAGAAGTCACAGCTAGTTCCTTAGTTATGACATCATTCATACAGCACCTGTAACTGGAAATTTTGTCGTCAACTTACAAAAACCTGCTTATCTCGAAAACTACCATACCGATCCGGATCCGGTTTTTTGCATCTGAAAGCCAGCACTCATGCGCGTCCAAGAAGCCATCAACTGTCAAGAAGTGACAGCTAGTTCCTTAGTTATGACGTCATTCATTCAGCACCCATAACTGGAAATTTTGTCGTCAACTTACAAAAACCTGCTTATCTCGAAAACTACCTTACCGATCCGGATCCGGTTTTTTGCATCTGAAAGCCAGCACTCATGCGCGTCCAACAAGCCATCAACTGTCAAGAAGTGACAGCTAGTTCCTTAGTTATGACGTCATTCATACAGGACCTGTAATTGGACATTTTGTCGACAACATACACAAACCTGCCTATCTCGAAAAATACCTTACCGATCCGGATCCGGTTTTTTGCATCTGAAAGCCAGCACTCATGCGCGTCCAACAAGCCATCAACTGTCAAGAAGTGACAGCTAGTTCCTTAGTTATGACGTCATTCATACAGACATTTTGTCGTCAACTTACAAAAACCCGCGTATCTCGAAAATGCCTTACCGATCCGGATCCGGTTTTCTGCATCTGAAAGCCAGCACACATGCGCGTCCAACAAGCCATAAACTGTCAAGAAGTGACAGCTAGTTCCTTAGTTATGACGTCATTCATACAGCACCTGTAACTGGAAATTTTGTCGTCAACTTACAAAAACCTGCTTATCTCGAAAACTACCTAACCGATCCGGATCCGGTTTTTTGCATCTGAAAGCCAGCACTCATGCGCGTCCAAAAAGTCATCAACTGTCAAGAAGTGACAGCTAGTTCCTTAGTTATGACATCATTCATACAGCACCTGTAACTGGAAATTTTGTCGTCAACTTACAAAAACCTGCTTATCTCGAAAACTACCATACCGATCCGGATCCGGTTTTTTGCATCTGAAAGCCAGCACTCATGCGCGTCCAAGAAGCCATCAACTGTCAAGAAGTGACAGCTAGTTCCTTAGTTATGACGTCATTCATTCAGCACCCATAACTGGAAATTTTGTCGTCAACTTACAAAAACCTGCTTATCTCGAAAACTACCTTACCGATCCGGATCCGGTTTTTTGCATCTGAAAGCCAGCACTCATGCGCGTCCAACAAGCCATCAACTGTAAAGAAGTGACAGCTAGTTCCTTAGTTATGACGTCATTCATACAGGACCTGTAATTGGACATTTTGTCGACAACATACACAAACCTGCGTATCTCGAAAACTACCTTACCGATCCGGATCCGGTTTTTTGCATCTGAAAGCCAGCACTCATGCGCGTCCAACAAGCCATCAACTGTCAAGAAGTGACAGCTAGTTCCTTAGTTATGACGTCATTCATACAGACATTTTGTCGTCAACTTACAAAAACCTGCTTATCTCAAAAACTACCTAACCGATCCGGATCCGGTTTTTTGCATCTGAAAGCCAGCACTCATGCGCATCTAAAAAGTCATCAACTGTCAAGAAGTGACAGCTAGTTCCTTAATTATGACATCATTCATACAGCACCTGTAACTGGAAATTTTGTCGTCAACTTACAAAAACCTGCTTATCTCGAAAACTACCATACCGATCCGGATCCGGTTTTTTGCATCTGAAAGCCAGCACTCATGCGCGTCCAAGAAGCCATCAACTGTCAAGAAATGACAGCTAGTTCCTTAGTTATGACGTCATTCATTCAGCACCTATAACTGGAAATTTTGTCGTCAACTTACAAAAACCTGCTTATCTCGAAAACTACCTTACCGATCCGGATCCGGTTTTTTGCATCTGAAAGCCAGCACTCATGCGCGTCCAACAAGCCATCAACTGTCAAGAAGTGACAGCTAGTTCCTTAGTTATGACATCATTCATACAGCACCTGTAACTGGAAATTTTGTCAACTTACAAAAACCTGCTTATCTCGAAAACTACCATACCGATCCGGATCCGGTTTTTTGCATCTGAAAGCCAGCACTCATGCGCGTCCAAAAAGTCATCAACTGTCAAGAAGTGACAGCTAGTTCCTTAGTTATGACGTCATTCATACAGCACCAGTAATTGGACATTTTGTCGACAACATACATAAACCTGCGTATCTCGAAAACTACCTTACCTATCCGGATCCGGTTTGTTGCATCTGAAAGCCAGCACTCATGCGCGTCCAACAAGCCATCAACTGTCAAGAAATGACAGCTAGTTCCTTAGTTATGACGTCATTCATTCAGCACCTATAACTGGAAATTTTGTCGTCAACTTACAAAAACCTGCTTATCTCGAAAACTACCTTACCGATCCGGATACGGTTTTTTGCATCCGAAAGCCAGCACTCGTGCGCGTCCAACAAGCCATCAACTGTCAAGAAGTGACAGCTAGTTCCTTAGTTATGACGTCATTCATACAGGACCTGTAATTGGACATTTTGTCGACAACATACAAAAACCTGCGTATCTCGAAAACTGCCTTACCGATCCGGATCCGGTTTTTTGCATCTGACAGCCAGCACTCATCTGCGTTCAAAAACCCATCAACTGTCAAGAAGTGACAGCTAGTTCCTTAGTTATGACGTCATTCATACAGCACCTGTAACTGGAAATTTGGTCGTCAACTTACAAAAACCTGCTTATCTCGAAAACTACCTAACCCATCCGGATCCGGTTTTTTGCATTTGAAAGCCAGCACTCATGCGCGTCCAACAAGCCATCAACTGTCAAGAAGTGACACCTAGTTCCTTAGTTATGACGTCATTCATACAGCACCTGTAACTGGAAATTTTGTCGTCAACTTACAAAAACCTGCTTATCTCGAAAACAACCTTACCGATCCGGATCCGGTTTTTTGCATCCGGAAGCCAGCACTCATGCGCGTCCAACAAGCCATCAACTGTCAAGAAGTGACAGCTAGTTCCTTAGTTATGACGTCATTCATACAGGAGCTGTAATTGGACATTTTGTCGACAACATACAAAATCTGCGTATCTCGAAAACTGCCTTACCGATCCGGATCCGGTTTTTTGCATCTGACAGCCAGCACTCATCTGCGTTCAAAAAGCCATCAACTGTCAAGAAGCGACAGCTAGTTCCTTAGTTATGACGTCATTCATACAGCACCTGTAATTTGACATTTTGTCGTCAACTTACAAAAACCTGCTTATTTCGAAAACTACCTTACCGATCCGGATCCGGTTTTTTGCGTCTTAAAGCCAGCACTTATGCGCGTCCAACAAGCCATCAACTGTCAAGAAGTGACAGCTAGTTCCTTAGTTATGACGTCATTCATACAGGACCTGTAATTGGACATTTTGTCGACAACTTACAAAAACCTGCGTATCTCGAAAACTACCTTACCGATCCGGATCCGGTTTTTTGCATCCGAAAGCCAGCACTCATGCGCGTCCAACAAGTCATCAGCTGTCAAGAAGTGACAGCTAGTTCCTTAGTTATGAAGTCATTCATACAGGACATGTAATTGGACATTTTGTTGACAACTTACAAAAACCTGCGTATCTCAAAAACTACCTTACCGATCCGGATCCGGTTTTTTGCATCTGAAAGCCAGCACTCATGCGCGTCCAACAAGCCATAACCTGTCAAGAAGTGACAGCTAGTTCCTTAGTTATGACTTCATTCATGCAGCACCTGTAACTGGACATTTTGTCGTCAACTTACAAAAACCTGCTTATCTCGAAAACTACCTATCCGATCCGGATCCGGTTTTTTGCATCTGAAAGCCAGCACTCATCTGCGTTCAAAAAGCCATCAACTGTTAAGAAGTGACAGCTAGTTCCTTAGTTATGACGTCATTCATGCAGCACCTGTAACTGGACATTTTGTCGTCAACTTACAAAAACCTGCTTATCTCGAAAACTACCTATGCGCGTCCAAAAAGTCATCAACTGTCAAGAAGTGACAGCTAGTTCGTTAGTTATGACGTCATTCATACAGCACCAGTAATTGGACATTTTGTCGACAACATACAAAAACCTGCGTATCTCGAAAACTACCTTACCTATCCGGATCCGGTTTCTTGCATCTGAAAGCCAGCACTCATGTGCGTCCAAAAAGCCATCAACTGTCAAGAAGTGACAGCTAGTTCCTTAGTTATGACGTCATTCATACAGCACCTGTAATTTGACATTTTGTCGTCAACTTACAAAAACCTGCTTATTTCGAAAACTACCTTACCGATCCGGATCAGGTTTTTTGCATCCGAAAGCCAGCACTACTGCGCGTCCAACAAGCCATCAACTGTCAAGAAGTGACAGCTAGTTCCTTGGTTATGACGTCATTCATACAGCACCTGTAACTGGACATTTTGTCGTCAACTTACAAAAACCTGCTTATCTCGAAAACTACCTAACCGATCCGGATCCGGTTTTTTGCATCTGAAAGCCAGCACTCATGCGCATCTAAAAAGCCATCAACTGTCAAGAAGTGACGGCTAGTTCCTTAGTTATGACATCATTCATACAGCACCTGTAACTGGAAATTTTGTCGTCAACTTACAAAAACCTGCTTATCTCGAAAACTACCATACCGATCCGGATCCGGTTTTTTGCATCTGAAAGCCAGCACCCATGCGCGTCCAAGAAGCCATCAACTGTCAAGAAGTGACAACTAGTTCCTTAGTTATGACGTCATTCATACAGCACCTGTAACTGGAAATTTTGTCGTCAACTTACAAAAACCTGCTTATCTCGAAAACTACCTTACAGATCCGGATCCGGTTTTTTGCATCCGAAAGACTCATGCGCGTCCAACAAGCCACCAACTGTCAAGAAGTGACAACTAGTTCCTTAGTTATGACGTCATTCATACAGCACCAGTAATTGGACATTTTGTCGACAACATACAAAAACCTGCGTATCTCGAAAACTACCTTACCGATCCGGATCCGGTTTCTTGCATCTGAAAGCCAGCACTCACGTGCGTCCAAAAAGCAATCAACTGTCAAGAAGTGACACCTGGTTCCTTAGTTATGACGTCATTCATACAGCACCTGTAACTGGAAATTTTGTCGTCAACTTACAAAAACCTGCTTATCTCGAAAACAACCTTACCGATCCGGATCCGGTTTTTTGCATCCGAAAGCCAGCACTCATGCGCGTCCAACAAGCCATCAACTGTCAAGAAGTGACAGCTAGTTCCTTAGTTATGACGTCATTCATACAGCACCTGTAACTGGACATTTTGTCGTCAACTTACAAAAACCTGCTTATCTCGAAAACTACCTATCCGATCCGGATCCGGTTTTTTGCATCTTAAAGCCAGCACTCATGCGCATCTAAAAAGCCATCAACTGTCAAGAAGTGACAGCTAGTTCCTTAGTTATGACGTCATTCATACAGCACCTGTAACTGGAAATTTTGTCGTCAACTTATCAAAACCTGCTTATCTCGAAAACTACCTTACCGATCCGAATCCGGTTTTTTGCATCCGAAAGCCAGCACTCATGCGCGTCCAACAAGCCATCAACTGTCAAGAAATGACAGCTAGTTCCCTAGTTATGACGTCATTCATTCAGCACCTATAACTGGAAATTTTGTCGTCAACTTACAAAAACCTGCTTATCTCGAAAACTACCTTACCGATCCGGATCCGGTTTTTGCATCTGAAAGCCAGCACTCATGCGCGTCCAACAAGCCATCAACTGTCAAGAAGTGACAGCTAGTTCCTTAGTTATGACGTCATTCATACAGGACCTGTAATTGGACATTTTGTCGACAACATACACAAACCTGCGTATCTCGAAAACTACCTTACCGATCCGGATCTGCATCTGAAAGCCAGCACTCATGCGCGTCCAACAAGCCATCAACTGTCAAGAAGTGACAGCTAGTTCCTTAGTTATGACGTCATTCATACAGACATTTTGTCGTCAACTTACAAAAACCCGCGTATCTCGAAAATACCTTACCGATCCGGATCCGGTTTTTTGCATCTGAAAGCCAGCACTCATGCGCGTCCAAAAAGTCATCAACTGTCAAGAAGTGACAGCTAGTTCCTTAGTTATGACGTCATTCATACAGCACCAGTAATTGGACATTTTGTCGACAACATACAAAAACCTGCGTATCTCGAAAACTACCTTACCTATCCGGATCCGGTTTCTTGCATCTGAAAGCCAGCACTCATGTGCGTCCAAAAAGCCATCAACTGTCAAGAAGTGACAGCTAGTTCCTTAGTTATGACGTCATTCATACAGCACCTGCAATTTGACATTTTGTCGTCAACTTACAAAAACCTGCTTATTTCGAAAACTACCTTACCGATCCGGATCAGGTTTTTTGCATCCGAAAGCCAGCACTACTGCGCGTCCAACAAGCCATCAACTGTCAAGAAGTGACAGCTAGTTCCTTGGTTATGACGTCATTCATACAGCACCTGTAACTGGACATTTTGTCGTCAACTTACAAAAACCTGCTTATCTCGAAAACTACCTAACCGATCCGGATCCGGTTTTTTGCATCTGAAAGCCAGCACTCATGCGCATCTAAAAAGCCATCAACTGTCAAGAAGTGACGGCTAGTTCCTTAGTTATGACATCATTCATACAGCACCTGTAACTGGAAATTTTGTCGTCAACTTACAAAAACCTGCTTATCTCGAAAACTACCATACCGATCCGGATCCGGTTTTTTGCATCTGAAAGCCAGCACCCATGCGCGTCCAAGAAGCCATCAACTGTCAAGAAGTGACAACTAGTTCCTTAGTTATGACGTCATTCATACAGCACCTGTAACTGGAAATTTTGTCGTCAACTTACAAAAACCTGCTTATCTCGAAAACTACCTTACAGATCCGGATCCGGTTTTTTGCATCCGAAAGACTCATGCGCGTCCAACAAGCCACCAACTGTCAAGAAGTGACAACTAGTTCCTTAGTTATGACGTCATTCATACAGCACCAGTAATTGGACATTTTGTCGACAACATACAAAAACCTGCGTATCTCGAAAACTACCTTACCGATCCGGATCCGGTTTCTTGCATCTGAAAGCCAGCACTCACGTGCGTCCAAAAAGCAATCAACTGTCAAGAAGTGACAGCTAGTTCCTTAGTTATGACGTCATTCATACAGCACCTGTAATTTGACATTTTGTCGTCAACTTACAAAAACCTGCTTATTTCGAAAACTGCCTTACCGATCCGGATCAGGTTTTTTGCATCCGAAAGCCAGCACTCATGCGCGTGCAACAAGCCATCAACTGTCAAGAAGTGACAGCTAGTTCCTTAGTTATGACGTCATTCATACAGCACCTGTAACTGGAAATTTTGTCGTCAACTTACAAAAACCTGCTTATCTCGAAAACTACCTTACCGATCCGGATCCGGTTTTTTGCATCCGAAAGACTCATGCGCGTCAAACAAGCCATCAACTGTCAAGAAGTGACAACTAGTTCCTTAGTTATGACGTCATTCATACAGCACCAGTAATTGGACATTTTGTCGACAACATACAAAAACCTGCGTATCTCGAAAACTACCTTACCGATCCGGATCCGGTTTCTTGCATCTGAAAGCCAGCACTCATGTGCGTCCAAAAAGCCATCAACTGTCAAGATGTGACAGCTAGTTCCTTAGTTATGACGTCATTCATACAGGACCTGTAATTGGACATTTTGTCGACAACATACACAAACCTGCGTATCTCGAAAACTACCTTACCTATCCGGATCCGGTTTCTTGCATCTGAAAGCCAGCACTCATGTGCGTCCAAAAAGCCATCAACTGTCAAGAAGTGACAGCTAGTTCCTTAGTTATGACGTCATTCATACAGCACCTGTAATTTGACATTTTGTCGTCAACTTACAAAAACCTGCTTATTTCGAAAACTACCTTACCGATCCGGATCAGGTTTTTTGCATCTGAAAGCCAACACTCATGCGCATCTAAAAAGCCATCAACTGTCAAGAAGTGACAGCTAGTTCCTTAGTTATGACGTCATTCATACAGACATTTTGTCGTCAACTTACAAAAACCTGCTTATCTCGAAAACTACCTTACCTATCCGGATCCGGTTTCTTGCATCTGAAAGCCAGCACTCATGCGCATCTAAAAAGCCATCAACTGTCAAGAAGTGACAGCTAGTTCCTTAGTTATGACGTCATTCATACAGCACCTGTAACTGGAAATTTTGTCGTCAACTTATCAAAACCTGCTTATCTCGAAAACTACCTTACCGATCCGAATCCGGTTTTTTGCATCCGAAAGCCAGCACTCATGCGCGTCCAACAAGCCATCAACTGTCAAGAAATGACAGCTAGTTCCTTAGTTATGACGTCATTCATTCAGCACCTATAACTGGAAATTTTGTCGTCAACTTACAAAAACCTGCTTATCTCGAAAACTACCTTACCGATCCGGATCCGGTTTTTGCATCTGAAAGCCAGCACTCATGCGCGTCCAACAAGCCATCAACTGTCAAGAAGTGACAGCTAGTTCCTTAGTTATGACGTCATTCATACAGGACCTGTAATTGGACATTTTGTCGACAACATACACAAACCTGCGTATCTCGAAAACTACCTTACCGATCCGGATCTGCATCTGAAAGCCAGCACTCATGCGCGTCCAACAAGCCATCAACTGTCAAGAAGTGACAGCTAGTTCCTTAGTTATGACGTCATTCATACAGACATTTTGTCGTCAACTTACAAAAACCCGCGTATCTCGAAAATACCTTACCGATCCGGATCCGGTTTTTTGCATCTGAAAGCCAGCACTCATGCGCGTCCAAAAAGTCATCAACTGTCAAGAAGTGACAGCTAGTTCCTTAGTTATGACGTCATTCATACAGCACCTGTAACTGGAAATTTTGTCGTCAACTTACAAAAACCTGCTTATCTCGAAAACAACCTTACCGATCCGGATCCGGTTTTTTGCATCCGAAAGCCAGCACTCATGCGCGTCCAACAAGCCATCAACTGTCAAGAAGTGACAGCTAGTTCCTTAGTTATGACGTCATTCATACAGCACCTGTAACTGGACATTTTGTCGTCAACTTACAAAAACCTGCTTATCTCGAAAACTACCTATCCGATCCGGATCGGGTTTTTTGCATCTTAAAGCCAGCACTCATGCGCATCTAAAAAGCCATCAACTGTCAAGAAGTGACAGCTAGTTCCTTAGTTATGACGTCATTCATACAGCACCTGTAACTGGAAATTTTGTCGTCAACTTATCAAAACCTGCTTATCTCGAAAACTACCTTACCGATCCGAATCCGGTTTTTTGCATCCGAAAGCCAGCACTCATGCGCGTCCAACAAGCCATCAACTGTCAAGAAATGACAGCTAGTTCCTTAGTTATGACGTCATTCATTCAGCACCTATAACTGGAAATTTTGTCGTCAACTTACAAAAACCTGCTTATCTCGAAAACTACCTTACCGATCCGGATCCGGTTTTTGCATCTGAAAGCCAGCACTCATGCGCGTCCAACAAGCCATCAACTGTCAAGAAGTGACAGCTAGTTCCTTAGTTATGACGTCATTCATACAGGACCTGTAATTGGACATTTTGTCGACAACATACACAAACCTGCGTATCTCGAAAACTACCTTACCGATCCGGATCCGGTTTTTGCATCTGAAAGCCAGCACTCATGCGCGTCCAACAAGCCATCAACTGTCAAGAAGTGACAGCTAGTTCCTTAGTTATGACGTCATTCATACAGGACCTGTAATTGGACATTTTGTCGACAACATACACAAACCTGCGTATCTCGAAAACTACCTTACCGATCCGGATCTGCATCTGAAAGCCAGCACTCATGCGCGTCCAACAAGCCATCAACTGTCAAGAAGTGACAGCTAGTTCCTTAGTTATGACGTCATTCATACAGACATTTTGTCGTCAACTTACAAAAACCCGCGTATCTCGAAAATACCTTACCGATCCGGATCCGGTTTTTTGCATCTGAAAGCCAGCACTCATGCGCGTCCAAAAAGTCATCAACTGTCAAGAAGTGACAGCTAGTTCCTTAGTTATGACGTCATTCATACAGCACCTGTAACTGGAAATTTTGTCGTCAACTTACAAAAACCTGCTTATCTCGAAAACAACCTTACCGATCCGGATCCGGTTTTTTGCATCCGAAAGCCAGCACTCATGCGCGTCCAACAAGCCATCAACTGTCAAGAAGTGACAGCTAGTTCCTTAGTTATGACGTCATTCATACAGCACCTGTAACTGGACATTTTGTCGTCAACTTACAAAAACCTGCTTATCTCGAAAACTACCTATCCGATCCGGATCGGGTTTTTTGCATCTTAAAGCCAGCACTCATGCGCATCTAAAAAGCCATCAACTGTCAAGAAGTGACAGCTAGTTCCTTAGTTATGACGTCATTCATACAGCACCTGTAACTGGAAATTTTGTCGTCAACTTATCAAAACCTGCTTATCTCGAAAACTACCTTACCGATCCGAATCCGGTTTTTTGCATCCGAAAGCCAGCACTCATGCGCGTCCAACAAGCCATCAACTGTCAAGAAATGACAGCTAGTTCCTTAGTTATGACGTCATTCATTCAGCACCTATAACTGGAAATTTTGTCGTCAACTTACAAAAACCTGCTTATCTCGAAAACTACCTTACCGATCCGGATCCGGTTTTTGCATCTGAAAGCCAGCACTCATGCGCGTCCAACAAGCCATCAACTGTCAAGAAGTGACAGCTAGTTCCTTAGTTATGACGTCATTCATACAGGACCTGTAATTGGACATTTTGTCGACAACATACACAAACCTGCGTATCTCGAAAACTACCTTACCGATCCGGATCTGCATCTGAAAGCCAGCACTCATGCGCGTCCAACAAGCCATCAACTGTCAAGAAGTGACAGCTAGTTCCTTAGTTATGACGTCATTCATACAGACATTTTGTCGTCAACTTACAAAAACCCGCGTATCTCGAAAATACCTTCCCGATCCGGATCCGGTTTTTTGCATCTGAAAGCCAGCACTCATGCGCGTCCAAAAAGTCATCAACTGTCAAGAAGTGACAGCTAGTTCCTTAGTTATGACGTCATTCATACAGCACCAGTAATTGGACATTTTGTCGACAACATACAAAAACCTGCGTATCTCGAAAACTACCTTACCTATCCGGATCCGGTTTCTTGCATCTGAAAGCCAGCACTCATGTGCGTCCAAAAAGCCATCAACTGTCAAGAAGTGACAGCTAGTTCCTTAGTTATGACGTCATTCATACAGCACCTGTAATTTGACATTTTGTCGTCAACTTACAAAAACCTGCTTATTTCGAAAACTACCTTACCGATCCGGATCAGGTTTTTTGCATCCGAAAGCCAGCACTACTGCGCGTCCAACAAGCCATCAACTGTTAAGAAGTGACAGCTAGTTCCTTGGTTATGACGTCATTCATACAGCACCTGTAACTGGACATTTTGTCGTCAACTTACAAAAACCTGCTTATCTCGAAAACTACCTAACCGATCCGGATCCGGTTTTTTGCATCTGAAAGCCAGCACTCATGCGCATCTAAAAAGCCACCAACTGTCAAGAAGTGACGGCTAGTTCCTTAGTTATGACATCATTCATACAGCACCTGTAACTGGAAATTTTGTCGTCAACTTACAAAAACCTGCTTATCTCGAAAACTACCATACCGATCCGGATCCGGTTTTTTGCATCTGAAAGCCAGCACCCATGCGCGTCCAAGAAGCCATCAACTGTCAAGAAGTGACAACTAGTTCCTTAGTTATGACGTCATTCATACAGCACCTGTAACTGGAAATTTTGTCGTCAACTTACAAAAACCTGCTTATCTCGAAAACTACCTTACCGATCCGGATCCGGTTTTTTGCATCCGAAAGACTCATGCGCGTCCAACAAGCCACCAACTGTCAAGAAGTGACAACTAGTTCCTTAGTTATGACGTCATTCATACAGCACCAGTAATTGGACATTTTGTCGACAACATACAAAAACCTGCGTATCTCGAAAACTACCTTACCGATCCGGATCCGGTTTCTTGCATCTGAAAGCCAGCACTCACGTGCGTCCAAAAAGCAATCAACTGTCAAGAAGTGACAGCTAGTTCCTTAGTTATGACGTCATTCATACAGCACCTGTAATTTGACATTTTGTCGTCAACTTACAAAAACCTGCTTATTTCGAAAACTGCCTTACCGATCCGGATCAGGTTTTTTGCATCCGAAAGCCAGCACTCATGCGCGTCCAACAAGCCATCAACTGTCAAGAAGTGACAGCTAGTTCCTTAGTTATGACGTCATTCATACAGCACCTGTAACTGGAAATTTTGTCGTCAACTTACAAAAACCTGCTTATCTCGAAAACTACCTTACCGATCCGGATCCGGTTTTTTGCATCCGAAAGACTCATGCGCGTCCAACAAGCCATCAACTGTCAAGAAGTGACAACTAGTTCCTTAGTTATGACGTCATTCATACAGCACCAGTAATTGGACATTTTGTCGACAACATACATAAACCTGCGTATCTCGAAAACTACCTTACCGATCCGGATCCGGTTTCTTGCATCTGAAAGCCAGCACTCATGTGCGTCCAAAAAGCCATCAACTGTCAAGATGTGACAGCTAGTTCCTTAGTTATGACGTCATTCATACAGGACCTGTAATTGGACATTTTGTCGACAACATACACAAACCTGCGTATCTCGAAAACTACCTTACCTATCCGGATCCGGTTTCTTGCATCTGAAAGCCAGCACTCATGTGCGTCCAAAAAGCCATCAACTGTCAAGAAGTGACAGCTAGTTCCTTAGTTATGACGTCATTAATACAGCACCTGTAATTTGACATTTTGTCGTCAACTTACAAAAACCTGCTTATTTCGAAAACTACCTTACCGATCCGGATCAGGTTTTTTGCATCTGAAAGCCAACACTCATGCGCATCTAAAAAGCCATCAACTGTCAAGAAGTGACAGCTAGTTCCTTAGTTATGACGTCATTCATACAGACATTTTGTCGTCAACTTACAAAAACCTGCTTATCTCGAAAACTACCTTACCTATCCGGATCCGGTTTCTTGCATCTGAAAGCCAGCACTCATGCGCATCTAAAAAGCCATCAACTGTCAAGAAGTGACAGCTAGTTCCTTAGTTATGACGTCATTCATACAGCACCTGTAACTGGAAATTTTGTCGTCAACTTATCAAAACCTGCTTATCTCGAAAACTACCTTACCGATCCGAATCCGGTTTTTTGCATCCGAAAGCCAGCACTCATGCGCGTCCAACAAGCCATCAACTGTCAAGAAATGACAGCTAGTTCCTTAGTTATGACGTCATTCATTCAGCACCTATAACTGGAAATTTTGTCGTCAACTTACAAAAACCTGCTTATCTCGAAAACTACCTTACCGATCCGGATCCGGTTTTTGCATCTGAAAGCCAGCACTCATGCGCGTCCAACAAGCCATCAACTGTCAAGAAGTGACAGCTAGTTCCTTAGTTATGACGTCATTCATACAGGACCTGTAATTGGACATTTTGTCGACAACATACACAAACCTGCGTATCTCGAAAACTACCTTACCGATCCGGATCTGCATCTGAAAGCCAGCACTCATGCGCGTCCAACAAGCCATCAACTGTCAAGAAGTGACAGCTAGTTCCTTAGTTATGACGTCATTCATACAGACATTTTGTCGTCAACTTACAAAAACCCGCGTATCTCGAAAATACCTTACCGATCCGGATCCGGTTTTTTGCATCTGAAAGCCAGCACTCATGCGCGTCCAAAAAGTCATCAACTGTCAAGAAGTGACAGCTAGTTCCTTAGTTATGACGTCATTCATACAGCAACAGTAATTGGACATTTTGTCGACAACATACAAAAACCTGCGTATCTCGAAAACTACCTTACCTATCCGGATCCGGTTTCTTGCATCTGAAAGCCAGCACTCATGTGCGTCCAAAAAGCCATCAACTGTCAAGAAGTGACAGCTAGTTCCTTAGTTATGACGTCATTCATACAGCACCTGTAATTTGACATTTTGTCGTCAACTTACAAAAACCTGCTTATTTCGAAAACTACCTTACCGATCCGGATCAGGTTTTTTGCATCCCAAAGCCAGCACTACTGCGCGTCCAACAAGCCATCAACTGTCAAGAAGTGACAGCTAGTTCCTTGGTTATGACGTCATTCATACAGCACCTGTAACTGGACATTTTGTCGTCAACTTACAAAAACCTGCTTATCTCGAAAATTACCTAACCGATCCGGATCCGGTTTTTTGCATCTGAAAGCCAGCACTCATGCGCATCTAAAAAGCCATCAACTGTCAAGAAGTGACGGCTAGTTCCTTAGTTATGACATCATTCATACAGCACCTGTAACTGGAAATTTTGTCGTCAACTTACAAAAACCTGCTTATCTCGAAAACTACCATACCGATCCGGATCCGGTTTTTTGCATCTGAAAGCCAGCACCCATGCGCGTCCAAGAAGCCATCAACTGTCAAGAAGTGACAACTAGTTCCTTAGTTATGACGTCATTCATACAGCACCTGTAACTGGAAATTTTGTCGTCAACTTACAAAAACCTGCTTATCTCGAAAACTACCTTACCGATCCGGATCCGGTTTTTTGCATCCGAAAGACTCATGCGCGTCCAACAAGCCACCAACTGTCAAGAAGTGACAACTAGTTCCTTAGTTATGACGTCATTCATACAGCACCAGTAATTGGACATTTTGTCGACAACATACAAAAACCTGCGTATCTCGAAAACTACCTTACCGATCCGGATCCGGTTTCTTGCATCTGAAAGCCAGCACTCACGTGCGTCCAAAAAGCAATCAACTGTCAAGAAGTGACAGCTAGTTCCTTAGTTATGACGTCATTCATACAGCACCTGTAATTTGACATTTTGTCGTCAACTTACAAAAACCTGCTTATTTCGAAAACTGCCTTACCGATCCGGATCAGGTTTTTTGCATCCGAAAGCCAGCACTCATGCGCGTCCAACAAGCCATCAACTGTCAAGAAGTGACAGCTAGTTCCTTAGTTATGACGTCATTCATACAGCACCTGTAACTGGAAATTTTGTCGTCAACTTACAAAAACCTGCTTATCTCGAAAACTACCTTACCGATCCGGATCCGGTTTTTTGCATCCGAAAGACTCATGCGCGTCCAACAAGCCATCAACTGTCAAGAAGTGACAACTAGTTCCTTAGTTATGACGTCATTCATACAGCACCAGTAATTGGACATTTTGTCGACAACATACAAAAACCTGCGTATCTCGAAAACTACCTTACCGATCCGGATCCGGTTTCTTGCATCTGAAAGCCAGCACTCATGTGCGTCCAAAAAGCCATCAACTGTCAAGATGTGACAGCTAGTTCCTTAGTTATGACGTCATTCATACAGGACCTGTAATTGGACATTTTGTCGACAACATACACAAACCTGCGTATCTCGAAAACTACCTTACCTATCCGGATCCCGTTTCTTGCATCTGAAAGCCAGCACTCATGTGCGTCCAAAAAGCCATCAACTGTCAAGAAGTGACAGCTAGTTCCTTAGTTATGACGTCATTCATACAGCACCTGTAATTTGACATTTTGTCGTCAACTTACAAAAACCTGCTTATTTCGAAAACTACCTTACCGATCCGGATCAGGTTTTTTGCATCTGAAAGCCAACACTCATGCGCATCTAAAAAGCCATCAACTGTCAAGAAGTGACAGCTAGTTCCTTAGTTATGACGTCATTCATACAGACATTTTGTCGTCAACTTACAAAAACCTGCGTATCTCGAAAACAACCTTACCTATCCGGATCCGGTTTCTTGCATCTGAAAGCCAGCACTCATGCGCGTCCAACAAGCCATCAACTGTCAAGAAGTGACAGCTAGTTCCTTAGTTATGACGTCATTCATACAGCACCTGTAACTGAACATTTTGTCGTCAACTTACAAAAACCTGCTTATCTCGAAAACTACCTAACCGATCCGGATCCGGTTTTTTGCATCTGAAAGCTAGCACTCATGCGCATCTAAAAAGACATCAACTGTCAAGAAGTGACAGCTAGTTCCTTAGTTATGACATCATTCATACAGCACCTGTAACTGGAAATTTTGTCGTCAACTTACAAAAACCTGCTTATCTCGAAAACTACCATACCGATCCGGATCCGGTTTTTTGCATCTGAAAGCCAGCACTCATGCGCGTCCAAGAAGCCATCAACTGTCAAGAAGTGACAGCTATTTCCTTAGTTATGACGTCATTCATACAGCACCTGTAACTGGAAATTTTGTCGTCAACTTACAAAAACCTGCTTATCTCGAAAACTACCTTACCGATCCGGATCCGGTTTTTTGCATCCGAAAGACTCATGCGCGTCCAACAAGCCATCAACTGTCAAGAAGTGACAGCTAGTTCCTTAGTTATGACGTCATTCATACAGATATTTTGTCGTCAACTTACAAAAACCCGCTTATCTCGAAAACTACCTTACCGATCCGGATCCGGTTTTTTGCATCTGAAAGCCAGCGCTCATGTGCGTCCAACAAGCCATAAACTGTCAAGAAGTGACAGCTTGTTCCTTAGTTATGACGTCATTCATACAGCACCTGTAATTTGACATTTTGTCGTCAACTTACAAAAACCTGCTTATTTCGAAAACTACCTTACCGATCCGGACCAGGTTTTTTGCATCCGAAAGCCAGCACTCATGCGCGTCCAACAAGCCATCAACTGTCAAGAAATGACAGCTAGTTCCTTAGTTATGACGTCATTCATTCAGCACCTATAACTGGAAATTTTGTCGTCAACTTACAAAAACCTGCTTATCTCCAAAACTACCTTACCGATCCGGATCCGGTTTTTTGCATCCGAAAGCCAGCACTCATGCGCGTCCAACAAGCCATCAACTGTCAAGAAGTGACAGCTATTTACTTAGTTATGACGTCATTCATACAGGACCTGTAATTGGACATTTTGTCGACAACATACAAAAACCTGCGTATCTCGAAAACTACCTTACCGATCCGGATCCGGTTTTTTGCATCTGACAGCCAGCACTCATCTGCGTTCAAAAAGCCATCAACTGTCAAGAAGTGACAGCTAGTTCCTTAGTTATGACGTCATTCATACAGCACCTGTAACTGGAAATTTTGTCGTCAACTTACAAAAACCTGCTTATCTCGAAAACTACCTAACCGATCCGGATCCGGTTTTTTGCATCTGAAAGCCAGCACTCATGCGCGTCCAACAAGCCATCAACTGTCAACAAGTGACACCTAGTTCCTTAGTTATGACGTCATTCATACAGCACCTGTAACTGGAAATTTTGTCGTCAACTTACAAAAACCTGCTTATCTCGAAAATTACCGTACCGATCCGGATCCGGTTTTTTGCATCCGGAAGCCAGCACTCATGCGCGTCCAACAAGCCATCAACTGTCAAG
The DNA here is from genome assembly GCA_963930735.1 of Dioctria linearis. NCBI lineage: Eukaryota > Metazoa > Arthropoda > Insecta > Diptera > Asilidae > Dioctria > Dioctria linearis. The sequence continues at coordinate 44,935,877 of OZ005744.1, forward strand.
AAGTGACAGCTAGTTCCTTAGTTATGACGTCATTCATACAGGACCTGTAATTGGACATTTTGTCGACAACATACAAAAACCTGCGTATCTCGAAAATTGCCTTACCGATCCGGATCCGGTTTTTTGCATCTGACAGCCAGCACTCATCTGCGTTCAAAAAGCCATCAACTGTCAAGAAGCGACAGCTAGTTCCTTAGTTATGACGTCATTCATACAGCACCTGTAATTTGACATTTTGTCGTCAACTTACAAAAACCTGCTTATTTCGAAAACTACCTAACCGATCCGGATCCGGTTTTTTGCATCTTAAAGCCAGCACTTATGCGCGTCCAACAAGCCATCAACTGTCAAGAAGTGACAGCTAGTTCCTTAGTTATGACGTCATTCATACAGGACCTGTAATTGGACATTTTGTCGACAACTTACAAAAACCTGCGTATCTCGAAAACTACCTTACCGATCCGGATCCGGTTTTTTGCATCCGAAAGCCAGCACTCATGCGCGTCCAACAAGTCTTCAGATGTCAAGAAGTGACAGCTAGTTCCTTAGTTATGACGTCATTCATACAGGACATGTAATTGGACATTTTGTTGACAACTTACAAAAACCTGCGTATCTCGAAAACTACCTTACCGATCCGGATCCGGTTTTTTGCATCTGAAAGCCAGCACTCATGCGCGTCCAACAAGCCATAGCCTGTCAAGAAGTGACAGCTAGTTCCTTAGTTATGACGTCATTCATGCAGCACCTGTAACTGGACATTTTGTCGTCAACTTACAAAAACCTGCTTATCTCGAAAACTACCTATCCGATCCGGATCCGGTTTTTTGCATCTGAAAGCCAGCACTCATGCGCACCTAAAAAGCAATCAACTGTCAAGAAGTGACAGCTAGTTCCTTAGCTATGACGTCATTCATACAGCACCTGTAACTGGAAATTTTGTCGTCAACTTATCAAAACCTGCTTATCTCGAAAACTACCTTACCGATCCGGATCCGGTTTGTTGCATCTGAAAGCCAGCACTCATGCGCGTCCAACAAGCCATCAACTGTCAAGAAGTGGCAGCTAGTTCCTTAGTTATTACGTCATTCATACAGCACCTGTAACTGAAAATTTTGTCGTCAACTTACAAAAACCTGCTTATCTCGAAAACTACCTTACCGATCCGGATCCGGTTTTTTGCATCCGAAAGCCAGTACTCATGTGCGTCCAACTGTCAAGCAGTGACAGCTAGTTCCTTAGTTATGACGTCATTCATACAGGACCTGTAATTGGACATTTTGTCGACAACATACAAAAACCTGCGTATCTCGAAAACTGCCTTACCGATCCGGATCCGGTTTTTTGCATCTGACAGCCAGCACTCATCTGCGTTCAAAAAGCCATCAACTGTCAAGAAGTGACAGCTAGTTCCTTAGTTATGACGTCATTCATACAGACATTTTGTCGTCAACTTACAAAAACCCGCGTATCTCGAAAATACCTTACCGATCCGGATCCGGTTTTTTGCATCTGAAAGCCAGCACTCATGCGCGTCCAACAAGCCATAAACTGTCAAGAAGTGACAGCTAGTTCCTGAGTTATGACGTCATTCATACAGCACCTGTAACTGGAAATTTTGTCGTCAACTTACAAAAACCTGCTTATCTCGAAAAATACCTTACCGATCCGGATCCGGTTTTTTGCATCTGAAAGCCAGCACTCATGCGCGTCCAAAAAGTCATCAACTGTCAAGAAGTGACAGCTAGTTCCTTAGTTATGACGTCATTCATACAGCACCAGTAATTGGACATTTTGTCGACAACATACAAAAACCTGCGTATCTCGAAAACTACCTTACCTATCCGGATCCGGTTTCTTGCATCTGAAAGCCAGCACTCATGTGCGTCCAAAAAGCCATCAACTGTCAAGAAGTGACAGCTAGTTCCTTAGTTATGACGTCATTCATACAGCACCTGTAATTTGACATTTTGTCGTCAACTTACAAAAACCTGCTTATTTCGAAAACTACCTTACCGATCCGGATCAGGTTTTTTGCATCCGAAAGCCAGCACTCCTGCGCGTCCAACAAGCCATCAACTGTCAAGAAGTGACAGCTAGTTCCTTAGTTATGACGTCATTCATACAGCACCTGTAACTGGACATTTTGTCGTCAACTTACAAAAACCTGCTTATCTCGAAAACTACCTAACCGATCCGGATCCGGTTTTTTGTATCTGAAAGCCAGCACTCATGCGCATCTAAAAAGCCATCAACTGTCAAGAAGTGACGGCTAGTTCCTTAGTTATGACATCATTCATACAGCACCTGTAACTGGAAATTTTGTCGTCAACTTACAAAAACCTGCTTATCTCGAAAACTACCATACCGATCCGGATCCGGTTTTTGCATCTGAAAGCCAGCACTCATGCGCGTCCAAGAAGCCATCAACTGTCAAGAAGTGACAGCTATTTCCTTAGTTATGACGTCATTCATACAGCACCTGTAACTGGAAATTTTGTCGTCAACTTACAAAAACCTGCTTATCTCGAAAACTACCTTACCGATCCGGATCCGGTTTTTTGCATCCGAAAGACTCATGCGCGTCCAACAAGCCATCAACTGTCAAGAAGTGACAGCTAGTTCCTTAGTTATGACGTCATTCATACAGACATTTTGTCGCCAACTTACAAAAACCCGCTTATCTCGAAAACTACCTTACCGATCCGGATCAGGTTTTTTGCATCCGGAAGCCAGCACTCATGCGCGTCCAACAAGCCATCAACTGTCAAGAAGTGACAGCTAGTTCCTTAGTTATGACGTCATTCATACAGGACCTGTAATTGGACATTTTGTCGACAACATACAAAAACCTGCGTATCTCGAAAATTGCCTTACCGATCCGGATCCGGTTTTTTGCATCTGACAGCCAGCACTCATCTGCGTTCAAAAAGCCATCAACTGTCAAGAAGCGACAGCTAGTTCCTTAGTTATGACGTCATTCATACAGCACCTGTAATTTGACATTTTGTCGTCAACTTACAAAAACCTGCTTATTTCGAAAACTACCTAACCGATCCGGATCCGGTTTTTTGCATCTTAAAGCCAGCACTTATGCGCGTCCAACAAGCCATCAACTGTCAAGAAGTGACGGCTAGTTCCTTAGTTATGACATCATTCATACAGCACCTGTAACTGGAAATTTTGTCGTCAACTTACAAAAACCTGCTTATCTCGAAAACTACCATACCGATCCGGATCCGGTTTTTGCATCTGAAAGCCAGCACTCATGCGCGTCCAAGAAGCCATCAACTGTCAAGAAGTGACAGCTATTTCCTTAGTTATGACGTCATTCATACAGCACCTGTAACTGGAAATTTTGTCGTCAACTTACAAAAACCTGCTTATCTCGAAAACTACCTTACCGATCCGGATCCGGTTTTTTGCATCCGAAAGACTCATGCGCGTCCAACAAGCCATCAACTGTCAAGAAGTGACAGCTAGTTCCTTAGTTATGACGTCATTCATACAGACATTTTGTCGCCAACTTACAAAAACCCGCTTATCTCGAAAACTACCTTACCGATCCGGATCCGGTTTTTTGCATCTAAAAGCCAGCGCTCATGCGCGTCCAACAAGCCATAAACTGCCAAGAAGTGACAGCTTGTTCCTTAGTTATGACGTCATTCATACAGCACCTGTAACTGGAAATTTTGTCGTCAACTTACAAAAACCTGCCTATCTCGAAAACTACCTTACCGATCCGGATCCGGTTTTTTGCATCTGAAAGCCAGCACTCATGCGCGTCCAAAAAGTCATCAACTGTCAAGAAGTGACAGCTAGTTCCTTAGTTATGACGTCATTCATACAGCACCAGTAATTGGACATTTTGTCGACAACATACAAAAACCTGCGTATCTCGAAAACTACCTTACCTATCCGGATCCGGTTTCTTGCATCTGAAAGCCAGCACTCATGTGCGTCCAAAAAGCCATCAACTGTCAAGAAGTGACAGCTAGTTCCTTAGTTATGACGTCATTCATACAGCACCTGTAATTTGACATTTTGTCGTCAACTTACTAAAACCTGCTTATCTCGAAAACTACCTTACCGATCCGGATCAGGTTTTTTGCATCCGAAAGCCAGCACTCCTGCGCGTCCAACAAGCCATCAACTGTCAAGAAGTGACAGCTAGTTCCTTAGTTATGACGTCATTCATACAGCACCTGTAACTGGACATTTTGTCGTCAACTTACAAAAACCTGCTTATCTCGAAAACTACCTAACCGATCCGGATCCGGTTTTTTGCATCTGAAAGCCAGCACTCATGCGCATCTAAAAAGCCATCAACTGTCAAGAAGTGACGGCTAGTTCCTTAGTTATGACATCATTCATACAGCACCTGTAACTGGAAATTTTGTCGTCAACTTACAAAAACCTGCTTATCTCGAAAACTACCATACCGATCCGGATCCGGTTTTTGCATCTGAAAGCCAGCACTCATGCGCGTCCAAGAAGCCATCAACTGTCAAGAAGTGACAGCTATTTCCTTAGTTATGACGTCATTCATACAGCACCTGTAACTGGAAATTTTGTCGTCAACTTACAAAAACCTGCTTATCTCGAAAACTACCTTACCGATCCGGATCCGGTTTTTTGCATCCGAAAGACTCATGCGCGTCCAACAAGCCATCAACTGTCAAGAAGTGACAGCTAGTTCCTTAGTTATGACGTCATTCATACAGACATTTTGTCGTCAACTTACAAAAACCCGCTTATCTCGAAAACTACCTTACCGATCCGGATCCGGTTTTTTGCATCTAAAAGCCAGCGCTCATGCGCGTCCAACAAGCCATAAACTGTCAAGAAGTGACAGCTTGTTCCTTAGTTATGACGTCATTCATACAGCACCTGTAACTGGAAATTTTGTCGTCAACTTACAAAAACCTGCTTATCTCGAAAACTACCTTACCGATCCGGATCCGGTTTTTTGCATCTGAAAGCCAGCACTCATGCGCGTCCAAAAAGTCATCAACTGTCAAGAAGTGACAGCTAGTTCCTTAGTTATGACGTCATTCATACAGCACCAGTAATTGGACATTTTGTCGACAACATACAAAAACCTGCGTATCTCGAAAACTACCTTACCTATCCGGATCCGGTTTCTTGCATCTGAAAGCCAGCACTCATGTGCGTCCAAAAAGCCATCAACTGTCAAGAAGTGACACCTAGTTCCTTAGTTATGACGTCATTCATACAGCACCTGTAATTTGACATTTTGTCGTCAACTTACAAAAACCTGCTTATTTCGAAAACTACCTTACCGATCCGGATCAGGTTTTTTGCATCCGAAAGCCAGCACTCCTGTGCGTCCAACAAGCCATCAACTGTCAAGAAGTGACAGCTAGTTCCTTAGTTATGACGTCATTCATACAACACCTGTAACTGGACATTTTGTCGTCAACTTACAAAAACCTGCTTATCTCGAAAACTACCTAACCGATCCGGATCCGGTTTTTTTGCATCTGAAAGCCAGCACTCATGCGCATCTAAAAAGCCATCAACTGTCAAGAAGTGACAGCTAGTTCCTTAGTTATGACATCATTCATACAGCACCTGTAACTGGAAATTTTGTCGTCAACTTACAAAAACCTGCTTATCTCGAAAACTAACATACCGATCCGGATCCGGTTTTTTGCATCTGAAAGCCAGCACTCATGCGCGTCCAAGAAGCCATCAACTGTCAAGAAGTGACAGCTATTTCCTTAGTTATGACGTCATTCATACAGCACCTGTAACTGGAAATTTTGTCGTCAACTTACAAAAACCTGCTTATCTCGAAAACTACCTTACCGATCCGGATCCGGTTTTTTGCATCCGAAAGACTCATGCGCGTCCAACAAGCCATCAACTGTCAAGAAGTGACAGCTAGTTCCTTAGTTATGACGTCATTCATACAGACATTTTGTCGTCAACTTACAAAAACCCGCTTATCTCGAAAACTACCTTACCGATCCGGATCCGGTTTTTTGCATCTGAAAGCCAGCGCTCATGCGCGTCCAACAAGCCATAAACTGTCAAGAAGTGACAGCTTGTTCCTTAGTTATGACGTCATTCATACAGCACCTGTAATTTGACATTTTGTCGTCAACTTACAAAAACCTGCTTATTTCGAAAACTACCTTACCGATCCGGATCCGGTTTTTTGCATCTGAAAGCCAGCGCTCATGCGCGTCCAACAAGCCATCAACTGTCAAGAAGTGACAGCTAGTTCCTTAGTTATGACGTCATTCATACAGGACCTGTAATTGGACATTTTGTCGACAACATACAAAAACCTGCGTATCTCGAAAACTGCCTTACCGATCCGGATCCGGTTTTTTGCATCTGACAGCCAGCACTCATCTGCGTTCAAAAAGCCATCAACTGTCAAGAAGTGACAGCTAGTTCCTTAGTTATGACGTCATTCATACAGCACCTGTAACTGGAAATTTTGTCGTCAACTTACAAAAACCTGCTTATCTCGAAAACTACCTAACCGATCCGGATCCGGTTTTTTGCATCTGAAAGCCAGCACTCATGCGCGTCCAACAAGCCATCAACTGTCAAGAAGTGACACCTAGTTCCTTAGTTATGACGTCATTCATACAGCACCTGTAACTGGAAATTTTGTCGTCAACTTACAAAAACCTGCTTATCTCGAAAATTACCTTACCGATCCGGATCCGGTTTTTTGCATCCGGAAGCCAGCACTCATGCGCGTCCAACAAGCCATCAACTGTCAAGAAGTGACAGCTAGTTCCTTAGTTATGACGTCATTCATACAGGACCTGTAATTGGACATTTTGTCGACAACATACAAAAACTTGCGTATCTCGAAAATTGCCTTACCGATCCGGATCCGGTTTTTTGCATCTTAAAGCCAGCACTTATGCGCGTCCAACAAGCCATCAACTGTCAAGAAGTGACAGCTAGTTCCTTAGTTATGACGTCATTCATACAGGACCTGTAATTGGACATTTTGTCGACAACATACAAAAACCTGCGTATCTCGAAAACTGCCTTACCGATCCGGATCCGGTTTTTTGCATCTGACAGCCAGCACTCATCTGCGTTCAAAAAGCCATCAACTTTTAAGAAGTGACAGCTAGTTCCTTAGTTATGACGTCATTCATACAGCACCTGCAACTGGAAATATTGTCTTCAACTTACAAAAACCTGCTTATCTCGAAAACTACCTTACCGATCCGGATCCGGTTTTTGCACCTAAAAGCCAGCACTCATGCGCGTCCAACAAGCCATCAACTGTCAAGAAATGACAGATAGTTCCTTAGTTATGACGTCATTCATTCAGCACCTATAACTGGAAATTTTGTCGTCAACTTACAAAAACCTGCTTAACTCGAAAACTACCATACCGATCCGGATCCGGTTTTTTGCATCCGAAAGCCAGCACTCATGCGCGTCCAACAAGCCATCAACTGTCAAGAAGTGACAGCTGGTTCCTTAGTTATGACGTCATTCATGCAGCACCTGTAACTGGACATTTTGTCGTCAACTTACAAAAACCTGCTTATCTCGAAAACTACCTATCCGATCCGGATCCGGTTTTTTGCATCTTAAAGCCAGCACTCATGCGCATCTAAAAAGCCATCAACTGTCAAGAAGTGACAGCTAGTTCCTTAGTTATGACGTCATTCATACAGCACCTGTAACTGGAAATTTTGTCGTCAACTTATCAAAACCTGCTTATCTCGAAAATTACCTTACCGATCCGAATCCGGTTTTTTGCATCCGAAAGCCAGCACTCATGCGCGTCCAACAAGCCATCAACTGTCAAGAAGTGACAGCTAGTTCCTTAGTTATGACGTCATTCATACAGACATTTTGTCGTCAACTTACAAAAACCCGCGTATCTCGAAAATACCTTACCGATCCGGATCCGGTTTTTTGCATCTGAAAGCCAGCACTCATGCGCGTCCAACAAGCCATAAACTGTCAAGAAGTGACAGCTAGTTCCTTAGTTATGACGTCATTCATACAGCACCTGTAACTGGAAATTTTGTCGTCAACTTACAAAAACCTGCTTATCTCGAAAACTACCTTACCGATCCGGATCCGGTTTTTTGCATCTGAAAGCCAGCACTCATGCGCGTCCAAAAAGTCATCAACTGTCAAGAAGTGACAGCTAGTTCCTTAGTTATGACGTCATTCATACAGCACCAGTAATTGGACATTTTGTCGACAACATACAAAAACCTGCGTATCTCGAAAACTACCTTACCTATCCGGATCCGGTTTCTTGCATCTGAAAGCCAGCACTCATGTGCGTCCAAAAAGCCATCAACTGTCAAGAAGTTACAGCTAGTTCCTTAGTTATGACGTCATTCATACAGCACCTGTAATTTGACATTTTGTCGTCAACTTACAAAAACCTGCTTATTTCGAAAACTACCTTACCGATCCGGATCAGGTTTTTTGCATCCGAAAGCCAGCACTCCTGCGCGTCCAACAAGTCATCAACTGTCAAGAAGTGGCAGCTAGTTCCTTAGTTATGACGTCATTCATACAGCACCTGTAACTGGACATTTTGTCGTCAACTTACAAAAACCTGCTTATCTCGAAAACTACCTAACCGATCCGGATCCGGTTTTTTGCATCTGAAAGTCAGCACTCATGCGCATCTAAAAAGCCATCAACTGTCAAGAAGTGACGGCTAGTTCCTTAGTTATGACATCATTCATACAGCACCTGTAACTGGAAATTTTGCCGTCAACTTACAAAAACCTGCTTATCTCGAAAACTACCATACCGATCCGGATCCGGTTTTTTGCATCTGAAAGCCAGCACTCATGCGCGTCCAAGAAGCCATCAACTGTCAAGAAGTGACAGCTAGTTCCTTAGTTATGACGTCATTCATACAGCACCTGTAACTGGAAATTTTGTCGTCAACTTACAAAAACCTGCTTATCTCGAAAACTACCTTACCGATCCGGATCCGGTTTTTTGCATCCGAAAGACTCATGCGCGTCCAACAAGCCATCAACTGTCAAGAAGTGACAACTAGTTCCTTAGTTATGACGTCATTCATACAGCACCAGTAATTGGACATTTTGTCGACAACATACAAAAACCTGCGTATCTCGAAAACTACCATACCGATCCGGATCCGGTTTCTTGCATCTGAAAGCCAGCACTCATATGCGTCCAAAAAGCCATCAACTGTCAAGAAGTGACAGCTAGTTCCTTAGTTATGACGTCATTCATACAGCACCTGTAATTTGACATTTTGTCGTCAACTTACAAAAACCTGCTTATTTCGGAAACTACCTTACCGATCCGGATCAGGTTTTTTGTATCCGAAAGCCAGCACTCATGCGCGTCCAACAAGCCATCAACTGTCAAGAAGTGACAGCTAGTTCCTTAGTTATGACGTCATTCATACAGCACCTGTAACTGGAAATTTTGTCGTCAACTTACAAAAACCTGCTTATCTCGAAAACTACCTTACCGATCCGGATCTGGTTTTTTGCATCCGGAAGACTCATGCGCGTCTAACAAGCCATCAACTGTCAAGAAGTGACAACTAGTTCCTTAGTTATGACGTCATTCATACAGCACCAGTAATTGGACATATTGTCGACAACATACAAAAACCTGCGTATCTCGAAAACTACCTTACCGATCCGGATCCGGTTTCTTGCATCTGAAAGCCAGCACTCATGTGCGTCCAAAAAGCCATCAACTGTCAAGAAGTGACAGCTAGTTCCTTAGTTATGACGTCATTCGTACAGCACCTGTAATTTGACATTTTGTCGTCAACTTACAAAAACCTGCTTATTTCGAAAACTACCTTACCGATCCGGATCAGGTTTTTTGCATCCGAAAGCCAGCACTCTTGCGCGTCCAACAAGCCATCAACTGTCAAGAAGTGACAGCTAGTTCCTTAGTTATGACGTCATTCATACAGCACCTGTAACTGGACATTTTGTCGTCAACTTACAAAAACCTGCTTATCTCGAAAACTACCTAACCGATCCGGATCCGGTTTTTTGCATCTGAAAGCCAGCACTCGTGCGCATCTAAAAAGCCATCAACTGTCAAGAAGTGACAGCTAGTTCCTTAGTTATGACATCATTCATACAGCACCTGTAACTGAAAATTTTGCCGTCAACTTACAAAAACCTGCTTATCTCGAAAACTACCATACCGATCCGGGTCCGGTTTTTTGCATCTGAAAGCCAGCACTCATACGCGTCCAAGAAGCCATCAACTGTCAAGAAGTGACAGATAGTTCCTTAGTTATGACGTCATTCATACAGCACCTGTAACTGGAAATTTTGTCGTCAACTTATCAAAACCTGCTTATCTCGAAAATTACCTTACCGATCCGAATCCGGTTTTTTGCATCCGAAAGCCAGCACTCATGCGCGTCCAACAAGCCATCAACTGTCAAGAAGTGACAGCTAGTTCCTTAGTTATGACGTCATTCATACAGACATTTTGTCGTCAACTTACAAAAACCCGCGTATCTCGAAAATACCTTACCGATCCGGATCCGGTTTTTTGCATCTGAAAGCCAGCACTCATGCGCGTCCAACAAGCCATAAACTGTCAAGAAGTGACAGCTAGTTCCTTAGTTATGACGTCATTCATACAGCACCTGTAACTGGAAATTTTGTCGTCAACTTACAAAAACCTGCTTATCTCGAAAACTACCTTACCGATCCGGATCCGGTTTTTTGCATCTGAAAGCCAGCACTCATGCGCGTCCAAAAAGTCATCAACTGTCAAGAAGTGACAGCTAGTTCCTTAGTTATGACGTCATTCATACAGCACCAGTAATTGGACATTTTGTCGACAACATACAAAAACCTGCGTATCTCGAAAACTACCTTACCTATCCGGATCCGGTTTCTTGCATCTGAAAGCCAGCACTCATGTGCGTCCAAAAAGCCATCAACTGTCAAGAAGTTACAGCTAGTTCCTTAGTTATGACGTCATTCATACAGCACCTGTAATTTGACATTTTGTCGTCAACTTACAAAAACCTGCTTATTTCGAAAACTACCTTACCGATCCGGATCAGGTTTTTTGCATCCGAAAGCCAGCACTCCTGCGCGTCCAACAAGTCATCAACTGTCAAGAAGTGGCAGCTAGTTCCTTAGTTATGACGTCATTCATACAGCACCTGTAACTGGACATTTTGTCGTCAACTTACAAAAACCTGCTTATCTCGAAAACTACCTAACCGATCCGGATCCGGTTTTTTGCATCTGAAAGTCAGCACTCATGCGCATCTAAAAAGCCATCAACTGTCAAGAAGTGACGGCTAGTTCCTTAGTTATGACATCATTCATACAGCACCTGTAACTGGAAATTTTGCCGTCAACTTACAAAAACCTGCTTATCTCGAAAACTACCATACCGATCCGGATCCGGTTTTTTGCATCTGAAAGCCAGCACTCATGCGCGTCCAAGAAGCCATCAACTGTCAAGAAGTGACAGCTAGTTCCTTAGTTATGACGTCATTCATACAGCACCTGTAACTGGAAATTTTGTCGTCAACTTACAAAAACCTGCTTATCTCGAAAACTACCTTACCGATCCGGATCCGGTTTTTTGCATCCGAAAGACTCATGCGCGTCCAACAAGCCATCAACTGTCAAGAAGTGACAACTAGTTCCTTAGTTATGACGTCATTCATACAGCACCAGTAATTGGACATTTTGTCGACAACATACAAAAACCTGCGTATCTCGAAAACTACCATACCGATCCGGATCCGGTTTCTTGCATCTGAAAGCCAGCACTCATATGCGTCCAAAAAGCCATCAACTGTCAAGAAGTGACAGCTAGTTCCTTAGTTATGACGTCATTCATACAGCACCTGTAATTTGACATTTTGTCGTCAACTTACAAAAACCTGCTTATTTCGGAAACTACCTTACCGATCCGGATCAGGTTTTTTGTATCCGAAAGCCAGCACTCATGCGCGTCCAACAAGCCATCAACTGTCAAGAAGTGACAGCTAGTTCCTTAGTTATGACGTCATTCATACAGCACCTGTAACTGGAAATTTTGTCGTCAACTTACAAAAACCTGCTTATCTCGAAAACTACCTTACCGATCCGGATCTGGTTTTTTGCATCCGGAAGACTCATGCGCGTCTAACAAGCCATCAACTGTCAAGAAGTGACAACTAGTTCCTTAGTTATGACGTCATTCATACAGCACCAGTAATTGGACATATTGTCGACAACATACAAAAACCTGCGTATCTCGAAAACTACCTTACCGATCCGGATCCGGTTTCTTGCATCTGAAAGCCAGCACTCATGTGCGTCCAAAAAGCCATCAACTGTCAAGAAGTGACAGCTAGTTCCTTAGTTATGACGTCATTCGTACAGCACCTGTAATTTGACATTTTGTCGTCAACTTACAAAAACCTGCTTATTTCGAAAACTACCTTACCGATCCGGATCAGGTTTTTTGCATCCGAAAGCCAGCACTCTTGCGCGTCCAACAAGCCATCAACTGTCAAGAAGTGACAGCTAGTTCCTTAGTTATGACGTCATTCATACAGCACCTGTAACTGGACATTTTGTCGTCAACTTACAAAAACCTGCTTATCTCGAAAACTACCTAACCGATCCGGATCCGGTTTTTTGCATCTGAAAGCCAGCACTCGTGCGCATCTAAAAAGCCATCAACTGTCAAGAAGTGACAGCTAGTTCCTTAGTTATGACATCATTCATACAGCACCTGTAACTGAAAATTTTGCCGTCAACTTACAAAAACCTGCTTATCTCGAAAACTACCATACCGATCCGGGTCCGGTTTTTTGCATCTGAAAGCCAGCACTCATACGCGTCCAAGAAGCCATCAACTGTCAAGAAGTGACAGCTAGTTCCTTAGTTATGACGTCATTCATACAGCACCTGTAACTGGAAATTTTGTCGTCAACTTACAAAAACCTGCTTATCTCGAAAATTACCTTACCGATCCGGATCCGGTTTTTTGCATCCGAAAGCCAGCACTCATGTGCCTCCAAAAAGCCATCAACTGTCAAGAAGTGACAGCTAGTTCCTTAGTTATGACGTCATTCATACAGCACCTGTAATTTGACATTTTGTCGTCAACTTACAAAAACCTGCTTATTTCGAAAACTACCTTACCGATCCGGATCAGGTTTTTTGCATCCGAAAGCCAGCACTCATGCGCGTCCAACAAGCCATCAACTGTCAAGAAGTGACAGCTAGTTCCTTAGTTATGACGTCATTCATACAGCACCTGTAACTGGAAATTTTGTCGTCAACTTACAAAAACCTGCTTATCTCGAAAACTACCTTACGGATCCGGATCCGGTTTTTTGCATCCGAAAGACTCATGCGCGTCCAACAAGCCATCAACTCTCAAGAAGTGACAACTAGTTCCTTAGTTATGACGTCATTCATACAGCACCAGTAATTGGACATTTTGTCGACAACATACAAAAACCTGCGTATCTCGAAAACTACCTTACCGATCCGGATCCGGTTTCATGCATCTGAAAGCCAGCACCCATGTGCGTCCAAAAAGCCATCAACTGTCAAGAAGTGACAGCTAGTTCCTTAGTTATGACGTCATTCATACAGCACCTGTAATTGGACATTTTGTCGTCAACTTACAAAAACCTACTTATTTCGAAAACTACCTTACCGATCCGGATCAGGTTTTTTGCATCCGAAAGCCAGCACTCTTGCACGTCCAGCAAGCCATCAGCTGTCAAGAAGTGACAGCTAGTTCCTTAGTTATGACGTCATTCATACAGCACCAGTAATTGGACATTTTGTCGACAACATACAAAAACCTGCGTATCTCGAAAACTACCTTACCTATCCGGATCCGGTTTCTTGCATCTGAAAGCCAGCACTCATGTGCGTCCAAAAAGCCATCAACTGTCAAGAAGTGACAGCTAGTTCCTTAGTTATGACGTCATTCATACAGCACCTGTAATTTGACATTTTGTCGTCAACTTACAAAAACCTGCTTATTTCGAAAACTACCTTACCCATCCGGATCAGGTTTTTTGCATCCGAAAGCCAGCACTCCTGCGCGTCCAACAAGCGATCAACTGTCAAGAAGTGACAGCTAGTTCCTTAGTTATGACGTCATTCATACAGCACCTGTAACTGGACATTTTGTCGTCAACTTACAAAAACCTGCTTATCTCGAAAACTACCTAACCGATCCGGATCCGGTTTTTGGCATCTGAAAGCCAGCACTCATGCGCATCTAAAAAGCCATCAACTGTCAAGAAGTGACAGCTAGTTCCTTAGTTATGACATCATTCATACAGCACCTGTAACTGGAAATTTTGTCGTCAACTTACAAAAACCTGCTTATCTCGAAAACTACCATACCGATCCGGATCCGGTTTTTTGCATCTGAAAGCCAGCACTCATGCGCGTCCAAGAAGCCATCAACTGTCAAGAAGTGACAGCTATTTCCTTAGTTATGACGTCATTCATACAGCACCTGTAACTGGAAATTTTGTCGTCAACTTACAAAAACCTGCTTATCTCGAAAACTACCTTACCGATCCGGATCCGGTTTTTTGCATCCGAAAGACTCATGCGCGTCCAACAGGCCATCAACTGTCAAGAAGTGACAGCTAGTTCCTTAGTTATGACGTCATTCATACAGACATTTTGTCGTCAACTTACAAAAACCCGCTTATCTCGAAAACTACCTTACCGATCCGGATCCGGTTTTTTGCATCTGAAAGCCAGCGCTCATGCGCGTCCAACAAGCCATAAACTGTCAAGAAGTGACAGCTAGTTCCTTAGTTATGACGTCATTCATACAGCACCTGTAACTGGAAATTTTGTCGTCAACTTACAAAAACCTGCTTATCTCGAAAACTACCTAACCGATCCGGATCCGGTTTTTTGCATCTGAAAGCCAGCACTCATGCGCGTCCAACAAGCCATCAACTGTCAAGAAGTGACAACTAGTTCCTTAGTTATGACGTCATTCATACAGCACCAGTAATTGGACATATTGTCGACAACATACAAAAACCTGCGTATCTCGAAAACTACCTTACCGATCCGGATCCGGTTTCTTGCATCTGAAAGCCAGCACTCATGTGCGTCCAAAAAGCCATCAACTGTCAAGAAGTGACAGCTAGTTCCTTAGTTATGACGTCATTCGTACAGCACCTGTAATTTGACATTTTGTCGTCAACTTACAAAAACCTGCTTATTTCGAAAACTACCTTACCGATCCGGATCAGGTTTTTTGCATCCGAAAGCCAGCACTCTTGCGCGTCCAACAAGCCATCAACTGTCAAGAAGTGACAGCTAGTTCCTTAGTTATGACGTCATTCATACAGCACCTGTAACTGGAAATTTTGTCGTCAACTTACAAAAACCTGCTTATCTCGAAAATTACCTTACCGATCCGGATCCGGTTTTTTGCATCCGGAAGCCAGCACTCATGCGCGTCCAACAAGCCATCAACTGTCAAGAAGTGACAGCTAGTTCCTTAGTTATGACGTCATTCATACAGGACCTGTAATTGGACATTTTGTCGACAACATACAAAAACTTGCGTATCTCGAAAATTGCCTTACCGATCCGGATCCGGTTTTTTGCATCTTAAAGCCAGCACTCATCTGCGTTCAAAAAGCCATCAACTGTCAAGAAGTGACAGCTAGTTCCTTAGTTATGACGTCATTCATACAGCACCTGTAACTGGAAATTTTGTCGTCAACTTACAAAAACCTGCTTATCTCGAAAACTACCTAACCGATCCGGATCCGGTTTTTTGCATCTGAAAGCCAGCACTCATGCGCGTCCAACAAGCCATCAACTGTCAAGAAGTGACACCTAGTTCCTTAGTTATGACGTCATTCATACAGCACCTGTAACTGGAAATTTTGTCGTCAACTTACAAAAACCTGCTTATCTCGAAAATTACCTTACCGATCCGGATCCGGTTTTTTGCATCCGGAAGCCAGCACTCATGCGCGTCCACCAAGCCATCAACTGTCAAGAAGTGACAGCTAGTTCCTTAGTTATGACGTCATTCATACAGGACCTGTAATTGGACATTTTGTCGACAACATACAAAAACTTGCGTATCTCGAAAATTGCCTTACCGATCCGGATCCGGTTTTTTGCATCTTAAAGCCAGCACTTATGCGCGTCCAACAAGCCATCAACTGTCAAGAAGTGACAGCTAGTTCCTTAGTTATGACGTCATTCATACAGGACCTGTAATTGGACATTTTGTCGACAACATACAAAAACCTGCGTATCTCGAAAACTGCCTTACCGATCCGGATCCGGTTTTTTGCATCTGACAGCCAGCACTCATCTGCGTTCAAAAAGCCATCAACTTTTAAGAAGTGACAGCTAGTTCCTTAGTTATGACGTCATTCATACAGCACCTGCAACTGGAAATATTGTCTTCAACTTACAAAAACCTGCTTATCTCGAAAACTACCTTACCGATCCGGATCCGGTTTTTGCACCTAAAAGCCAGCACTCATGCGCGTCCAACAAGCCATCAACTGTCAAGAAATGACAGATAGTTCCTTAGTTATGACGTCATTCATTCAGCACCTATAACTGGAAATTTTGTCGTCAACTTACAAAAACCTGCTTAACTCGAAAACTACCATACCGATCCGGATCCGGTTTTTTTGCATCCGAAAGCCAGCACTCATGCGCGTCCAACAAGCCATCAACTGTCAAGAAGTGACAGCTGGTTCCTTAGTTATGACGTCATTCATGCAGCACCTGTAACTGGACATTTTGTCGTCAACTTACAAAAACCTGCTTATCTCGAAAACTACCTATCCGATCCGGATCCGGTTTTTTGCATCTTAAAGCCAGCACTCATGCGCATCTAAAAAGCCATCAACTGTCAAGAAGTGACAGCTAGTTCCTTAGTTATGACGTCATTCATACAGCACCTGTAACTGGAAATTTTGTCGTCAACTTATCAAAACCTGCTTATCTCGAAAATTACCTTACCGATCCGAATCCGGTTTTTTGCATCCGAAAGCCAGCACTCATGCGCGTCCAACAAGCCATCAACTGTCAAGAAGTGACAGCTAGTTCCTTAGTTATGACGTCATTCATACAGACATTTTGTCGTCAACTTACAAAAACCCGCGTATCTCGAAAATACCTTACCGATCCGGATCCGGTTTTTTGCATCTGAAAGCCAGCACTCATGCGCGTCCAACAAGCCATAAACTGTCAAGAAGTGACAGCTAGTTCCTTAGTTATGACGTCATTCATACAGCACCTGTAACTGGAAATTTTGTCGTCAACTTACAAAAACCTGCTTATATCGAAAACTACCTTACCGATCCGGATCCGGTTTTTTGCATCTGAAAGCCAGCACTCATGCGCGTCCAAAAAGTCATCAACTGTCAAGAAGTGACAGCTAGTTCCTTAGTTATGACGTCATTCATACAGCACCAGTAATTGGACATTTTGTCGACAACATACAAAAACCTGCGTATCTCGAAAACTACCTTACCTATCCGGATCCGGTTTCTTGCATCTGAAAGCCAGCACTCATGTGCGTCCAAAAAGCCATCAACTGTCAAGAAGTTACAGCTAGTTCCTTAGTTATGACGTCATTCATACAGCACCTGTAATTTGACATTTTGTCGTCAACTTACAAAAACCTGCTTATTTCGAAAACTACCTTACCGATCCGGATCAGGTTTTTTGCATCCGAAAGCCAGCACTCCTGCGCGTCCAACAAGTCATCAACTGTCAAGAAGTGGCAGCTAGTTCCTTAGTTATGACGTCATTCATACAGCACCTGTAACTGGACATTTTGTCGTCAACTTACAAAAACCTGCTTATCTCGAAAACTACCTAACCGATCCGGATCCGGTTTTTTGCATCTGAAAGTCAGCACTCATGCGCATCTAAAAAGCCATCAACTGTCAAGAAGTGACGGCTAGTTCCTTAGTTATGACATCATTCATACAGCACCTGTAACTGGAAATTTTGCCGTCAACTTACAAAAACCTGCTTATCTCGAAAACTACCATACCGATCCGGATCCGGTTTTTTGCATCTGAAAGCCAGCACTCATGCGCGTCCAAGAAGCCATCAACTGTCAAGAAGTGACAGCTAGTTCCTTAGTTATGACGTCATTCATACAGCACCTGTAACTGGAAATTTTGTCGTCAACTTACAAAAACCTGCTTATCTCGAAAACTACCTTACCGATCCGGATCCGGTTTTTTGCATCCGAAAGACTCATGCGCGTCCAACAAGCCATCAACTGTCAAGAAGTGACAACTAGTTCCTTAGTTATGACGTCATTCATACAGCACCAGTAATTGGACATTTTGTCGACAACATACAAAAACCTGCGTATCTCGAAAACTACCATACCGATCCGGATCCGGTTTCTTGCATCTGAAAGCCAGCACTCATATGCGTCCAAAAAGCCATCAACTGTCAAGAAGTGACAGCTAGTTCCTTAGTTATGACGTCATTCATACAGCACCTGTAATTTGACATTTTGTCGTCAACTTACAAAAACCTGCTTATTTCGGAAACTACCTTACCGATCCGGATCAGGTTTTTTGTATCCGAAAGCCAGCACTCATGCGCGTCCAACAAGCCATCAACTGTCAAGAAGTGACAGCTAGTTCCTTAGTTATGACGTCATTCATACAGCACCTGTAACTGGAAATTTTGTCGTCAACTTACAAAAACCTGCTTATCTCGAAAACTACCTTACCGATCCGGATCTGGTTTTTTGCATCCGGAAGACTCATGCGCGTCTAACAAGCCATCAACTGTCAAGAAGTGACAACTAGTTCCTTAGTTATGACGTCATTCATACAGCACCAGTAATTGGACATATTGTCGACAACATACAAAAACCTGCGTATCTCGAAAACTACCTTACCGATCCGGATCCGGTTTCTTGCATCTGAAAGCCAGCACTCATGTGCGTCCAAAAAGCCATCAACTGTCAAGAAGTGACAGCTAGTTCCTTAGTTATGACGTCATTCGTACAGCACCTGTAATTTGACATTTTGTCGTCAACTTACAAAAACCTGCTTATTTCGAAAACTACCTTACCGATCCGGATCAGGTTTTTTGCATCCGAAAGCCAGCACTCTTGCGCGTCCAACAAGCCATCAACTGTCAAGAAGTGACAGCTAGTTCCTTAGTTATGACGTCATTCATACAGCACCTGTAACTGGACATTTTGTCGTCAACTTACAAAAACCTGCTTATCTCGAAAACTACCTAACCGATCCGGATCCGGTTTTTTGCATCTGAAAGCCAGCACTCGTGCGCATCTAAAAAGCCATCAACTGTCAAGAAGTGACAGCTAGTTCCTTAGTTATGACATCATTCATACAGCACCTGTAACTGAAAATTTTGCCGTCAACTTACAAAAACCTGCTTATCTCGAAAACTACCATACCGATCCGGGTCCGGTTTTTTGCATCTGAAAGCCAGCACTCATACGCGTCCAAGAAGCCATCAACTGTCAAGAAGTGACAGATAGTTCCTTAGTTATGACGTCATTCATACAGCACCTGTAACTGGAAATTTTGTCGTCAACTTATCAAAACCTGCTTATCTCGAAAATTACCTTACCGATCCGAATCCGGTTTTTTGCATCCGAAAGCCAGCACTCATGCGCGTCCAACAAGCCATCAACTGTCAAGAAGTGACAGCTAGTTCCTTAGTTATGACGTCATTCATACAGACATTTTGTCGTCAACTTACAAAAACCCGCGTATCTCGAAAATACCTTACCGATCCGGATCCGGTTTTTTGCATCTGAAAGCCAGCACTCATGCGCGTCCAACAAGCCATAAACTGTCAAGAAGTGACAGCTAGTTCCTTAGTTATGACGTCATTC
This sequence comes from Dioctria linearis, assembly GCA_963930735.1. Lineage (NCBI taxonomy): Eukaryota > Metazoa > Arthropoda > Insecta > Diptera > Asilidae > Dioctria > Dioctria linearis. Next base: position 44,955,767 of record OZ005744.1, read on the forward strand.
ATACAGCACCTGTAACTGGAAATTTTGTCGTCAACTTACAAAAACCTGCTTATCTCGAAAACTACCTTACCGATCCGGATCCGGTTTTTTGCATCTGAAAGCCAGCACTCATGCGCGTCCAAAAAGTCATCAACTGTCAAGAAGTGACAGCTAGTTCCTTAGTTATGACGTCATTCATACAGCACCAGTAATTGGACATTTTGTCGACAACATACAAAAACCTGCGTATCTCGAAAACTACCTTACCTATCCGGATCCGGTTTCTTGCATCTGAAAGCCAGCACTCATGTGCGTCCAAAAAGCCATCAACTGTCAAGAAGTTACAGCTAGTTCCTTAGTTATGACGTCATTCATACAGCACCTGTAATTTGACATTTTGTCGTCAACTTACAAAAACCTGCTTATTTCGAAAACTACCTTACCGATCCGGATCAGGTTTTTTGCATCCGAAAGCCAGCACTCCTGCGCGTCCAACAAGTCATCAACTGTCAAGAAGTGGCAGCTAGTTCCTTAGTTATGACGTCATTCATACAGCACCTGTAACTGGACATTTTGTCGTCAACTTACAAAAACCTGCTTATCTCGAAAACTACCTAACCGATCCGGATCCGGTTTTTTGCATCTGAAAGTCAGCACTCATGCGCATCTAAAAAGCCATCAACTGTCAAGAAGTGACGGCTAGTTCCTTAGTTATGACATCATTCATACAGCACCTGTAACTGGAAATTTTGCCGTCAACTTACAAAAACCTGCTTATCTCGAAAACTACCATACCGATCCGGATCCGGTTTTTTGCATCTGAAAGCCAGCACTCATGCGCGTCCAAGAAGCCATCAACTGTCAAGAAGTGACAGCTAGTTCCTTAGTTATGACGTCATTCATACAGCACCTGTAACTGGAAATTTTGTCGTCAACTTACAAAAACCTGCTTATCTCGAAAACTACCTTACCGATCCGGATCCGGTTTTTTGCATCCGAAAGACTCATGCGCGTCCAACAAGCCATCAACTGTCAAGAAGTGACAACTAGTTCCTTAGTTATGACGTCATTCATACAGCACCAGTAATTGGACATTTTGTCGACAACATACAAAAACCTGCGTATCTCGAAAACTACCATACCGATCCGGATCCGGTTTCTTGCATCTGAAAGCCAGCACTCATATGCGTCCAAAAAGCCATCAACTGTCAAGAAGTGACAGCTAGTTCCTTAGTTATGACGTCATTCATACAACACCTGTAATTTGACATTTTGTCGTCAACTTACAAAAACCTGCTTATTTCGGAAACTACCTTACCGATCCGGATCAGGTTTTTTGTATCCGAAAGCCAGCACTCATGCGCGTCCAACAAGCCATCAACTGTCAAGAAGTGACAGCTAGTTCCTTAGTTATGACGTCATTCATACAGCACCTGTAACTGGAAATTTTGTCGTCAACTTACAAAAACCTGCTTATCTCGAAAACTACCTTACCGATCCGGATCTGGTTTTTTGCATCCGGAAGACTCATGCGCGTCTAACAAGCCATCAACTGTCAAGAAGTGACAACTAGTTCCTTAGTTATGACGTCATTCATACAGCACCAGTAATTGGACATATTGTCGACAACATACAAAAACCTGCGTATCTCGAAAACTACCTTACCGATCCGGATCCGGTTTCTTGCATCTGAAAGCCAGCACTCATGTGCGTCCAAAAAGCCATCAACTGTCAAGAAGTGACAGCTAGTTCCTTAGTTATGACGTCATTCGTACAGCACCTGTAATTTGACATTTTGTCGTCAACTTACAAAAACCTGCTTATTTCGAAAACTACCTTACCGATCCGGATCAGGTTTTTTGCATCCGAAAGCCAGCACTCTTGCGCGTCCAACAAGCCATCAACTGTCAAGAAGTGACAGCTAGTTCCTTAGTTATGACGTCATTCATACAGCACCTGTAACTGGACATTTTGTCGTCAACTTACAAAAACCTGCTTATCTCGAAAACTACCTAACCGATCCGGATCCGGTTTTTTGCATCTGAAAGCCAGCACTCGTGCGCATCTAAAAAGCCATCAACTGTCAAGAAGTGACAGCTAGTTCCTTAGTTATGACATCATTCATACAGCACCTGTAACTGAAAATTTTGCCGTCAACTTACAAAAACCTGCTTATCTCGAAAACTACCATACCGATCCGGATCCGGGTTTTTTGCATCCGAAAGCCAGCACTCATGTGCCTCCAAAAAGCCATCAACTGTCAAGAAGTGACAGCTAGTTCCTTAGTTATGACGTCATTCATACAGCACCTGTAATTTGACATTTTGTCGTCAACTTACAAAAACCTGCTTATTTCGAAAACTACCTTACCGATCCGGATCAGGTTTTTTGCATCCGAAAGCCAGCACTCATGCGCGTCCAACAAGCCATCAACTGTCAAGAAGTGACAGCTAGTTCCTTAGTTATGACGTCATTCATACAGCACCTGTAACTGGAAATTTTGTCGTCAACTTACAAAAACCTGCTTATCTCGAAAACTACCTTACGGATCCGGATCCGGTTTTTTGCATCCGAAAGACTCATGCGCGTCCAACAAGCCATCAACTCTCAAGAAGTGACAACTAGTTCCTTAGTTATGACGTCATTCATACAGCACCAGTAATTGGACATTTTGTCGACAACATACAAAAACCTGCGTATCTCGAAAACTACCTTACCGATCCGGATCCGGTTTCATGCATCTGAAAGCCAGCACCCATGTGCGTCCAAAAAGCCATCAACTGTCAAGAAGTGACAGCTAGTTCCTTAGTTATGACGTCATTCATACAGCACCTGTAATTGGACATTTTGTCGTCAACTTACAAAAACCTACTTATTTCGAAAACTACCTTACCGATCCGGATCAGGTTTTTTGCATCCGAAAGCCAGCACTCTTGCACGTCCAGCAAGCCATCAGCTGTCAAGAAGTGACAGCTAGTTCCTTAGTTATGACGTCATTCATACAGCACCAGTAATTGGACATTTTGTCGACAACATACAAAAACCTGCGTATCTCGAAAACTACCTTACCTATCCGGATCCGGTTTCTTGCATCTGAAAGCCAGCACTCATGTGCGTCCAAAAAGCCATCAACTGTCAAGAAGTGACAGCTAGTTCCTTAGTTATGACGTCATTCATACAGCACCTGTAATTTGACATTTTGTCGTCAACTTACAAAAACCTGCTTATTTCGAAAACTACCTTACCCATCCGGATCAGGTTTTTTGCATCCGAAAGCCAGCACTCCTGCGCGTCCAACAAGCGATCAACTGTCAAGAAGTGACAGCTAGTTCCTTAGTTATGACGTCATTCATACAGCACCTGTAACTGGACATTTTGTCGTCAACTTACAAAAACCTGCTTATCTCGAAAACTACCTAACCGATCCGGATCCGGTTTTTGGCATCTGAAAGCCAGCACTCATGCGCATCTAAAAAGCCATCAACTGTCAAGAAGTGACAGCTAGTTCCTTAGTTATGACATCATTCATACAGCACCTGTAACTGGAAATTTTGTCGTCAACTTACAAAAACCTGCTTATCTCGAAAACTACCATACCGATCCGGATCCGGTTTTTTGCATCTGAAAGCCAGCACTCATGCGCGTCCAAGAAGCCATCAACTGTCAAGAAGTGACAGCTATTTCCTTAGTTATGACGTCATTCATACAGCACCTGTAACTGGAAATTTTGTCGTCAACTTACAAAAACCTGCTTATCTCGAAAACTACCTTACCGATCCGGATCCGGTTTTTTGCATCCGAAAGACTCATGCGCGTCCAACAGGCCATCAACTGTCAAGAAGTGACAGCTAGTTCCTTAGTTATGACGTCATTCATACAGACATTTTGTCGTCAACTTACAAAAACCCGCTTATCTCGAAAACTACCTTACCGATCCGGATCCGGTTTTTTGCATCTGAAAGCCAGCGCTCATCCGCGTCCAACAAGCCATAAACTGTCAAGAAGTGACAGCTTGTTCCTTAGTTATGACGTCATTCATACAGCACCTGTAATTTGACATTTTGTCGTCAACTTACAAAAACCTGCTTATTTCGAAAACTACCTTACCGATCCGGACCAGGTTTTTTGCATCCGAAAGCCAGCACTCATGCGCGTCCAACAAGCCATCAACTGTCAAGAAATGACAGCTAGTTCCTTAGTTATGACGTCATTCATTCAGCACCTATAACTGGAAATTTTGTCGTCAACTTACAAAAACCTGCTTATCTCGAAAACTACCTTACCGATCCGGATCCGGTTTTTTGCATCCGAAAGCCAGCACTCATGCGCGTCCAACAAGCCATCAACTGTCAAGAAGTGACAGCTAGTTCCTTAGTTATGACGTCATTCATACAGGACCTGTAATTGGACATTTTGTCGACAACATACAAAAACCTGCGTATCTCGAAAACTGCCTTACCGATCCGGATCCGGTTTTTTGCATCTGACAACCAGCACTCATCTGCGTTCAAAAAGCCATTAACTGTCAAGAAGTGACAGCTAGTTCCTTAGTTATGACGTCATTCATACAGCACCTGTAACTGGAAATTTTGTCGTCAACTTACAAAAACCTGCTTATCTCGAAAACTACCTAACCGATCCGGATCCGGTTTTTTGCATCTGAAAGCCAGCACTCATGCGCGTCCAACAAGCCATCAACTGTCAAGAAGTGACACCTAGTTCCTTAGTTATGACGTCATTCATACAGCACCTGTAACTGGAAATTTTGTCGTCAACTTACAAAAACCTGCTTATCTCGAAAATTACCTTACCGATCCGGATCCGGTTTTTTGCATCCGGAAGCCAGCACTCATGCGCGTCCAACAAGCCATCAACTGTCAAGAAGTGACAGCTAGTTTCTTAGTTATGACGTCATTCATACAGGACCTGTAATTGGACATTTTGTCGACAACATACGAAAACTTGCGTATCTCGAAAATTGCCTTACCGATCCGGATCCGGTTTTTTGCATCTGACAGCCAGCACTCATCTGCGTTCAAAAAGCCATCAACTGTCAAGAAGCGACAGCTAGTTCCTTAGTTATGACGTCATTCATACAGCACCTGTAATTTGACATTTTGTCGTCAACTTACAAAAACCTGCTTATTTCGAAAACTACCTTACCGATCCGGATCCGGTTTTTTGCATCTTAAAGCCAGCACTTATGCGCGTCCAATAAGCCATCAACTGTCAAGAAGTGACAGCTAGTTCCTTAGTTATGACGTCATTCATACAGGACCTGTAATTGGACATTTTGTCGACAACTTACAAAAACCTGCGTATCTCGAAAACTACCTTACCGATCCGGATCCGGTTTTTTGCATCCGAAAGCCAGCACTCATGCGCGTCCAACAAGTCTTCAGCTGTCAAGAAGTGACAGCTAGTTCCTTAGGTATGACGTCATTCATACAGGACATGTAATTGGACATTTTGTTGACAACTTACAAAAACCTGCGTATCTCGAAAACTACCTTACCGATCCGGATCCGGTTTTTTGCATCTGAAAGCCAGCACTCATGCGCGTCCAACAAGCCATAGCCTGTCAAGAAGTGACAGCTAGTTCATTAGTTATGACGTCATTCATGCAGCACCTGTAACTGGACATTTTGTCGTCAACTTACAAAAACCTGCTTATCTCGAAAACTACCTATCCGATCCGGATCCGGTTTTTTGCATCTGAAAGCCAGCACTCATGCGCGTCCAACAAGCCATCAACTGTCAAGAAGTGACAGCTAGTTCCTTAGTTATTACGTCATTCATACAGCACCTGTAACTGAAAATTTTGTCGTCAACTTACAAAAACCTGCTTATCTCGAAAACTACCTTACCGATCCGGATCCGGTTTTTTGCATCCGAAAGCCAGCACTCATGCGCGTCGAACTGTCAAGAAGTGACAGCTAGTTCCTTAGTTATGACGTCATTCATACAGGACCTGTAATTGGACATTTTGTCGACAACATACAAAAACCTGCGTATCTCGAAAATTGCCTTACCGATCCGGATCCGGTTTTTTGCATCTGACAGCCAGCACTCATCTGCGTTCAAAAAGCCATCAACTGTTAAGAAGTGACAGCTAGTTCCTTAGTTATGACGTCATTCATACAGCACCTGCAACTGGAAATTTTGTCTTCAACTTACAAAAACCTGCTTATCTCGAAAACTACCTAACCGATCCGGATCCGGTTTTTGCATCTGAAAGCCAGCACTGATGCGCGTCCAACAAGCCATCAACTGTCAAGAAATGACAGATAGTTCCTTAGTTATGACGTCATTCATTCAGCACCTATAACTGGAAATTTTGTCGTCAACTTACAAAAACCTGCTTATCTCGAAAACTACCATACCGATCCGGATCCGGTTTTTTGCATCCGAAAGCCAGCACTCATGAGCGTCCAACAAGCCATCAACTGCCAAGAAGTGACAGCTAGTTCCTTAGTTATGACGTCATTCATGCAGCACCTGTAACTGGACATTTTGTCGTCAACTTACAAAAACCTGCTTATCTCGAAAACTACCTATCCGATCCGGATCC